>QEWY01000066.1:752470-862281 GCA_006503575.1 Baylisascaris schroederi | reverse complement strand
GCGCTTGTACCCACTAAACTGTGCTTCTGTACTGATCATCAACAGAAGACGCAGCGACACGGAGATGGAGCTGTTGAACATGGAAAAGTGTGCACGAAGTGGGATTCGAATCCACGCATGGATTTCCATACTAGAATGCTCAACAGTGTGGCCATCTGTGCACTTGTACGCAGGAACATCTGTTTCTGCAACCGTTATCATCTCTAGAATGAGCATCAATATAGAAAAGAACCCTCTGAATAGGAAAAACTATGCAGCGAGTGGGATTGGAACTCACGCATGGATTTCCCTGCCAGAATGCTCAACAGTGCACGTTGTTGCATCTGCGCTTCTTAAGTCTGGCGCCTTGAACCACTCGGGCATTCGTGCGCTTGTACCCACTAAACTGTGCTTCTGTACTGATGATCAACAGAAGACACAGCGACACGGAGATGGAGCGGTTGAACATGGAAAAGTGTGCACGAAGAGGAATTCGAACCCACGCATGGATTTCCATACCACAACAGTGCATGTGGTTGCATCTGCGCTTCTTAAGTCTGGCGCCTTAAATCACTCGGGCATTCGTGCTCTTGTACCGACTGAACTGTGCTTCTGTACTGATGATCAATGGAAGACATAGCGACACGGAGATGGAGCGGTTGAACATGAAAAAGTGTGCACGAAGTGGGTTCGAACTCACGCATGGATTATGATACCAGAGCGGTCATCCCTACTTGCTTGCAGGAGGCTCGATGCTTGAGTCTGGCGCCTTAGACCGATCGGCCATCCGTACACTTGTCCTGAAGACCTTCCTGCAGGAAGTGAAACACCCGTACGTTTGAATCTGGTGGATTTGGAGCACTCGACTAAACCCGTTATTGAAGTTAAGTAAGTTTTCCTGTGTTCTGAGAGCGTCATGTTTCTGGGAGAGTAGAATGATATTTTGGAGAGCATGGTCATCTGAAAGTAAAACTGCACCCAGGCTGAGTACAACTCGCACCCGGGCATTGAATGCTATTCGAAGAGGTATCATGCAGAAACCTTGAAGTAAGCAAGACTTTTGTGTTGTACTGCTGAAACTAGTCGCTTCTGCCATAAATGTTTGCGAATCTGGGTAGATATTAAATTCGTATGGAGTAACGTGTGTGTGCGCTTATTCGCAGTTTTGACTATTGCAACGCAGTCAACTTGATACATAGGAATGATAGCCAATTTCCGGTTGTTCTTGCTGTTCTGTCACTACTTATGATTGCCCTAATAGAATGTTAAAATGTGATATCAGCTTACGTGTTCGTTCTTACCTGACGAAGTTTCTTCGACATGGGACTCTTAAACTTAAACGTATGACAGAACCCTTCCGACAGTTGTATCCATTGTGCATTTCTGGCGGCAAAAATGGAGCATTTAACGCTGCCGTCAAGTTGCGACAGCGATGATGGCGTTTACTAGGCTCATTCGGTTTTATGTCCCACCATTCAACAAATATTCGCTGCTATTAATGCACAACGGATCATCGACTTCAGCCACTTATATTGTGTTCTGTAAATAGTTTTGCACTTTTTTAATTTTCTTTTTTTTCCCTTCCTTTTTTCTTTTCTTCTCAATTTCTTTCACTAAAAAAATTTTTTAACCTGTTTATGCTTAGTCGATTCTTATATTCAAGATTTCTGTTTCACTTGATTTATTTGGTTTTTTCATTCAGAGTTTTTTCTTTTTTTTGTCAGTTAATAGGACCAATTAGTGCATCACTATTCATCTAATAGCTATTCCTCAATCTGTGTGTTTTTTCATAAAAAATTTTTAAACTGTTAATGCTAAACAAACTGATTTTTTTTATTGTTGAAAAAATTGGCATATTAATGATAATTGTTGCCTCACCACAGTGTTGTTCAGATGGAATTTTCAAATCTGCTTGAAATTTTCACTCATAAAAAGTGATTTGAAAATAATATGGAAACGTGCCAACTATCGTAATCGCCAGCCTTTAAAGTTTTTTTTAATTTTTTCGCTTATCATATTGTTTTGTTAATTTCATCTTAACTTCGTTTTTGAGCGAATCAACAATTCGGCAGCAATTATCTCTTTCTAAGAATCTGAGAAGCGAAGGCTTAATGCAAAAATAACGAACAAATTCTCTCATGATCACTTTTTTTTGCTTCCACCTTTAATGAATGGTATTTTTCATATGTACGCAAACTATGGGCCATTTTCGGTAAGAGGTGAATGGTAGATTTCGGAAATTGTTTACTCACAACCGACTTGCAAACTCGCATTTGAAGGTGTCATTGCTCTGTCGATAATTACACTCTGGATGAAGCCTCTAAGGTTTAAATTTTTGTGAGCTTGTTGAGTTAGTTTCCTTGTAAATCCTGTCTAATGTTTCCCATTTACGCATAAAAACTCTCGTTCGCTCGAAGAATAGCACTGATGACCTTAAATTTGCCAACAATTATATCATTTATTCCTTATGCGGCTGTTCTGTTCTCTTAACAACTTTAGAAACACTAAGTGTAGCGCGGCAAACTGCGTGCCCCATTATTGATGCAATGTGTCAAAGTCAATTGAACGCGCTTCAACGACAAAACGAACAAAAGATCACTTTAAGACTCCCATTTTTCTCCTATTCTTTCAGTGCAGCAAAAGTTTATTGTATTCACATTGTCGGATGAGGAAAAGCGGCTGGCAATTAGAGATGTGGCGGCTGAGCTAGTTGAAGAGTTTGATGGGTGCGTGACACAGAGCACCGGAAAAGGGATGGCTTGCTTGTCGGATGCTGTTTCGTCTTGCCGAGCTTTCAAGCAACTCTTCCAGAAAACAAAATCGGCATCGCCTTTATCACCCCAACATTCTCACATTTTTGAATGTCAAACTAGGCTTTACCATATCGCTTCTTAGAATTGCTACATAGATAACCTCGATAAGTAGTTCAGCACCGATTGATTTACTTTGAAAAACTGCATGAATGAAAATCAATTTTATAGAGTCCGCCTTACTGAATTATTACAGAATTAGTGATTTAGCGTAGTGTTAATTTTGAATTTGATTAGTCTTAACTATCAAAAAGACTGCGTTTTTTTTTTTGGTTTTTACTTGAAGAAATATTAGACTCTTTCATTCGTTTTTCTTATCGCATAATTCGATATGCTTCAGCTTCCGCTTCACATTATTCCAGCTAATGAGGCCTATGTTTATTATCCTCATATTGTTTTATGTCTTATTCGTGTTCCCACTCAAAAGAGTCGAACCGAATAGTCTACGTTCTTTCCGAATAAGTGAATTTTCTGCTCTCCAAAATTTTGTAATTACTAATCTGTGTTTTCTGTCTGATATTGTTCCCAACTTCGTTGTTTCTCCTAACTTATTACTACCGTCTTCAGTAAATCACCACTTCTAAAGAACCATTTCGTTAGTCTTGAGAAAAAATATACCCGTTCTTACTTCAAAAGATCCCTTAACGATCTCACTTGGACGACGCTTCCAAGAAAAGACTTGGGATCGTCACTGTCCCCTTCTCCTCTCTTTCCTCCCCGCCGTATCCGATTCGTAGTGGTATCGCATTAGAAAGTTTTTGGTTCCTATTTTCTACCTCATATGTAACGATGTTTTAGCGATGTTCTTAGTGGTACCAGGCTCATTGTTGATGAGTTCAGAATTTATCATCCATTCTATGATTCTACCCCTAATTTTTTTATTTTCCAGAATCAACAATTAAATATTCCCCTTGAAAAATGTCACCTTCTTTTGGAATCAAATTTAAGTAAATCCTCGAATCGTTTTGAGGTTGTAGGTGTCTATCGTTGGTCAAAAACAATAGATAACCGCCTCACATTCTGCACATAGTACATCTTCTATAATTCTCTTCACTAATCTTCGCGCTACTGATATCTACTAGGAGATGATTTTGAGCTGCAATTGTTCACAATTTGACGTGAGGTTGTTCTTTCCAGTTATAGAGCTATTTTAATATTCCTTGTTTGTAGAAGGGCTACCGCAGAAGTGGGAAATAGACGTTTTCGGACTGTGGCAGATCTTGAAAGAAAAAAATTTTTTTTCGGAAGGGGTGGGTAAGGGGGAGCAATCGTTAGTACCTCCACGCACGATTTTTTTGATTAATATTCTTGCAGTTATTTCTCAGTTCGCCATTGATTCTGATGTTGATTCGGTTGTCATCTTTGTTTTAATGTTATTTTGGGTTATTTTACTTATGGGCAATATACATTTTCAACAAAAGATTTTCATTTACGAAATGTTGTGTTTTGAGGTTTTTTTTTCGAATTAAAAAAAATATTACCATATTCTGAAGAATTTGAATTTTCATATCTCTCTGCTACTATTTTCTTCTTCCGCCAGCAAGTTCTAATTTGTTTTTCACCATGCTAATCTTTTCACTATCAACAGAGATATGCATAAATAAATATTCCTTTATTGTGAAACAAAGGTCTATCTTTATGTGAATTTTCATTCGAATATTTTTTCAAAAATTTTTTGCTTTAGAGAAATGCTCGCCGCAATATTGATTACACCTCGCCGGGACGAGTGAAAAAGTTATAATTTTTTTTTTTGCTCAGGGAACATTTGCGGGAAAATTCCCAATAATTTACTTCCATTTTAGAGGCACCATCCTCACTTCTAAAAGAGAATGAGGAACTATGGATTGCATCCCCTTCACCCCTCTTCCTTCTCTCTCCGCATCCCATTTTTCATGATTCGTCTGTGTCCCTCTGCTAGCTGCTTACAGTATAATTACAATAAAATTATTTCTAATTAATCTTCGATATATTTGACGGAAATTCACACGAATTCACGGAACAGATAACTCACATAAGTATTGCAATTGGCTGATTGATTGTCGTTGAAGTTCTGTAGGTGGGCGATCATGAATTCGGTGTTGGCAATGACACAATCGGCGAATTCGTTGGTATTCTCGAATCCAAAAACGGGCAATGTTCTTGCACTTCTCAATACACTTTATACGTCCGGATTCGCTTCTCACAGTCCTAGTCATCCTCTTCTTTCCGGTATTTCTTTTTTTTTTGGCATTGTTTTTACTCGTTAAACCTATATTGGCTCAGTTTGGCTTTTTTTATTCATTTGATTTACGTAATGATTGGGTCTCTATAAGAGTCATTCTGTGAGTTGCCGTACATCTCAAATGAGGGAGCATTCGCCTTGCATTTTCGGGAATGGAAGAAAAAAATGGGCAAAGATCGCACAACTTTAAATTCGCCTAAACATCCATAATTAATGCAAACCTGGATGTTTACATTTTATGTTAGCTGTAAAATTCACTAAGTACTGTCATTTGGGCACTGATTGCAACCGGATTCCGTTCACCGTGAAAATGGCATCATGAATGGTTATTGGTCCTATCCCTCTTAGAGAAAACCAGATGCTGTTTTATCGAATATTAGAAATAGCTATAACAGTCTGTTGAGTAAATCGAGATGAATAGGAAAATGTACCTGTGTAAACGTTGAAATGTCAATAAATCAAAATATGTGTTCAAGAGCACTTCGGAATGAGGCAGTATGCTGACCAAGATTGGCTAAGGGCAACTAGTGCTTCGATGATGAAGGTTTCCGGTCATAGCCTTGCAAAGGATAGAGGAGAGACCAGTTTGGAAGAAACTTGGAATATGCTTATCGCGTACCTTTACTCCTACTTTGCCTGTTTTTTTTTCCTCCGTTTCGGATGTTGATAGAGTATGTTCTCTTATTTTCCTATAAAAGGTTGGATCCTCACATTTATGAAGGGGTATTTACTACATTTCATAAATTATGAATGCAATGAAATCATCGACACCTATTCACATGCTAAAAATTGCCTTTAATTGGCCATGCTGAGATTAGTCTATAAAAGCAAATTTTTCTTTGTTTGCCATGTTGTCGCAAAACGCTACCGTAATCTAATTTTAATATAGCGAAATAGTATGCAAAGTACTGTATTTGCGCAACAATGCATTTTCGAACCACAATGTATCTAGTTAATCGAAATAAACAACTCGAGGCGACTATATTTCTACGGTTCATTAACTGACTGGGTCAATGATGGTGGTCGGTGTCTAAAAAGTACTTTTTAAGTAGATATGCCGAAAATAGCATTTAAAAGCTCTATTAACGCATCCAGAGAACGAGTGAATGAATGGGATGTCATATTCAGACTTTTTCGCCGAGTTCCTCAGGTTCCCCAAGAATATTGGACTGAGTAAGAAATATGGAAAAGAATGTGGCTTTGAAAAAAACGAGGTGTGTGGGTTTTGCAATGTGTGGCAACATCTGCATTAACGACATTTTCCTTCGAGGATAATTTCAAGGAGAATGGAACCCTAGGGATTCCACCACTCAAATACATGTAGCACACCAATGCACTACTGCATAGTCACCCTTCTAAACTCCCTTTTCATCTTCTATTTCTTCTCCCTCTATCCTTGCACCCTCCCTCCCTTCCCCCCCCCTGCAAAATGAAAATATTGAAAGATATCATTTGTAAAATGTATTGATGACGAGTTCATATAGCCAAATGATCTCATATTCAGGTCGTACAATGCACACACTCTACGCAATCAGCTTTATTGTGTATTCGCTGACGGATATTTGTGATTGGTTATTCGTTTATTTCACGTTACGTGGTTATGTGACGTCGTTTCCTTTGAAGACATGGATCGTGGTGGCACTCGTTGCAACAACTGTTGCTGGCACTATGCTTACCTCTCTATTAATTGTAAGCTTTCATAGAAATTTGCTTCTCATTTAAAAGGTTATACTTGGGAGAATGAGAACATTAGGCTACCGTTCACACTTTTTTCGATTCTTTGGTTTGAATATTTTTAATGCTTGGAGAAGGATCCCGAACGTCACGGATAAGGTTTTGTAGGCTTTGCATAGCGTCCATGTTGAGAAGAGGGAGTGACGTGCTTGCAATTGGAATAGATGTGACTGAATTGTGCTCAATACATTAGCAAACGCAGTGCTAGTGCTCTGAGGGTTGTTCATTGGAAAAGCATTCGCAGCCAGCAGGATTCGAACCTGCGCGGGCAGAGCCCATTTGATTTCTAGTCAAACTCCTTAACCACTCGGACATGGCTGCGCTTGTGGGAGTTCTCAAATAACGCCCAATGATCTGCATTTATCTTTTGAATAAGGTTGACGTTCATTTAATTGTAATTTGAGATGCAAGTGAAGCGAAGTCTTTCTCAGAAGAAAGACGATCTTTTTATTGATATCGTTTTGAAAGATGATCTCTGAGCCTTATAAGGTTTGAAAAATCGATGTTATTATCATCGATTTCTGTTGTTTCTTTTATTAAGAGGAGAACTACAGTATAGCTTTCGAAAATCTACTGTATAATTTATTTAAGGTATTATGTGTGGAAAATGCGTTCGCACATCGTCTGGATATAACTCCATATCGAAGCGGATTAGCCGTGATTGTTGAATCTTTTATTCAATGGATTCAGGTTTGATTTATTCGCGCAAATTAAAATACTCAAAAAGTGATAGTAGGTAAAGCAATGACAATATAGCAACTAAGCTGTAGATGAGCCTCATAATCTCAATGATATTAAGTGAGGGAGGAACTCACTGTTTTTCCTTTTCTACTCACCATTAATCATGCATAAATTTGCCATTCTTGCATTGATCAATTTATGTAACGTTTGTATCACTAAATTCGATGAATATATTAAACGTTTATTCCGGCCGTAATAAAAGGACTTTATTAGGCAACGAATAAAGGAAGAAACTGAAGTCACTTTGAATTCTATGAAGTGCTGACGTGAAAAAATTTAAAATGCTTAGCAAAAAAATTAGTGATTTCCACAATTGACTGCAAATTTGCTAGATAAAAGTGCATTATTCCGATGTTTCGTCTTTGCGTGCATATGTATTTACCTTTCCGTCTGTCCAGTAGTTTCAACTCGGGAGATAGTATAGATATTGAAAGTTCATGGGTATAATGCACACCACAAGATGACCACTTGCATCATAGTTAACATTGTTCCATAAACCTCAAAAGAAGCAACAGTATATTTAAAAGTAGCCAAGAATTTTGCATATCTCTTGCACCGATTTTCACGAAATGGAGCCAACTATTAACCCCTCAAACATGGAGTAGATTTGAAGTAAAACTGAAATTTGAGAGGGCAAACTTGGGTTAGGCGATCACCGATGGCCTTATTAGAAGTTGGGCTCTGCAAGTGATCCCTTACAATCCGTCACTCACCTTGGGTTTATGCTGGGCATTCGTGCAGTAAACCAATCGCAACAAGTCATACATTCACATAGCATATTTTCTTCGAAACCACAGCATATAACTCGCAACATTTCAAGTTCGAAATTCATATAGTATTTGCGATAAAACAATTTACAATTCCATCACCAGAGAATAGAAATATTTTTTCCGCAACATTTGCGTCATCGTTCAATTTTTCGTTCTGCGTTGATTCGGTTACAAAAGAACAAATCTTTTATAAGAAATTCACGCAAGAGGTTGAATTAATTAAAATGTGAAGATATTATTCTGCATATTTCCTATATCGTTTAATAGGGCTTTCCACTTATTTCTTAATTCTTTCAGTTAAAAATAAATAATGCATCTATTTTAAGGCGTTCAATAATTTTCGTATCGCATTTCTTTATATGATTCTACACGATGTCCCACTAACGGTGTTGAATTACTTCTTTATTGCATCGTGTCGATGCACTGGACCTCAGGTGAGAGCATATTTCTATTTGTTCTTTGTAGCTCACTTTAAATTCCATTTTATTGTACGATTTTTTTGCTTTACCCTGCATGTTTTGAAGTGAATTCATACCTTTTGGGAACGCGATGACTCACTAGTTCATCCTTCTTCACTCCCCTCTCCCCGCCCCCCCTCCCGTCCTCTTTTTCCTCTAGTTCGTCTCTGTTCCCTTTCCTTCTTCCTCCTCTTAGATTCCCTTTCCCTTCTTCGCCTCATGCCCTCAAATATTTCATTTTTTTCCTCTTGAGTGAATTTGAACTTGGATAACTTAAGGTGCTGCATTGGCCATTGATAATGACGACAAGCACTACAATAGTGAGTGTATTATGGCGTATGGTAATGCTATATTTTGCGTATCGACGAATGATTTGTTCAGTGAGGAAAAGTTCGAATGCTACTTCGGTTGCTAACTATCCGACAGCAATGGAACATTTGCGAGCTAATCTCAGCCAAAGGTTGTAGCACCTGCGAATATTCTTCATCGGATGTTTGTACAATTTATCGGAGAATTTAGCTAGGATCAGTAAAAATGGGACGCTGAAAGCAATTTTCTAAAAAATTGGCACGGGAAAAGGAAATTTTACCCGGAAAGAATATTTTTATTTTATTTTACTGCTATGTGTTTTTGAATTATTATTATAGTAAGAGGTTAGATGTTGAAAACTGTTGTAAAATTCTTTTTGAATCTCGAGAATGCAGCAACGAAAGTCTCAGTTGTAAAACACCATTATTTAGGTTGTAATATATACAGTAGTTCAATTGATATCTGTTTTTGAAAAAAACATTAGATAGTGGGGATTTTTTCCTTAGAGAAAGTACTGAAGTCTGACCAGTTGCCAGAATATATGCAAATGCGAAGTGCTTCATGATGCATTTATACAAGAATCCAGTTGGCTATTTGTTTCCGTAGTTATGTTGCATGTAATGCTGAATAGCCTCTAGGCTCACTAAGCCAATAATGAACTAAATATTTACTTCAGTGGTGGTGGTCGTTTGGATGAATATGATGAATGTTGGCCAATACGATTTAGCGTAAGAAAGATGTATGGCACGAATACGGAGAGTGAGGCTGATCAACAGATGCGGTATACTCGTGCATCAGTTATTCTCAGATCCAGAAGTTTTATTATTAGTGTCGTTGACGCTTGCATTTATAAGGTATGCCTCATATTCCATTATTTTATACTATACTTTTTGCATGTTATCTGAATAAATAAGTGAATTTAACATAGAATGTGAGTCATTATAACCTGACAGGTATTCACTTCCTTATAAGAAGTATAATTTTCATATCTAAGCTTCTTTTTTGTACTTATGAAGCGCTTTTCTGCAGACGATCTTCATTTACGTGTTACTTGCTTTTCCGGTTATTGAGGATATATTCGTTTGTAGAAATATTTTTGCAATGATCACAAGAATATTGACTTTTTAATAAAGCCTGACCCAAGTGGACTGGTTGTTTATATGTGGAGGGGGTGCGGAAAAGAAGGGAAAAGGGGGAAAGCGAGCTCATTTCTAGATTTAAAAAGGGAGTGGAAATTTTGAAAAATTAGATATTCACTAAAGCACAATCGTTATTTATTGCAGGTAGTTAAATTAACATCATATTTGTTTCGAACGATTGGTTGTATTTCATTAACGATAGCAATTTATACGATCTCAATTCTAACATTATGTGCACCATGTTGCTACCATTATGGATGTAAAACAAACAGCTTCTATCATCGTCATAGATGTGCTCGCTCATTTGTAAGGTAAAGTTATGCAAATTTTGCACCTTCGTAGGATAAAATGTTCATCTAATTTTCTAATTTTATAGTCGCTAAAATATCCGCTGGATTTATGATAATTTGTTTGAGTTAGCATTGACTTGGATATCTATGTGTTTCGCTTTCAGGTGATTCGACATTAGTAAGGATTTCAGATGTAATATTTAAAGGTTTTCTTTTTCAGATATTTCTCGCAGTCATTTCACTACACAATGTTCATCTTATCATTCGTTACGGTTATTGTGTTGTTTTTACTCAATATGGCATTGTTAACTTCAGTTCATGCCGCTGGTAGCAGTCAAATTCCCTTCGAAATTAGTCATGTAAGTTAGTGAGAGCTTTTGCTAAAATCCTTAACTCTTAACTCATCTGCAAGAGCAGTCTTCCTTGTAAAATTAGTCGAAAAGGTGATGGTTGTTGAAAATGGATATTATTGTTCAATAACAAAAATTCTATCAAAATTATTTGAGTTTCTTGTTCGGCGGTCTCAAAGTTTAAATTTTCCAAACTCCGACATAAATCTTTGAAATTCCTCCTTCTCTTCCTATGACTTCTATATATTTCCCACCGGTTTATTCGAGCATTACTATAAAAATCATTTTCCATAAAATTTATGGGGAAAAATATTTGTTTTTTGTCATATCGTGTTTACTTTGGTTCTTATTGCATCGCTGTTCGATTCGAATTAAAAAGATCGATTACGATGTAAATGCGTCCACAAAATTGGATGCAACGAAGTAGTTCCTGGATTTACTTGTGGGAATCGTAGACGGGAAAATAACGAATGATTCCAGTAATAGTTTGTGGTACAGCAGGAATGGAGTTTATGGTAATTTGAGAGTAAAAGTAGAAAATGAATTGCATTGCATGACGATGATCTTACATTGATTTCGAATATACCTTTATTTCATATAGGCAATAAATTTAATGATGCATTAAACGTTACACTTGAGATCGATACATAACATCTTACTATTACGTGTCTATCCTATCCTTAGTAATTTACGAAATGTCTCTCAAAGCAGTCCAGATCTTCAGGCGAGGTAAAAAGAGCACTTCCTCTTTATAACAGAGTCATCAAAAATCGCTCCTTTGGTAAAATTTCATCATAGGGCCATCGTTATATAACACGACATCTGTTAAATGGAATCATTTCTTTTGCTATACAATATATGTTAAAGGTATGTATTGAAATAAATCTAAAGAAAAGAGAAATAACGGCACGAGTCGATTCGAGTAATCATGAACGCAAGAGTAGCGTTACTACGAAGTTTATTTGCAAACCATTCTGGGAGGACGGTGGCTTCGGTCTTGGATTGAATCGTCAAGAAGCTGGACCTTGGCAAACTCGAATCAAACTCTCCACTCGAAAACTGCTAGTAATTGGATTTTTATTCATATAAGCTATGAACAACATTCCCGAATATGAAGCATCCACTATGCACCTATTAGCTTTCTTATCTCCTAAAATTGTGGTCTAAAAGAGACGTCTTGAAACGTTTGCTCTTATAGTTGTATAGTAAGTGGTATTTGTTAAATATCACGTCCTTTGTTCCGCCAACTGCGTTGTGAAGAAATCTAAGAAGTATTTCCCGTTAGGATGTTTTTGCAGGGAAGGAATCTAGGAAGTATTTCCTATGAGGATATCTTTGCAGGCAATATCAACACAAATCAGCATGAACTACACTGATCGACAGAATCCGCATCATACCCTTCTCTATGATTATGCGATATTACAACGTTACACGGGAACCAGAAAACGATTCGATTGTGTTAAAGGACGTAACTCGGAGTGGTTCGGCTTTTTACTTATATTTGATGTAAATGCTCTGAGTAAGAGAAAAAACGAAATGGAAATAGCCAGATCAGGATGGTGTGATTATGCGCTTTTTATAATTTCCTATTCTGGTAAAATGATTTGTTGCATTATAATTCGGGAAACAAGAAGCACTTTAAAATTCCTTCTTCCCCTAGCCACTTCCGTCTCTCTCCACTCCTCTACCCCTCCTCTGTCCCCTCTAACCCATCCACTCACTACCTCCCCCCCACCCTCGCATGAGCCCTTACCTTTTATCCTCCGATAAGTTGGGGAACTGTTTTGGGCATTTCTGGATTGCAGCTCACCTTAGTTCTTCCTCAGTTTGGTCTATCCCTGAATAAACAACCATTGAGACCGATAATTAGACAACTCTTGGGTAAGAAATTCTTCTATAAAGTGCGGAAAATTCAAGGTTGCCTACCTTGATTATTTGTTTCCTACAAAAATTCAAAGATGGTCCTCCGCCTTATTTGAATGTAAACCTCCCTTCAAATATGTATTCATTGCTTCATGGGTTCCCCTACTCTTTAAGAGATCGGAAATTTTATTAATATAGCATTTAAATAGAATTTTTGCCTGATCAAGGTTTTCTGATGGTTTTCTTGCCCATATAAATCCCTCAGAAACCTGAAATTAAAGGTTTACAACTTTTCGACATTTATCTGCTCTTGAAAAAAAGTCTGAGGAAGTTCAGTTTTGGCAAGTCAGTAATACAGGTGGTGACCGGAAAGTTTCTGGGAGTTCTATTCTTTTGCGAGTCTTAAAAGACGAACAAATAAGTGTTACATTTAGAAAAATCATGCTGATGTGTGGGGGGTGGGGGGGTGGGGGGCGGTGGGGCAGATAGGGATACGCGAACTCAGTGTTATAGGGTATTTTTAGAGCAGAGGTAGAGGGTGTTGATATGGTTCAGATGGTCGTACATGTGCAGTTTATGACGGAAGGAGAAGCGGGTGGTTCGGAATCCATGAGGAGGTCAGGTGTGCTGTCGTTGAGGTGTTCTACCTTCTCTGTCAGAACATCAAGAGGTGGTGACGAGTGTTACGCAACTCATTTACGTTGGCAATGAAATTTTCCTTTTTTATTGAATTTTTGTAAATTAAAAGGTATTTGAGCAATATATCTTGGTCAATGAGCACATTGCGTGTTGAAGATGACAGCTCATGATCCACTCAGATCTTCCCTTCAATCTTGGTTTTTTATTTATTGCTTAGTTATGGCCCCACAAAAGCAAAATTGTCTGCAGACAATAGCTCCTCATGTCCGGTCACTTGTCTGAATGGAGCAAAATATCTGCATATAATTTTTTCCTCTCATTTTTGCAAATCTTTAGGTCACAAATTATCCCGTTCAGGTGATATTAGCTAAATTTTTTTGTGGAGCAGTATAGAGAACGGTATAATGATTTTCATCGATCATGCAAGCGGATGTGTGGATACGACCATTCTGTAATTCTTTTCTTCAAGCGTAATTTTTCAAAAGCCGCATAATAGTGCTCAATGAAGATCGATTGAATCCATGATATATTGCAGCGTCCTAATAACGTTCGTTATTCTTGAAGGGTATTCAATGAGAGTGAGGACAGGTTGTTATGGCCGTATTATGTCGCTTGTGATCGGTCATGGTCGATGCGAGCAGAACATCTTATCGAATGTGAAATTGGTGATGCTGGTGATGATATTGTTTTCTTCTAATATTTATTTGTGTATTTAAAATAAATAAAAAAATTGACATTTATGGACGGCTTTATGACGATTGAAATAAATGATATTAAAGAAGAAAATAAAATTTTAATTTCAACTCCGTTATCTTCACGATGGTATTTGCTTAGTTGCTGTCGTTCCACATGGAATACCTGCTCTATTTCAACAGTCCAGAGATTTTATTTTTAATCCAGGATGCTCCTTTATAGTATTATTGTTTGACAGGCATACTGTTATTGCTTATTCTCTCGTTTCTTTTATCATGTTTTTTCCTTTTTTTTTCTTTTCTCTTATCCTGAATTTATGAGGGCAATTTTACGGATGTGATTAGTGAAGATTTACTACTCCTATTGATGGGAGGTTTGGATTAGAAAATAGTTGAAATGAGAGAAGAAACAAGGGGAAATGAAATATGGGCGAACACTTTTTTGATGAGTGATTTCTTTTAATTATTGAAGAAATTATTCGAAGAAATTATCTGCAAATATCAGAAATGAAATAAATTCATTTAAGGCGAATTGAGTGAACTACAAATTCAAAATATTGCCAACCCCTCATCACTATGTGTTATCCTTCAGTTTTTACGCTGGTTGCACGAGCAACTGCTAAGGCAAGCAGCCTCGAGAAGGGCGCAATGCCTGCCAAAAAAAAGTAAAAACCAATTGCCTAGTGCTGCGACCTTTCTTTGGCTCATTGACGTGAGGGAATGGTCTGTTAATCGTCGCCCTTTTGGCACCTTCTTAACGAATTTTCTGTTTTAATGGAAGGTTCACGAGATAAAACCGTATTTCTTTCCTCACTATATCCTCATCCTACATACAAGTGCAGCTGTCTAAGCCGTTTCTCTGCTATTATAAATCATAACAATGGAAGTTTTTTAGTGTCCAAACGAACTCACCAACTATCAATGGGTTTTCGGGCATAATGGATGTTTTAATGATCTTTATGAAGTTGAGAGAATGCGGCAGTTGAAACGTTGCTACAATAAAATCGATGCAAACGTCTCTCTATTATTTAGAGTATGTGGATTGGTATGGCTTTTAGGTGATTGAACTATTAATAGGTGTGGTTAAGGTTGTAGCAATTAAGGTTTAGGTTTAGGTGAACACTCAATTCGCTTTAATAGCAACTGCAGATGTTCGAAAGGTAGCAATAGGTGTGGCAAGTAGGAAGGGGGAGGGGGGAGGGGAGGGCAGTAGTTAAGGTTGTAGGTGAGTGTATGAGCTACTACTGATCGTTGAAACTTGTGCTACTATAGTGAGGGATTTGTATTTTTTAAAATTTGTTTACTTACCCTTTGCGTTTATTCATTTATTTAAATGTGGTTAATTATCGAAATTCCGTCATGTTTGTGTTTAATTAATGAAATAATACACTTTTCGCACTCTGCTTGTATTTTTATCAAGTGTAAAACATTGTTATAGTAACGTTGAGGCCGCAATTACAGTATAATTGCAGCAGGACGAAATATTTTGAGGATGCTGCAAATAGAATATTGCATAAATTTTTCTAGAGAGAAAATTAGAGCTTATCATGTCGTTTTTCAACTATACTTTTATCAAAAAATCTAATTTTTTATTTTTTATTTTTTTTTTTTTGCTTTTTTTCGAATTTTCAGTGAAAAGTGATATTGCGCTTTTTAGTTGCAAATTTTGGTGTTACGTCCCGAAGCGTCTCTCTTCATCGCTATTTCAAATGAACGACGTATACAGTACTTTCTAAGCATTACTTTTTAGATCTTCTAGACGCAGCATTACATATGTTAGATTATTTTACACTCATCTCTTTTCTCTGTTTTTTGTAATTTTCTTGCGGTTAAAACATTTGTATTCTTTTCGCATTTTCGAATTTGTATTCCGTTCTTGTTTATGAAAATTAGTTTAGCAAAGAGAAACTTAAATATGCAAATTTCATAGTGTCTTTTTTTCAAACTCAATGAAATTTGCATGTTGTGGTTTTTCGTACCTAAGTTGTTGAGCCTTATTTAATGATAATTCTTGCATCTTGCATATATCTTATAGTAATTTGAGATATATTTGGTCATTTGATTTAGTGATACGTATAAATTCTATTTAAATTAGCGGCTTTTTAATCAGGAACCTTTGATTGGACCTTTTAAAATCAAACCCGAAGTATATTTGACAAAATGCTGCAAAAGTATTCGCATCTAATTTTTATTAATTGGGCATATTTTCATACTTTCGACGAAATAAGACGGTTGTCACCAAATCTTTTCGAACAATAAACTAGATAGAAATCGCATTCGGTATGACAATTTTACGATTTCTGAAACGACAATATAAAGCTGGATATGCCGATCCATCGAGGGCATTCAGCTGTCAAAAATGCCGGATAAAGCGATATTCGGAACCAACAACATTTGAAGAGTTATATGGATGGTTGGGTAACAGAGCTGACGATTGCGCAGAAGGAACACTATTATAGAAGCTTTCGAAAAATTGCTAGGACTACTGAGTATGTCTCTAAACTTGTTACTCACGATTCGTTTATTTTGGCAACGATCCGTAATGCTGAAAATGGGATTTCGAAGACGAATTCTTATGCTTGTAGAATTGTGCAAACATTTAAATGAGCTTATAGGAAAATTTTTGATTAATGCAGATATTGACACACTTTCGATATATAAGGTGGTAATTCAGTCAGGTGCAAACATGTTGTGTGCCTTCTAGGGCGAAGTGAATAGGGTTTGGGTAAAGGGATGGGCCAAGTAATGGGGCTTGATGTGTGATTTTCGACTGAGTTGCATACTACTATTGAGACTTGCAAAAATGTTTGAGAGCAGCCGGGTGGCGCATAGAAATCGGTGTACACGTGAGATTCATACGCAAATTCAGGAAAACTCAACTAGCCGCGGGACTTTTTTGTGCGATATATGGTGGCAAGCAGTACTCGGTGGAACTCTTTCCACTGTGCTAGAGATCTCTACCTTCGCATCGAGGATCATATTGCTGAAGTAATTTTTCTTAGAAGTTTGAAATAAATGAAAGTATAGAGGTCTCCTCGATTTAAGATTCTTAGTACACCGAGTTTTGGAAAAAGTGGAATACTTCATATCTCACTTTTTGGAGTTAGTTAGGGGCGAGGGGGTAGGTGGTGGAGGGGATAAGAAGGGAATGCAGCGAGAGTAGAAGTACAGTATTTAATCAAAAATTTCCTTATGACAGTACCACTGTTTATTGCAAAGGAAACTATTTGTACATTTGAGCGTAATTGGTTTGAGATGTTGATACAAATAGAAATATTGTTCGATGATAGCGTAAATAAAGTGACAGTTGTTAATCTTTGAATTCTGCAGTTGAGTGCATTTCATCCACTAATGAATAACCGATCAGGAAATGACGTCATCTTATGATTTTGTGTTGGATAAGTGATCAATCAATTTAGAGCCCTTCACGGGCTTATCTGGCGATTGCCTTTAGAGGTTTAACAATGAATGACAACTGTTCGCCCATTTTGCCATATCTTTTCATTAAACAGTTTCTCATATCTTAGTGAGTTTCTTAGAAAATTTGCATCTGAATTTGTCAATAATTTTGCATATGAAAAAAAATGAAGGATTAATTTTTATAGGTAATTTATTTAATTCCAATATGTTACAAACAAATTAGATGGGAGAAAATATTGAGTAATTTCTGTTGTAATATATCCTTATGCAGTATTACTCTAATATTTTCTTTTGCCTTAAATTTTTTCTTTCTTTTTTTAATTCCTTTTTCCTAGAGCACCATATTTTTCTGGATTTAGACTAACGTTATACACATAAAAGACTCTATATTAATATTATCTTAGTATAACACTTTTGATATACCCGTCTACCCATGCGTTTACTAGCTTATTCACTCATCTATTTTTGTTTTTATTTTCTACTATTTTTTTTTTACTATTGCATTTGTTTTTTTCTATCAGACAAATTTCCATCAGAATTTCTAAAAGTCCACCGATATATTTGTCTTTTGTAATACTGTAAAAAATATAATACTGTAAACCAACACATTTATAATATCATTGTAATGTTTAATAAAGCCTCTCTATATGTTTGTTCTACCTTCATAAAATTTTAGGCATGTTATAAAAGATGTGCTTGCAAATTTGTTTTTTTCCTCAATTAAATCATAAATTTTAGTTGAGATCTGCATATATATTTGTTTTTTTCTTTATAAAACCTTTAAAAAAATTGAAAGTAGCAAATTGAAGGGTGGGAAAGGGAAACGGAGTTCTACAACTAAATTTCTTTGGTGCTCAGTTTGAAGCAGAAAATCTCGCTGTTTTCTTGCTTAAAAATTTGAATTATTTGAGACTAATTAAATGCTTTTTTGCCTCTTGTGAGGTTTTGGCATGTTTTAGCATTTCCTTCCGCTCTGCTTAAACTCATTTAAGTGATCACATTTGGTTGGTCCTTATTTTGAATAAAATATTGAATAAAACACTTTTGATCTTAAAAATGCCCAAGGTGGGACTTCCGTTTCCCTGGGAATTTTGCTAGTTCCATTTGAGCAGAACTTCCCTTGATTGTTGAAATTCTGGATAGAAGTAAGAAACATTGTGGAAAGTGATGTTCCTTAATCGAACAACAACTACCCGAGGTAAATCGATAGCTAGTTAGCACCACTAATAATCGCATAAAGTGAATGCTGTCTTTACAATCGATTTGCTTTCTTCTGCTAATAATAAAGAGTTGAGCGTTTGAATGAATGTGGAATGCCGCAATTTTCTTCTTTTCGTCTTTATGCGTCACTCAGTCGATGTTAGGCTAAAATAATTTAAACGCTTTTTTATAATTGAAGTATGCCATGTACTTGTCTATCTCTCTTCACTTCATATGTTTTTTTTTCGATTTTATTTGAATTTTTTTAAAATAAAATATGTTATCAAATATGATATTTTTTATGGTTCATTTATATATTTTTGAGCCTAGTTTTAGGCTAAATAGTTTTTATTTTAAATTAGAAAAAAAGAGAAAAAAAGAAATTAAATATTTGATAGTTGAGGCGTCTACTTTGGCATATTTTATGTGAATTGTTGCATTCTATAGAAAACTACCATTTCATAAGAAAATAATATTAAATTCTTAGAAATTCTATGAAGAAACCTTTAAAAGACTTTAAAAATTTTTGCAAAGTTAGGGGTTCTCTCTATCAGAAAGCTTTTTTCTCCGACTTAATATTGTCGAATTATATATAGTTGACGATTGCTGGATAAAAAAATATAGAAATATTGATTTTTTATGAGAATATAAAATCTAAAAATAGTCGAATTCATTATAGAATCTTATTGATCACTCAATGAAAAAACTTATTGATAACTCAAAAATATCTTTGTAATAACTTTTCTTTCAACAAGAAGTTTTATCAAGTTTTGTTATTTGCAATACCAAGTAAAGCTTGCGAAGGTGTATTCATTCGTATTGTCATGTAGTGGTATTGGCCTAGAAACTTGCCGAATATGTAAGTTTATTTCAATTTCCGTTCGATTTCAAGCGTTATTCCGCGTATTTACCCATTCTTATACCCACGGGAGGGAAACGGACTGTTAGATATGCTGAATAAGCTTTCATGTTTTAATTATCTGCTGCTTATTGGGAAAATTTTGAATTGGGTCGAGAAGCGCGTAAACAGCATCGCTCGAAAAATATTTTAATCTATTCACTAAAAAAAAACTTTTAAAGCATTATTCGGCAACGATGCTATGTATTAAATAAGTTTAGTGAAATTGCTGTGCTTTGAATCTCAAATATGCTGAAATCCTTGGAAATTTGGTATTTAAATTGATAAAATAATTAAGTTTTGCTTATTTTTTATCATAAAAACATTCATTATCAGCAGGCGTTCCATTATTCATCGCGTACTGATTCTGTTATCTTTTGATAAGCTTATGTTGATTTAGTGATATTATTGATAATTTATTATAACCTAGCAGTGATAAATGCCTATAATTGCATATTTACAATATTTTATTAATGATAGGATGTTTATTTTCATCGTTGAAAATTTTAAAAAAATAGACTGAAATTCTTTAGTGACAAAGTTTTCTTATGTTAAAATATTTTCGCAGGAAACATATTTTGACAGTCTCGGCTGTCAATTAAAAGTTGTTTTATGATCGAGTTGCAGCACAAAGATCTTTTAAATGCTGATAGATTTACGTGATTTCCTATGAGATTTGACAAGTGATACGATGCAATATCGATTTCATTAGTTAATTTGAATGAATTTTCTCATAAATCTTTCTTATGATAAAGTAAAAAAATTTTTTAATGCAAATATTTGGACTAGGAAGGACTCTTCAAAGATTTAATTTACATATTTTTAAACGTAATTCGCATATTTCTTAGATTTTAAATTGTGTTTTTCAACGTTTGTTCTAGTTTTTTTTTCGTTTTTGCTCATTTATAATTTGAATAAACTTTTAATCATTGTCATATTTTTTCAACATCCTTTTTGATATGCATGTTCAATCCAATAATCCATAGCCCCAGATATTGTTATGATACTCTTTATTATAGGTAATTAAAAATATCTGTTTATATACCAGTGGGAAATCTATAACGTAGCATTGAACTTACCAAATGAAAAGTGAAAAAGAGGAAATTAGGCGAAAGCAATTCTCTTAGTGAAAGGTAATTGGATGGGAAATAATCTATTCCCAGGTGGGTATCGTAAAATTATTCCACGCAAAGCGATTCGTTTCTCGAATCGAAAATTTTTGCAAAGATAGCACCAACATTTTTGCATATCAATATTTATCAAATCACACCATAATTTACATATTGGTTATTTTATATATTTTTGTTGCATTTTGCATATTTTGTTATTTTTCATATCAAAGAAATTTTTTGTTTGGCTTGAATGTAAATTAGTTCCTTGTATGAATTTGTTGATAATAGTCGTAAATTACTACTAAATAAACCATACTAACATAGAAGTTTCATTCATATAGTTGCAACTATAACCTTAAAAAATAAAAAGTACTCACAGATTAACAAAAGGCATTTTTTGGTATTTTGTTAACTTGATGCGAGAATAAAGTAAATACAGTATAAGTAAGAAATAAGTACATACCTAATCCATACCCTAATTCGGTGCTGATCTATAAATACATCGATTGGTTCAAAAAATAGTATTCCTTTCTTCATATACCAGAGGTCTACCGTCGTTTGAAATGGCTGTAGTGGTTGTATTTAAGTATCGTAGAATAAAAAATCTTTTTTTAAAACGTTTTAGGTATTGTATTCTCGGGTACTGTATATAGATTATTAAATCAGCTAATAAGTTGACCACAACAATTTGCTATGCCAATGTGATGCCTTCTTAATCGCTTCCTTTTTTCTCGATACTTGATGCAACCGCAAAATCAATAACTTCCTCTACCAATACAGTACTCCAAAAAATCTCATCATCTATGCCAACAGTAGTTTCTGATCTCCTCGGCTAATGCTTTTGCCAAACGCTCCATGCTCCTATTGCTCTCACGCCGAATTATATCTCTTTTATGGTTTTGTGCTCCATGCTCTGAAAGTGACCCTCTCCCCCTTGTCCCCTCCCTCCCTTCCCTCTCCCCTCACATCCTTTCCTCCCTCCTCCCTCCCTCTCATATTCCCTCCTCTTCCATTGAGAAAGTATTGTAGTACCATACCTCCATTCCACATACCATATAATGTGAGCATAATAATGGTTAATTCGGCATCATTCATCCAGCATTTAATCACGTCTAGCGTTTCTTTTTACGTTATATTTCAGTATTGAATAGTTATTTTACAATTATTTCCTTTGCTGAAATTCACTTTATTCGTTTATTTATATACTTATTATCGATTTTTTATGGGTTTATTTATATTGACCGATTTTATTTTTTAGTTTATAGGTATTTTTTTCTATCATATTGTAGG
Source organism: Baylisascaris schroederi (assembly GCA_006503575.1). Lineage (NCBI taxonomy): Eukaryota > Metazoa > Nematoda > Chromadorea > Rhabditida > Ascarididae > Baylisascaris > Baylisascaris schroederi. Next base: position 840,366 of record QEWY01000066.1, on the reverse strand, counting down.
TAAATAATAATGAGCATTAAAGAAACTTTTTTTTTCGAAGAACGAAAGTTCCCTCGTCGTTCTCATCGCCTTTAGAATGTTTTCTAAGGTATGGCAGATGCAGCATCTGCATTAGATATCGCGCTTGAAAGATGACACCGTTGTGTTCCAATTGTTTGAAAATAAATGCAAATGCATAAACACAATGGCAATTTCAGTTTTTGTTTTGGACAATAACAGCTTCATTAATTTGAAAATTTAGTACCACCTTTAAGCTTATAAAACTTTTATTGGCTTTTTATTGTAATACGGTTTAGTTGAAGAAAAAGTTCAGTGGAGGGAAGGAGAATAAGGGGTAGATATTGGTGAAGGGAGAAGAGGGGGTAGATTGGTGGAAGGGGAAGAGGGGGTAGATGTTGATGGCGGGGAAGGGAGAGTGGATTGCTGGAAAGGGAAGAGGGGGTAGGTATATTGGTGGAAGAAGAAGAGAGGGTAGATGTTTGTGGAGGGGGAAAGGGTGTGGGGGAGGTACTTCCATAGAAATGTAAGGCGTCATAAATTTTCTCGATCAAGAGCAATCTTATTTAATATTGAATTTAATAATGCGATTGAATTCTCTATAAACTTTGAGCAGTCATTGACGGAAGTCGTTGTACAATTCATCGAATATGCTAATTTTTTTGTTTTTTCGAATAGAGTTTCCTTTCAGTATACTGCATGTTAACAAAAAAGTAATACAATGAAATAAAAACAAGATAAGTACAAAGTGTATTCGATATTATAGGTATTTTGTTCTTATTTTATGTTTACTTCAATAATAATATTCAAGCGGAATATTTTTTTTTCAATAAGGTATTTGAATATTTTATGCTAACATATAGATATTCTCGCTGTTGAAAATAAAAAAATAAATGAATAAAGAGAAGTGGGTATCGTTGTTGAATTTGTGAGCGCAGTTGTTTTAACATAATGGGATTAGGAACAGCCGGCTATGTAGAGTGAAGAGTGTTGTGAGCCACACCTAGTCACTCGTACGTCGGTCAATGGGGCAGTGTGCATTGGCGCTTTACTTCACACCCGTACTCCATACCTCGTCTCCTATTATATTCTGTGTTTAGCTTTTATCCTCTTCCAGATTTGATCACCCGGTCTTTGTTGTCTTTGGCTCAGATCTATGAACTTCAATAGTGAAGATTAGCTGACAGTTGATGAAAATATTATTGCCTAAGGCGCTTTAAGAATTGCGCACTATTTTTTTTCCTGGTCTGCGTGCTTTTATTGATAACCTCTTATGGTAAGATAGTTTTGAGTGGAGATTAGTGCAATCTCACACATCTACCACTTAATTGCATGCTATTGTAGATAGGTAATTCGATCTGGGAATTATCTATGTAATTTAATAGTTTGTAATAATAATAGTAATAATAATTTATGATTGAATTGAGAAAGAAGATGTGTTATGATAGAACATAACAATCTGACTTCAACTTATATTTGCTCATTTAGTGTGCCATCAATTTTTGCGTCTCAAACATATTTCTAGTGCAATTCTTTAATAAGGAGCTGAAATCTAGAATCTAGCTATTTTCTTTTATTTATTTATCTATTTTCTTATTTGTTTATTTATTTGTTTGTTTATTTATTTTGTTTTATTTTACTTTATTTTACTTTATTTTATTTATTTATTTATTTATTTACTTTATTTTATTTATTTATTTATTTATTTATTTAGCTATTCTCTATTCTGTTTGATTGATGATTTTTCGCTCAAATTTCTATTGATTTCAAAGGTTATTATTGTCGCAAATTTCCAAGTAAGGAATATTCTATCTAAGAAGGAAAGGGGTCTATTTTTTGAAATTTCTGGACAAGCGTTTTCTATTTTCATTGAGCTTCGATAAAAATCTTCGAGAGACGCTATGTTCGAAGGGATTTTCTGCTCAATATTGATCATTTCTCTAACGAAAGACGACAAATCATTCAAGATTGGAGCTTAGTGAGATAATTTCTTGCCATATTTTTTAACATCAAAACTGCATTCTTTACTTTACTATGAAAACATTCGAAAAATTATGCACCAATTTGCATAATATTCAAATTATTTATCAATGGTGGCAGCAAAATTTGAATATGCAAAAATATTCGAACATTTCCTTTCAAATTTGCAAAACAGTATCGAATAATATCGTATTCTCAAGGTGGAAACGAATGCGTTTTCCTAATTTAACGAGTCGACGATTGACCATTTAAATGCGCATAAAGGATTGTTGTAGGATTGTATAGCGCATTTTCTCATCAATATTTCATTATATGACGTTCTCCCATTCTAAATGTTTTGTTATTCTTTTTCGCCGATGTAGTGGACATCCTCAAAGACTTAACGCATTCATCTTTTGAAAGCAGTTATATCTAAAAACACATCACCGATAAAATAGAATCCCCCATCCGCCTCTATCCCAGTTCGATATCCCGCCTGAGGTGAGATATGCAAATTGAGAGCACGTAACGTCGCAAAGAGGAGAGTACCTCAATTGAAAATTCTACATATGCTGTGCGTTTTTTCAGGTTGTAAGTTCTACTGGATAAAGGAATCGTTTTTAAGACCTGGTCCACTGTAACCATTGACGCTCGTTCATGCAAAATATGCTCCCACATTTTATGATTGCATTATCGGTCGCCGTTTTATTGGCTAGTTTTTCCATAGCTGAAATTGGCAGAAGCATAAGACGAGAGGATCAAGGTACCAAATATCTAGTATTTATTGCTATATCTTATAGTATCGTTCTCTTTGAAATTTTTGTGGGTATTTTTTGATGACATCCATTTTGACGCATTTTTCTGAATATCTCTACTCATTTCAATATCCATCAGTGCCAATCTTAAATTGAGTAGTGTAATTCTTTATTCAGGTATTGCAAGACTCCACAAATATGTGTATAGAATGAGCACTTGACACATATAGTGCCACGGGGTTTCTTTCATGGGAGGAGGAGGGGGATGGTAGAGGTTGTAATATTCATTGGTACCGCATTGTGATAAGCATTTCATTTTGTTAACACGAATCCATTAAAACTTTTTTTTTGCAAAGTGAAGGAGGGGGGGTGGGGGAGGGGGAGGTTGATTGGGGTGCGAGATACTGATGTAACATCGTTTCTAACATTCTCTGAAAATCTGACAACAACGTTAGACATTATTCTTACTTCGAAGGAATTTTTTATACATCACCTTCTTCTAAATATATTTATTATTTAAAAGTGACATTCTGTGACTACTAATCTATCCTATTTTTAAGTATTTTTTAAGGAGAAACAAAACGATATCCGATAAGAGAAACAAATGATGGTAAGATAAGGGGTTACTATTTGGAATCACACGGTACTCTCGCCGAAGTATACGAAGCGGTCCCATATGCGATGCCTCCGATAGGCGAACTCCGTTTTGAGGTAAATCTTCATTGTTGGGGGATACAGAAATTAAATATGGATCTATTTCTTTACCATCATTTCCTTTGAATATATGAGCTTATAATTTTCAACCAAAAATTTATCGTTCAGTTTCCGATTCAGTGGTACGTTACTTTGGAGTTCATAGATCACTTATTAATGTAGTAAAATTGAAAATTTGAGAGGTAAAATTGCTAGGATTCTTTCTTCAATGATTGCAAAATATGAGCTTTAATTTGTATTTTTAAATAATTATTCAAAATTTTTGATTGCTTTTTACCTTCTGGTACTTACTGGTTGTTTGGTACTTGCCCACTTAGAATTATCACAATTTGAGGTTAGTCTCCTAAATTGGATGAGGTGAATGCGAAGAAGTGGAGGGGAGGGGAGGGGGGGGGAGGAGCGAGGGAGAAAGAAGAAAAGTATGTTTACCTACACGAAGAAAGCAGTTGAACCCCGGGGAGGGGGGTGGAGGGGGAGGGGATCCTTATGGTAGTTGCTGTTTAAGATAGAAAGAACGCATACAATACAGCATCATCTCAAAATCACCACTGAACTTCGTTAATAAATTCTTGGTCATAGAGGTTTTTCAGATTCGGAAATAATAAATTTGTCCAATTTTTATTTTATCATCATAATGAAAGGGAATAAGTATATTTCAGAGATATAAAGAGAGAAATAAAAATCTAATGTATTATATTCTCTCCAAAAGCTTTAGGGTTACAAATTTTCCGATGTTTTAAGAGACTTTCCATCATGGAAAAGTGGGAGACAATTTATTTTACTAAAGAAATCCGGGAAGAAATAGAATCATTCAATAAGGAGAGAAGAATAGTGATTAACTTAAGATAAGTGGATATTTAGCTTAGGTGAAGACATCATCGGAGTATTATAGGTAGTATGCAAATTCCTCGGATATTTGAAAAAAATATTTTCGATTGCTAGAAGAAAAAAGATTATTTTCATCGTTGAATAGAAAGTTTTATCACTGAAATCAATTAGAAACGAACCTTGAACCTAGCATAAATCCAGTGATAAAGTTGAGCTAAGGGAGGCAGTGCTATTTATTCTCAAATACCTGTCCAAAAATTTGTAAAGGTGTTCCTGATAGAAAAGCGCGATATGTGCTTTTTCAGTTGTGCTAATCTAATGATTTGCTTTCATAAATTGACAACCGATTAGAATTTATATTCATTAATACATCCATATTTTAAGTGAGTTCATTATTTATATAAATCTTCTGCGGAGGTTTTTTGGTCTTTAATTGATGTAAATGGGAATCTCGACAAATTACAGGATTCGTGAAACTTTTTTCTTTTTTTTGCATTTTTAGGTTCAATAAATTTTCATAGACCAGTTTGAAAGTTAATATTAGGTTGTGGATAAGTTTTCTCTATAATAACTTAAGCTTTATGGCTCTCGGACCTGCAAACACGTCGAGACACGTAGAATGAAACTGTCAGACATCCAGACACATGCGCATGTACACATAGAGTTAGCAATGTACTTAGTAAGGGTGATACGAGAACGTCGATAGTCATTTCAGCCACCACGCCCTCCACATCGTTGGAGTGACATAAGAGACTGTGGTAAAGGTCGAATGCAACGTTGTGTTGAATTCTGGTTTCGTGGCGCAACGGTGCAAGGATCCGAAGATTGTCTTCATATGGATATCGTTGTACCAACTTCGATTCCTGTAAGTTATCACTCTTTTATTATCGAGTTACTTTTTTTAAATGATAAAACGTGGTATTATTATAGAATGATAGAAGTCAGTGAAATAATTCATATTTGCTACTAATGGATTGATGAGGAAAAAAAATTAATAAATGCACTTAGATAACGAAAGGAAAAAAATTATTGTTTTTATGGAAGAATTTAGCTTTCCCACTAGTGGTATATCCGAATACAGTTAAGTGCAATAGAAAAAAAAACGCCCAAAGTTCTCGTTGAAAATGCAAAAAAGTGTACTCTGTACTGACATTAAACAATTTATCATGTACTGTTTTTTTTTTAATTTCTAAGATTAGCCAACCGTTTTCGCTATGAACATTCTGTAGTAATTTCTTTCTGTGAACGCAACCAGTTCAGTGATTGACACATTGATTTGTTTCGTTGAGATTACCTCATATTGATTAAGTGCTTGTTGAATCAAAGGAAGAGTTTCCACTCCCTTCCTTCACTCTCTGACTCCTTTTTCCTCCCTTTCCTCCTTTCCTTCCTTCCTCTCTACCTCATCTTCTCTCCTTTCCCAACCTCATCTTGAAGTAATTTTCATAGTACTTCCAGAAGTTGAATGAAATTAAGCGCAATTAAAGAATTTATATCGTTGCTAATGATGATATTTTCAGATGCAGAATAGATCACTTCCAATACTTATTTGGATACATGGTGGATCATATCAGGTTGGTTTTGTCGTATCAATAGATGGCGCGATTTCCAAAATTTCCGGCATGCGTTTTACAATTTTTTCATTGGAAGGAAACTGTCTTTAGAAGAAAGAGGAAGCTGAAAGAGAGCATAAAAAATAATGTATAGTTTGGAGATCTTAGATAGGCAATGCTGTCAGACAAAATTTTTTCATTCTCTATCCTCATCTTGCTCTTCATCAATATGCTAATAATTGTGCTTTTATTATCTCACATAATTGATATCAACAATGGATCTTTTATATTTTTGCTTTGATCGTCTTATATGAACACGGATATTTAAAAAAATTCATCTTTACGAGATAAGGAAAGAATTCGATGAAATAGTTTTTGAGCCATTGGGCGAAAATATTATTAGCTGCAACCGGAAATCGAATTCACTTTGGTACCGTCTTGTTGAAAATATCCGAGTCGATGAGCGTCTAAGCAACGGAAATCACTGCCTAAATAAGTGATAGCGAATCTGTATATTTTCAATGAAGTGGATCATCGAAATCAGGTGGAATAGATTCAACAAGTCGGATTAAAAGCGATCAAGTCCAGAAGTAATCTCAAAGAATTTTGAGGTAAATGGCGCAACTGTCTATCCTTTGGAAACAATCGTCGAGAATTTCGCATCACGAGGCATAATTTTTGCCGCTATAAACTATCGACTTGGACCACTCGGTTGGTTATCTTCATTTTAATAAGTGAAGAAATACAATGACATAGCATGACGCCATTTGTGTTCTTGCAAATTTCTCAATTCCATGTTGAAGTGCAATGAATACGCACTGAAAGGAATATTTAATTAATATTGATTAAATCTTATGAGAATGACCACCTTTTTTTAAAACTTGAAGCTAGCAAAGATATTCTTCGTGATCTGACAGATGCGCTGCCATGACAAAAGCGCCAGCCGGTCGTTTGCCTAACAACAAATGGCTTTGTCATTGGTGTTCGCATTAGTGCATCGTTTAAGTGACAGCTGTCTTCTGCATATGTTCTTTGTTTTGTATGCTTAGTGAGGAAACATAAAAATGCTTCACACTTTTAAATTGTCAGTGATAAACAATGCTGCACAAAGACATAGTGATAAACTTATTGAATGGCGCTTTTTTCATCGACGCATCTGTCATAGATCCGGTTAAAATCATCGTTATTTTTGAGGTGTTTTCCTTCAAAAGCTGCTATCACAATTTGCTAAAATACCCAAAAGAAACATGTCGTAATCCCCGTCTAGATACTGACCCAGTATTTAAGGAATATAAATTAAATACAGAAAAATAAGTTCAATATTGATTTAAAAATATTGATAGATCGAAAGGATATTTGCTTTGAAATCATCGATGGGTGAATCAATTGATATAATCGCAGTGCAAGCTTTTTTAGAAATGATTCGATTCTAATTTCTTTTCTATCAGCAAATTTACATATTCAATGTAGCTTTTATCCATTGGTTAACAGTTACTAACAGTTTCGAGGAACTCATTTATTGAATAAAAATAATCGGTACGTCGTTTCATAAGTTGAATCCAATCGTTATGCAAAATAAAATTAATTTTTGTTTTATTTTTTGCATGCTTTCGAAATATTCAAATATTATTTTATCTCAGAAATATTGCTTTTTTAATTTTTTTCCCACATTTCACTCTCAGAAAATCCCCCCCCCACTTTCAAACATTTTCAAGTTGTTGATACTTTGCACAGATGATTCTTGATAAACTTATGCAGCCGGATTGGTTAGGCTTACCAAGAAGTATAAAAATTTTTTCTAGGTTTTTTGACCGCCTCACATCGACTTTTACCCGGTAATTTTGGACTCGACGATCAGATCCAGGCGATTCGATGGTTGAAAGCGAATGCGCGAAATTTCGATGGTAATCCAGAATTAATAACACTTGGAGGTGAAAGCGCTGGTGCAGCCAGTGCTAGTCTTCTTGCTATCTCACCGAAAACCAAAGGTAACTCGCTCCATGGCTTGTTCGTTGTGCTTATTTGTTCAGCAATCAAGATAAGATTGTATTTTTTGGTCTCAAGATTTTTAATGGGGTGATAACACCTCAATAAAGCTTACAACTAAGGATAGGTAGTAAATGGTTTGAGTAAATTTTAGAACGCATTTTAGGCTTGATGTCGAATTTCCTTTCTGAATGCTATTTCGAGCATTTTTTATTCGAATTGTGGTTCAGTTGATTGCTTTTCGTGCACATAAAGAATCATTCAACACGAGTAAATCGATATCCAGGATTGGGACCTTTCCAGAAAAATTTATCTAAATAGCATAGGGAGAGCTGGTCGAAAGTCACAATAATAGATGAAAATCTTACTCCAAATAAAGTTTATTAAAGTTTATTAATCGCTTGAGAAAAAGTCGGCATCAATCTATATTGTAATATTCAAATGTCGGCATCAATCTATCTTGTAATATTTAAATATGTACAGTAAGCTTAGTAAGAAAAGTAGTAAACGATTATTGAAGATGAATTATTATTGGCTTTTATATGGGCTTTTAAGATATGATATCCGTAGAAGATACTGTATCAGTATCAGATACTGTAGGGAACAAATCGTTTCTCATCATTAAAAACTGTCAATGAAATATTATTCATCGGCAAAAGTTTATACGTTGCATAGACAATGAAAGATTTGGAGCAATAGGAGGAGCTAATAAAAGGAATATGTATGAAGTGTATTTTACCGTTAAAATTTATTGCGCTTCGGCGTCAAATTTCCCCATAGAAAAAATTTTCTTTTAGCATTTTCAAATTGCTTCGATGTACTTTTCTTTTTATTGGATTTAACGATGCATTCATAAGACGCTTTTAGCACTTACCTTAATAAAAAGTAATGTCGATTAGTAATTTATTTTTTTTGGTATTGGCTGGCAATTCTTTCAAAAATTTCCCGCCTATTCCGTATTTTGCCGACCGGAGAAAATATTACCAGCCGGAACCAGCATCCGGTTGGCAATATTTTTTTCCTGTAGAGGGAAAATTATAACAAAGAAATTTGAGAAATAAAATGAACCGGAATATTTCTGCCTGATGGATCACTTAAGATTCTTGATATTATCTATTTTTAGCGATGGGCTAAACTTTGCAATAGGGCATATTTCTTTTGAAAATTTATACAAATGTACAACTTAAAAACCTACAGAGATTTCCTATAATTTCTTATCATAGATGCATCAAATTTTCCTCCATTTCTTATTTATTTCTTTCGGGAAACGTTGTAACATTGTGTCCGGATATGAATGTTATAAGATCATATCCGGAAATAATGAGTCAGTCATCCGGAAGGACCTGAACTAATATTGAAACTTCTAATAAATGATCGATCAAATGTTTAGTAAATATTAATGATTTCTAGACTTCACTTTAATGTGATATCCTCATCGAAAAATATAAAATTTCCATATTCATAACGTTGACAGTTAAGTTACTAGGAAGCATAATTTTACTGGTGGTACAACTCCTTGCGTTATGAGTTAGGAAATAGTTATAACTATAAAAGTAATTAGCATTTTAAATTTTTTATGCTGTCAATCCTATAAGCTTTCAATGAAGAATGCTAAGTTTTATCACAGTTTATTTGCAGTTACAGTAGTTGCTTATCGCAGTGACCTCAGGTCACCCTAATTATTGAGTCCGACTGATATAACCTCAGGCTGCAATAAAATGTTGAATCAGTTGTATTCAGGTTTATTCAGTGCGGTTATTTTGCGTAGTGGTAGCGCATTAGCACCATGGGCGGTACGTTCATCATCAACAGAAAACAATTCGGCACGATTGATGGACTTTTGTGGATGCCCATATAATAGCTCACTTGGAATGGTGCATACTGTAGCGTGTTTGAAATCGATACCAATTCAACGGCTTCTTAATGGATGGCATCATGTCGCTGTTACAGTGTCCGATTTCGTAAGCTTCACTTTAAAGTTTTACTCACTTTCGGTGATGAGATAATTGCATATATACTAATTTTAACACGGGTTTGTATAAGATACATCAAGTTCAGCAGGTGGATGATGTGTGATAGCAAGAATATACTCGAGTGATTGACACTGCATCTTGTTAGATTAATAAAAAACTTGGTTCGTCGGAAGAGGCATACCGAGCAAGTGTTCTATTCCTGCCTCACTGACGTCCATACAGATTTAGTGGCCTTTTATCGATCAGCACTAAATAGAAGCTATAACAATAAAGCAGTCCTTATGGAAATCGCGAGGCATAGGAAGAGAAAGACAAAAGGAAAAGTTCAGGGAGGAATTGAGACCTGGACTAATCCTCCATTTCTTTCCCAGAACCTTGCTATCGTTTCTCCTTGTTTCACTCTCGTCTGTAACATGATGATGGAATATGTATTTCGTAGTTATCGATGGCATGTCAGTAATCTGTAAGAATGGTGTATGATAGAGGATTTCAGAGTCGGGAGTCGCACTTTATGGCCAATACCTACTTCACACCAATAATTGACGCATTTCGAATCGAAGCAAGTGTTATACCCGGTGAACCATTATCGATTGCTGAAGAGAACGCTAGAATGCCAATAATGCTTGGAGTGACGAACGCCGAATCTGGACAACTTATGGGTAGACTTATCGGTTAGTTGGATTTAACATTCTTTAGGCTTTTCACTGAAATCTTACTGTATTATTTGTTATTAAAAGTAGACTGATACTGTAGCACGATGAACTTTCCCGCTCGAAAAGTTCCATCCCTCGATATCCTGAACCAATCACTTCCCCGTCCACTTCCTACCGGAGGCGTTGAAAAGACAGCGCATATTAGTAAGTTCCGGGAGGAAAATGGCGACGCCTTACAGGCACTTATGTTTTCTCAAAATTGGTGTGGTCAAATGTATTATTTCTTTTTTCCCAAGATTTTGTATAAGTTATTTACTTGATGAAATAAGGTGTGTAATTTTACCTTTTGTTAATTACTAATAAGATTTTAGGTAAAGCAAAGTTAACCTGTTCGGGTAAAGTTTTTAGGTGTAACTTTTATTCAGGTAAAGTTTTTAAAAGTGTAATTTATCATGTTTCAAGTGTTCACCATTGTGCTTAACAAACCTACTAAAATTTGATTAATGTTGTTTTTGGTTGAAAGCGCTCTCTCAAATATTTTCTAATCCTCAATAGTGGAGTTCTAAAGCCTCAAGGGGATTATGTTGGACGTATCTCATTAACGCGGAAGAGTTGATTCAATGGTGATGTGTTTGTTTCCTCCATTTTCCGTTCGTAGTCGTTAGCGATTCTTTAGATTTGGCCATCTGAATACAAATATGGGTTTCCCATTTAAATAACATTCGAGTGATTCACATTTTGAACTATTCATTATGAACTAAAGAGGGATTCCATAAGTTGTAAACTTGACTACAAGCTTAACAAACTTGGCAAACTTAACCAAACAAGCTTAACATACATAACAAAAACTTTTCTTGAGATTTGACGAATCACTAGTGGAGATAATATTTATTATTATTTAAATTACTTTATTCACTTTATTTAAGAGTAATTGTTTGAAGTAAGATTGATTCCTCAGAAAACAGAGAATTTTTTTATTCGTTTAACATTCACCGATGAAAGTCACACTTGCTAGAGCACTAATCTTTTGTGAGTTCTCCACCCTATTATTGGGTTGACAATCTTGGATAGATATAAGCCGAATGCTAGCGGGAAAGTGAGCGAGAGAAAGTATATGCTTAAAAAACTTGCTTATATTCACTTATAATCCTCGTGAAGATCAAATTATAATTGGAATTAAAACTGGTCTTATAATGTCTGCATTACTACTCTTTTTAGGCAGTCCATTGTTTGATTTATCTTGTATAAAACGAATTCTATATCCAAGAAAAAGTATTCAGAAAATCGAATATTTTGAAAGCGGCTCTTTGCAGCTCACTTTAACAAAATAATTAAATAATTTGTGGATTTTTTAAATGAATTATTGCCTTTCAGCACACTCGAATCGCTATACAGAAACTGGTGAATGGGATCTCGATAGAGTTATTCCACCTCAGTTATATTCTAATTATAAACAGGTTCATTTTTTCTTCAATTTATAAAAGCTTGAAAATTTTCTTAAAGCGTAGTTGATTTTTTGATTTTTTGAATTAAAGTTGAAAATTTTGAGTAAAAATAAAAAAGTCTAGAAAAAATTCGATCGACGAATACTTTATTGGTGCATTCGTAGTAAGTTGAGTTTCTATTTTGGCAATTTTTGTTACATTCCTATGCTCATTTGCATATCTATGGATTTTCTTTTTTCATATTGGCTTTGTTTTTTTTTTTAACTTAGTAAATATTAACTGCGAGGAAAAGGTCGTTATGGCCTTTTGAGTTGCCTTCTTCATTTGATTTTAAACAAATATTTTCGAGAAAAGTCAAGGATTAAATAATTCGATGAGCTAAATTCAATTCTATTAATGAGCTGATAATTTTAATCATATGAGTATAAATCGATGAACCGCTGTAACATCTATCGATATGAAAGTAGAAGCCATTCAATTGTAGTTGTGACGCTGAAAATGTTCAGAATGAAAACACTGTGCAATTATAGGTAATATCAGTAATAAGTTGAGGTTTTTTATCGTGCTGAAGAAGGCAATTTTTATCATCTGAGGATACAAACGAGGGTATAAAGGTACAAATGAGGGTATAGAGGTATATTTGAAGGTACAAAAAGCAACCGAATACCAATATCTCGACGATTATCCACAAAATCTGAACGATGTTGAGCAACGACATGTACTTGTACGTATCACAACAGGTCTATGAAGTTATTCTTTTTTACATTTGGTGCTTATATTGTTATTTAAAGTATATGACATTTCCGGAATTACTGATTACGAATAAAATTACTTAACTCTATCGGGTTTTACTTTTGAAAATGGGAAATTTTTATTTGTAATTAAATAGGAGAAAACACTCTGTATATACTAAAAGAAAATGATTGCTGATATCGTTAACTATTATATCTTCTTTTATTGAGTAGCTGTATTGCGTTTTTTTTTTTTTTTTTGCCGAAAATTGCTTTAGGAATAGACGGGAAATTTCTAATGGAATAACGAATAGATATAGTAATCGAATGAAAAGAGTACAGTTAAAAGAAAATAAATAAATTAATTAAAAAAATGTATAAATAAAAGTAAATAAATAATAAACAAATGCTTATTCATAATCGATAGTCATTACATTGAGAGAATAATTGAAGAATGTTTTTAGATCAGAATTTCAAAGCGCCAGCTGCACGCGAGGCAATGATATATGCGGCAAAGAATTTACCTGTCTATGCATATGTATTTCAACATGAAAATCCACAACTAACAAAACGTATGCGCTCACTTGGAATTCAAGGAGGTAATATTTATATATTGGGGATTATTTCTATAGATTATTTATTTCTGCCGTGACGGTCTAATAGAGATGATTCACCCATATTCCCTTCTTTTTTTTTAAAGTAGAGATGTTGAGAGAATAGGTCTTAGGTCATGGGATATAAGTGAAGAATACGATAAACATAGGAGTAATCGAGGCTTAGACCCAATCATTTCGATAAAATTAAACTCTTTTCTCATCTCAGATATAGGAAATTTTGTAATATATATTCCTCTACTCATATATATGCCTCACGTAGGCGTTTACTCTACCATATAAAAAAAAATATACGCTCTCCGCCTGAGTAAGTTAATATTTCTATGCAAGTTTTTATGTAAATCTAGAGCCAAAAAGAACTCTATCATATTTTATATGCACAAGAATTAATTATATATGAATATTGATATTTGCGTTCTCATCTCTCTAAGAGCAATCTTCATTTCTGAATGCAAAGTTGTTGAAGTTATTTCAGCAGGTGCAGTTCATGGTAACGATTGCACATACATCTTTAATGCTTGTAAACTTTCGGATCCATTTTTGGAGGATATCAACTGGAGTGATGAAGATCGAAAAATCACTAATCGACTTGTTGATCAGATGGCTGATTTCGTACGTTCGAGGTTGGTTACGCTGAAAAACCTTTCCCATCTTGTATGCTAACGAAGGGCGACTTTCACTGAGAGGGAAACTTAATCGAGAATATTGGCCAGGGAAAGGCCCTAATAAAGAATTGAAGAGCGGTTTGCTAGGAAGAACTAATTAATAATTTGGGCAGGTAGAGCCTGAGTTGCGGCGTATGTGGCATGGATCCATACGGCTCTGCTTTGGGAACTGTCACTGTCTGTTGTGAGGAGCCAGGTTATTGCCAAGCTTTATGTATAGGTACTTTGTTTTCTATGTGGCATGAAATAAAGGTTTGTGACGAAAAGGACGGAGTAGCTTGTGAAACGTGATTTAACATGGTACACGTTAAAAAGAGCGTGGAGAGTTCCGAATGACATAAATGCAAGTGGAATGCATTTGAAATCAAATGCTATATGAGGCGAATATGGTCTCGAAGAGATATAATGAAGCCCTTACAAACACCAAAATTTTTTATTTGCACATCAGTCACAGCCAATATGCAATTTACATTTTTTGGCATATTTCTATAAATCTTCTTGCCATAGGTTGTTAGTTGCAGCCGGCTGCTGTCGATATATCGAAAAAACATTTAGGTCGATAAAGGAGAATGGTTTCGATATGTATAGCAATTTGCATCGTGTCGCCACACCAATCGACGGTGTTGAGCCAAGTGGACAAGTGGATTTCTTCACTAATATCACACAGTTTTGGCATGGTACAGTGGCCACTATTGAGATGTTGCATCTCGAACCACAATATCGTGTACTTCTACAGCCATGTACTATGTGTGAATATCCATATAGAGTACCATTCTATATTATGCTTGTCGTGCTCGTAAGTTTTGATTCTTTTTTGATTAAAAATTTAAAAAAAAAATTTTTTTGGCTGAAAAGTTTTCCATTCTTCTTTAGGTCCAAGTAATCTTGCAATTCTGAATTTGAACAATTTTTTCTCAGACTATCGAAGTGTATTTTCTCAAAATGCAATTAAGAGCTATAAATGCATAGGGGTCGGCGAAAATAATGTGAGTTGAGTATTGGGATGGTGTGAGGGTGGTAGAAGGAGGGGGAAAGAGGGAGGGAAAGAATGTGAGGAATGGGGATGGCAATTGAATTTTCGTAAATTGTCATTCATTTTCACTTTTCTTTAACGAGTATTTTCAGTACTTTTGGCTGTAAAGTGTACTAAAAGTCATCTATCGATGTTCGTTCGGGTTAGCCTTTTTTTGGAGTTTGTTATCAAAACACTTGACGTATAAAAAGAATCGGATATTTTTTTATGTTTACTGCTATAGATTAAGATAGCAACTACAATGCTTTAGGTTATTGTACTCAACAAACATGCATAAGTCTTTGAACTTCTTATAGGGTACAGCTGCTCGGTATACACCGAGAGTTAATTGCCAAAGTAGTATGAAACAATAAGTTTGGCCGATAATTTGCGTGCCACAAAGACGTGATATGCAAATTTGTAGATAATCTTAACGATTGCGTCGTTATCGGTTTGTGTTCATCGACAACGGGTACGACAAAAGGCCGCATATGCAATCGTCAAAAAATTGCATGCCATTCGCACCGATGAATCGGCTAAAGTGTAAATACTTATTCATATTACAGTGTAACATATTGGTCTATACAGGATAACATTGTATACGCTTATCACCAACATCATCGTATCGATAATTGTTATCATATGTGTATCTATTTATGTCTTTTGTGTGTGTGCACAAGTATACGCATCTGCGTCTGAAGTATGTGCGTGTCTGCGTATTTATGTATGTGCATATTTATGTGCATATGTGTGCATTCAAATTTGTGTTTATGTATGTATGTGTCGGAGTGAAATCGTCTCTAGCGTTAGCTATTATAGAATTCACGCAATTCATGTCTGTTTATTTAAAAAAAAAAAAACTCTACCAGCATTCATTGTTTTC
This sequence comes from Baylisascaris schroederi, assembly GCA_006503575.1. Classification (NCBI taxonomy): domain Eukaryota; kingdom Metazoa; phylum Nematoda; class Chromadorea; order Rhabditida; family Ascarididae; genus Baylisascaris; species Baylisascaris schroederi. The sequence goes on along the minus strand of QEWY01000066.1, from coordinate 824,598 downwards.
GATGTTTCTATACTTGTTGGTCACTATCAGTTGCTTCAAATCAAGTGGACAATGAGTGGACAATTCAACTCCCTAGAGAGAGTCAAAATTACGAAAAGAAATTCGAATCAATAGACCTATAATGGCTGAAGAAGAGTTCCATATTATCTATGCTTAAAATTGTTGAGTGGTCATTTAAATTATTTCTGGATATTCGTAGGATGCTAATATGCTGCGATGTTCAATAGTGCGATTCGATAGGTGCTTTAAAGGCAGCGATTGACCAAATCTTTATAATTAATTGCTTTATGTTCTATTAATATTGTAATGCTAAAAGAAAATTATGTATTATTTATATGGGATCCTATTTGTGAATATCGATCGTGTTGAAATTTTTTTTATTCTAGATTGTTTTTATCGGCGATATATTTGTCTAACAGTGATTAGCGTTGATAAGCAAAGAAAAAAACAAACAAACAAAACACTTAATGAATAGTTAATTGAACTTAATGGTTAATCCGCTTGGGTTTTTCTTAATGGTTAACCCACTTTAAAAAAAATAAAAGGTAAAAGTCGATTAAACCAAATAACACCTAGCACGAGAGTCATTCATGGTGTGGATTATACCGAACAAGTTCCATTATTATGAAGGATTATGGGAGATGAAAATCAAGAAGAAAGAGAGATAAACGGACATATATAAAAATTTTAAAGGATATTCTCTCAAAAGAGGTGCAAAACGTTTTAAAAAAAACCGAGTTATTGAAATTAAAACTTGAAAAGTTCGTAGCGAATTTATTTAATTTTTTTAATGGGCGAAAAAAGTTATACAATTCCATATTTTTTTTATTAAGAGAAAATTAGTTGATTTTATTCGATGGAAATTTTTAGTGAATGCCGATTTCAGATCACTTTCTAAGCATAACATCAGTCTGTATTCAAATGTTTCGAAATTGCCTAATATTGATAGATTTGGTTGTTGTCATAAAGTTTTTTTAGTATTCGAACTTATTTGGCTTATTATATTTAGCGTCGACATTTGTCGCTGTATGATGAGAGATTTCTTTGTTTCTTTGTCGCTGTGGAATCAAACCGATTAGCGATCCCATTCCCAAAGAAATGATAAACCGGGGAAGGAATCGTATCGTCAGAAAAAAAAAACCCATAGTGGAGCGAATAACACTTGAATAATACTATCATCAAGCAGGTCGTAAATGCTTTTTTTTCTTTCATATGCTAGAGTAGGTTTATTGATAATCTTCGTGTTTTGTTCACTAATTAAACAGAAAAAAAAACTTTTTTTGTTGATCATTGTCCTTACACTTAAATAAACTTTTACGCCTGAAATATGCGGCTTAATTAATTGAACTTAATTATTGGCTTGATTTCTTTGAGTGCTGATAGTTGATAAGTAAAGCTATCAGTGATTAAATGAAGTTTTGTTGTAATTATTTTTATTTATGCAATAATGTGATATAAGAAAAGATTAATTGAATATTAGAGTTGATAAATGGTTGTTTTAATGAGGGGAGACCATCCCATTCCCTTCCCCTCTCCTTCTCATTTCCCGGCGCCTCCCTTACTCCTCCCCCACCTAAAATTCACCTGAAATCGAAAACTAGTCCACCTAAAATTCTCAGTCGAATCGACGGTGAGTATTGAGTTCGTATGCCACAAAATTTCAAACACTCGATAGTGGCGATTTCCCGCCCTTTTTTCATGACGCTATGATCCCCTTTGAAATCCCTCTTTTTGATCGATCAAGCGAAGCAATGATCTCAGAATTTGCCGCCAAATTTCTCAGATTTGAATTCATTTCATTGGCAATCAGCTTCGATAGTCAGTCGGTTGTTTTTTGTCATAAGAATGTTCTCGCAAAATGTTTCGCATTATTTTTTGGGATTGCTCACTTTCGTTATTCCGTAGGTTATTATTTGGTATTGCCGTATTACTTCTTCTGACTTTTTATTACTCTGTCACTCTTTTTGTTATTTTTCATTACTTCATTACTTCCTTGTTGTTTTATGTTACTGTGTTACTCTTTAGTTACTATGTATTATTGAATTACTTTATTTTCTCAGATATCATAATGAGTGATGTCGATTTACAGGGAAACTTATATATTTCCCATATCAATTTTCTATGGTTGTTTGGAAAGCTAGGGAAGAGGGAGGTAAGGTGGATGGATATTTGGCAAGTAAAAGGGGATCTGATGGAGGGGCAGAATCAGACGATAAAATTTGTCTCCGTCATTCACAGCTCTCCGAATAAAGCGCATTTCATCGATGCGTTTTCCAGTTTTTTTTTATTTGTTTATTTTTTTGTATTTTGTGATTATTCAATATTATATTAAGTATATTTGGGGGAAAGGGGGAAGGAGGTATGAAAGACGTTATGAGAAGCAGTAGTTATCTATGAATTTTGGGACCTATGTCCATCGAGTCATCTACAACCGATCCGTTTCTCGATCTGCGATAGTTTGACCTTTACTCTCCAGCCGAAAAAAAACCATTAAGTTTGCTCAGAAGGAGTCGTAAAATTCTGCTCCGGCCCATTTCTAGATGCCGACTGCAACTATCAAATATCTAAGTAATAGTAGGATTTTAAAAAATCAAATCTGTTACCTTTTTTCAAATACAACCTCCCCTCCCCCTACCACCTTCTCCTCTTCCATCTCCCCCCCCCCCAAAAAAAAAATCTTCAGTAGGTAGTGATTGCGAACATAGTTTGTGTAAAAAAGTTGTTGACGTAATGCTTACGTGACATTCTCTTGTTAAAACTTGACGCTTCAATGTGGATAGTGTACACACAAACATATCACAACAACTTTTTATTCGCTCTTAGACTGTAGAACACTTTTTCTATGGCAAATATTCATGATTTCATAGCTATCACATTGTTAGATGTCTATGCACTTAACCATAGTTTCTCTTACCTTGTTTCCTTTCTTACCCGCTCGTCTTTACTTACCCATTTCCCATCTCCTTCCCGAAGAGGTATGACTGTTTTTGATGCGAACATTGTGATCCTTTCAAGACTTTATAACTTGGTTGTTTGAGTGAGGAAATCATTAAATTTGACAATTTTTCATTTCTATTCTTTCTTTAGATTCATTTCTTTTGTTTATTTTTTATGACTCTTAACTTCTTTAGTCTTTGTTGAATTAGTCTTTCTTTCTTAAGTCCCCCCTCCCCCCTTGCTCTCCGCTCTTCAATCTTTTCGTTCTTCTCCAAGTATCGTTATAAAATTGGAAACGTTTCGCATTTCTCTCTTTGCTTTAAGACTGGCATAGAGCAGAGAGAGAAATATTAGAGAGTGAATCAGAGGGGAGAGATGCATATCCTGTCTTTCTTATATAGCAACTGGCAATGTTTTATGTATATTTTTGTATGCGCCAGTAATTGAACCTATGAGATAAGCTTTAAGCTTATCAAGCACTCAGAAGTTTTAAGTTTTAAGATGTTTTCAATGTGAAGTTCTACCAAACATCTGTTTTATAGCCCACCCGGAAATAAGAGAGAAGAGGGGGAGGGGATGAAGGGTCATACGAGGGGAATCCCTTAAATGTTAGATTATGGAAACTTAAGAATTCCATTAATCTTGTAATCCTGTTATAGGTGTAAACACCCTACATAACGGGTAACTAGTTGTGTTTTAAATGGCGCTTAGAGCAACATCGATCTAGCTGAGGTATCCACTATTTAGTTATAATTTTACCTATTTTACATGCATATATAATTTTACTCATCTTGTTTCCGCATATTCGCGTTCGCATTCCTGCATGTCTTCATTCCTCGTGATCTTTGCAATCGATTTTCTGGGGGGGGGGGGGGGGGGGGGGGGGAGAGAGAGAGAAGGGGAACGAGGAGGTGGGGTTAAATGTACGGCTGCGTGCCCTGTTTCTGGTTATAGATGCTCTTATCATATTTCTTTGCACGTTTTATTTTATTGGATTCGTTTTCCACGCATTCTTTATTGAAAACTAAAGACGGTTTTTTTGTGCTCATAAAAACTGATCATATGATTTTCAAATAGTTTACTGCTTATATCAATATGTCAAACACAAATTTTTATGTTTTCTTTAAATTTTTATTAGGAGAATAATAAACTAAAAATTTTATCAATTCAATTTTGAGAATAATGGATTTAGAAATTTAAAAAAAATTGTTGTTATGTAAATAGCGAATTGGGAAATTTAGCAATTTCATTTAAGAATAGCGAATTAGAAAACTTGTCAATCTTTTGTTGATGTCATCTTCCGTTGTTGATTTCGATATAAAAAAAATTGACTGTTTTCTTTCGTTTGTGCATTCGGCAAGAGTCGACATTTTGCCTAACCACAATTATGATCGATTTGTGATAAACATAGCATTGAGAAACAACTATGGTTTTCTCGAACTACTGTGCTTCATTATTTCAAACGTTTCTTGACCTAGTTCCTGAGATGCCTTGATCGAGTTGTTCATCTCTCCGATATCCTTATCTAGTCCCCAACTACAAGCTTCATTATTATTGTTCCTATCAGGAGTATTATCCCATATCTTTACCTATAACATTTGCTCTCCTCTCTGCTCAATGACCTTGACCTTAGTGTCTCTCCTTGTCTTACATTGCTCAAGGTATGTCATCATATGAAGAGTGAAATTCGATGTGGATGCATGGTGATGTCATGGTACCTTATGAAAAGGGTATTGGAAGTTATGACCTCGAAGAAATGACCGAAGTTACTGTGAGGTGATTTCCCTTTCCTATTTGTAATAGGAAAGGAGCATCACTGATTGTTGGATTTTTTGAAAAGTGCATCGCTTTTGGTTACTGCTTCAATGCGAGGAACCTATGAACGAAAAATTTTTCGACGATTTTTTTTTTTGATAAATTTTATGAATTGCCGAAAAATTCGATTAGAATTTTTCGCATTTTTTCTCAGTTGTAGGGAAAAAAGTATTTAAGAAGTGAAAGAAATTCTTTTCTGAATGGTTTTTTCCATCTTTTTTCTGAATTTGTGAGATTATTTACCATCTCTAACTCAAACCATATTCCATTAAATTCACCGGAATTTTCAACCATGTCCGGTGTGCTACTGATATTATACCTATATATGGTAGCTATAATCATTGACATTACGAAATGAGGGGGGAGGGGGGAGGTATGAAGTTTATCGATGCACCTTATTACTTTTTAATCTGTTTTGATCCCTTTGAAATTTTTAGTATGCATATACTTACAACCGTAAATACGCATATTATATTAATTATGTAAATACGCAATACGCATGTTTCCGCTATTGTTTATCATATTATGTTTTGTTATTGTACTCATTTCATCGCCTATAGATCCTCAATTTAAAATTTCAAAAACAAGTTTTTAGAGTGATAGAAAATGTTCCATAAATAGATTGATTTTATTTTGTTTTATTCCATTTTCTTTTATTCTATTTTAATTCAGTTAATGGTTACTCTAAATAGAGAAAATTCTCCTGCAAAATTAATAGTACTTAATAAAGTCGAATAGTTTATATCAGTAGGGGATTTGCAGTTGCAAATTTTCTCCCATTGAAATGGGAGAGGGCAAAAAAAAATGTTTGCGATTAGTCTCACAAATCTCAAAGATAAATACAGCTAGAATGCAACTAAACTTTATACGTTGAGTGCTAGTTTTACACAATAGGCAAAGAATGTTTTCTTTTTTCACTAAATATAATTATATTCGAAAAAACTTTCCTGCTTTGGATTTTTTTCCGATCTTATAGATGATAAGAAAATTTTTCACCGAAAAAAAACGTAAGAATATCCAATTAGTATTTACATTATTTCAGTGATTTTTTAAGAGAATTTTCTCACAATATGGTATAGGAGGTTTTTGAATAATTTGTAAGATTCGATTAGATTTTTAGTAATTTCAGGGTTTTTTTGGATTAGAATTTTTCAGATTTGACAAATTGTCTTTATTTTCAGACAACCGTCCTTGAAAATTGGATTATAAAAAAGTGACGATCATGGAGGTCTAAAAAAAGGAATGATGAGAATATAGCAGTGTAAGACGATACTGATCAATAATCGACGGATTTCCGGTTTCAGGAAACAAAGTTCGAACTTTGACGTGCTTAGGTGAAACGCATATAGAAGACAGAAGGGATGAGTGCTTTTTTTTTTGAAGAGGCCAAGTGTAACATGAAGAGCAATATCCGCCTGTTTTTAAGCTTTTTTTCGAAAGTTTCTTGCAAGAACGCATTATGATGGCGGTATCTGAGGGTTTTGTGCTTCTTTGACTCAATATGCGGAATTTTCAGCTCACAAGCCCTGAGGTTATAGCTATCAAAGTTAGTAGCTTTCTAGGTCATAGGATGATATTATTGTGCCTGCCCCACTTCCCTTCCTCCCCCCCCCTCCCCCCCCCCCCCCCCCCCCCCCCCCCCCCCCTCATTTTCGTTTTCGTTTTTTATTTATTATTTTATTGTTTCCTGAAATATTACCACCTAAAAAGTTCAGTAAAACTCAAAAGTCAGTCTTGTGTTATAGTCAGTCGGGTGTTGCTTCAGTGTTAACCTAAAAAAAAAAAAGTTCAGTAAAACTTGTGTTATAGTCAATATTGAATTGAAGTTTAGGATTTAAAAGACTAGTCAGTTGAGTTAGGAGGAAAGTATGAATTCATTATTGGTTGTCTGGTCTAATAGGAGGTTAGGGAGGGAGTGCAAAAAGCGCATATTGTGCCAGCTTTTCCATCACATTCTCAGTTTTTTGGCCAATCTTTTTTGATATTTTAAAACTCATGTCCGAAAAGTTGCAGAGGAAAAATTAGCTGTATGAAAGAGTGCGAAATTTCCAAGCCAAATTTTAGCGCATACCAGAAAAAAGGACAAATTTCTATAGGAGATTTCTAAAATCAACGCCTCTTTAAAAAAACGTATTATACATTTTATTTCCAACATTTATGAAGCTGTTAATGTAGTAAGTTGAATTGCAAAAAGCGCAAATCGTAGTATTCAGCTTGATGCGCTTTCCTAGTTTTTTTTCCATCCAGCAGATGTATATTGGTTCAACAATTTTCGCGATCCTATTGTAATCAGGTTTTTTTTTTCACGGAAACAGTCATATTTCGGTATCACATTAATTTTTATTCAACAGCTGTTGCTGCCATCTGTTAAATTATTTCCGCTGATTTTATAATTGTTGCGCTTATATTATTGACTATGTTGGTGTTGATCTGGATCAGCACTATAAAATCGATCTCATAGAGAAATATTTATTATTCGATAGTAATTATATATTTGTAGTGCATCACATAGAGCAGTGAATTGTCTATTTATTGAATAAGCGCATCACATAGAGCAGTGAATTGTCTATTTATTGAGTAAGCGCATCATATAGAGCAGTGAATTATCGATTCACTGATTGGCAGCAATTTTGGAGTAAGTGTAAATTCCTAGCCTAGCGGTAGACATGGTTTGGACATCATTGAGTCTGGTTGGGGTAGATGAGTAGATCATTGATAGGTGGCAAGAGTACTAGTGATCTGTGATACTAGCTAGATCATGAGCTAATTAAAAAGAAAACAAATCCACTACGAAGAGTGTCGTTTTTGATGACCCTGTTGGGCACATTGAAAACGAGTACCATGGATTAATGCGATATATTGAAGATTTAATTAAATAAATAAAGAAATTAACCCAAATATTCATGGGATTAATTGAAATATATTAAGAAATTCACTAAAGTATGTTAAGGAATTGGCTAAAATATTATCAAGGATTGTATTATATTAACGAATTATTATATTAACGAATTAACTATAGGATCGAAGATTTTCTTAGATTTTTATAGGTTCACTCGATAAGTCAGCTGTCTCATTGTTTATCGTCGTTTCATTCATATATAGGTCACTTAGTCATTTCCTGTGCAACGATAGCATACATCCGTCATTGACATTGTTTGCTGTATTTCCCCTCCATTGCATATTTTTAGCACTGAGATTGTCTATAACGATTCAAAAAACGCATCTGCTTCGATGCCCTAAAAATGCATCTGCCGTTCTCCCATGTAAATCTGGAATAGGAAAAGAATGCTACTTTATACTTTGTTTGTTTCTCATTTCATGCGTTTCTTAGCGCTAAGAGAAGAAAATACGAAGTAACTGTCAGAATTACATAAATGATAAATAAACCTAGTAAGTTGGTTTCCGCATTTTTTCTATTTCCTCAACAAAAGTAATCTAAGTTATTTTCCTGAAACTCGTAAAGCTGTATTTTAAATCCGAGCAAGCAAATCGACCAGACTAGGAGATGCAAAACTTTCTTTTGCAATAAAACTTCTTTGCCCCCTCTTCCTCTGTCCCCCTTACATTCTTCCACCTCTTCGCCTCCTTCTGCTGCTCCTCTTTTTTAGAGCCTTCCTTACGGCATTTCTACCTTGATGTATATTCACGTATGAGCATATTTAAACAGGTAAGTTTCCTGTTGCACTCTTTTACAAATCTAGTTGTTGTAAAGCATATGACTGTTTGCTTCATCTAGAAGTTGATGCACTTCTTACAGGATCAAACGAAGCACTCAGAGATGACACTCTTCCAGAAGGGCAGTTGGAGGTTGTAAGGAGGCAGAGGGAGGGAGATTGGTTCATTGAAGTTGTGGGCGAATGGGTCAGGTCGGAAGTGGTCTGTAACGAGGCGAAGAATAAGGCGGATAGTTGTCACTGAGCGAACAACGTGATGTAAGTGAGAAGCATTAGCGATCTTTTGCATAAAAATTACTTTACAATACATAGAAATATTAACGTATAGTTAGGATGGTTACAAATAACACATTTTGGGTTTTTTGATCAAATTGAATAAAAACCATCATTTCAAATTGCAATTTATGCAGAGTTTCGAAAGAGTTGCAATCTATGCATTCTAAGTTTCAAAAGAATTTGCAATTCATGCAGAAGCAAATGTGAAAAAAAAACCAAAAAACAAATGAGGTGTGTTTTACTTCCGCATTTTACAACGGAACAAAGCAAACAGATTGTTTGCAATATAAACAAAGCATAAGAGAGGATTGCAAAAAAAAAAAAGAAAATCAACCAGTCTATTTATTTGAGACGATAATCTGCAGAAAAAAAAATGGTTTCAAATTTCCTGAGGAAAAAACCCAAAACAATGACGAAATCTAAAATTCCGGGTAATATTACAGTAATTCTCAGAAAAAACCAATGGATGGGTAGGGAATTTGTACTCAGAATTATAGCACTATTCACACAAATGGTATATTTGAATGTTTTATTTGATGCACTTCAGTGGAATGTTGGAGGTGGGCAATAAAGGATTGCTAATGGTTGAATGATAAGCGATGAGCAGCAATCACTAACAAATGTTCTATAGCATGTGTATATTGCGATTTATCAGAGGGTGTATCAGGTGCACAGCATACTTCGAATAGATGCTGCATGCTTGACATTTACCTATAGCTTCATCCTGTAGTTGCACACAGGTGTTATGGCATACATACAGGAACACCTGAGGTGCTATTCTTATTTACTTTAGCCCAATTAACGTTTGAATTCTTATCATATTTTCTGATTTTGTTGATTAGTTTTTTATTGGGATTATATAAAAGAGATTATGGCTATCTTCAAATATCAATATATTTTTGATGCAAAAATCTGAGAATGTCTCATTTTTTGGAAGCTTAAAGTTGCGACCTTTCAAATATATAAAGACATATCGCTTTTTTGATGACAGAGGAAAGAATTATTGAGGGGGAATGTTACATAAACTGAGGATTATTTGTTCCCTCAAAAATTATAACAATATGGAGGTTAGTCCGAGAGGAACGTTTGTTGAGAGGGCGGGGATTGCTCCAGGTAATTCGAGGCTTACAGTTAAGAATACTATAGGCGCAAGGGATTACTCACTAATGTTATCAGTAAGATGGAGGCTTTCGCTCTTTTTGAATTTTATCTTTGATTCATAATGTTAAACTGTATGTTTGAGACTTACGAAACGTCGTTTATTGTTAAGTCAGTCGAAAACTTTAGGCCTGTGCATTTCGATTGGGTTAACTTCAAATAACTGCCTGAATTTTTTAGACCTCATATATCATATTTGTAAGTTTTTTGAATAGGACCGTTAATTCTTATCGATTGGTCTTTTGCAATTTGAAAAATTCACATTTTTTTCCGGTACACTATATTCAGATATGCCGATTGGAAATGTGCGATCATTCCAATAGTAAAGGTGGTTATTTATGACGGAAAGCATTTCAGGTGTAATCTACATAAGTTTTTATGCTTGAGAAAAGTCGACTTATTCAAATTTTAGCCTAAAATTTCATATGGGATCGAATTGATTGATTCGTGTATGTTCTTTGATAGAAACAAAAAATATATATATGTACATATATATTTTATAGCTTTTCCAAGAATTTTTTTCAATTCCTCACAAAAAAGGTCATTTTTATTATGCTAAGTTTGTTTGCCTAATTCATCCCTCTTGACTCATTCAAATAGTGGCCATATAATTAATCACAGAGAGTTGGTTTTTATATTGAGAGGAGAAAAGAATCCCTGAAAGTATTGTGGCATTCGAAAACTCATTAAACCAGAAGTTGAATCAACTGTATTGTCTAAAAATGTAACATAAAACGTTCCAAAATTGTTCACTTTTTTCGAATGACGTCATTTTTTTCCATTTTTATTGTTCTCATATTTCTTCACTTTAACTAAACTGATAAATTAAATTTTCTATTCACTTCTGAAATGGAATATTATATTCGATGAAAAAATATCTAATATGATATCTTCTGTATAGTACAAACTATGAAGTTGTAGTAACTTTAACTGAAATAAAAAGTATAAAAGTAGTAAGTTAACTTTTGTAGTTTCGTAGGAAGTTTACTTCATAAGGGATCAGTTTTTTATATAGTGGATGTTTGTTGGTTCTTTGTGTTTAAACCGTTATGCTCTTTAGGGTTAAGTTTCGATTTTTTTTTTTGCTTTTTAGGTTTATTCAGAAACATAATATTCACTTACTATAAGTGGTAAATATTTACAATATGATGCGATTAAGGTTGAAGGGAAACTGTGCAAATTGTGCATTATTGATTTGTCCAAGCCCCTTACTCCCCGTTTCACCCCTCCCCCTCTCTTCTCCCTTCTTACCCCTTCATATCCCTTCCCCTTCTCCCCCTCTCTTCCTTCTCCTCTCGTACACCTTCATACCCACTTCTCCTCTCCCGTTCCCTCCTCTTTCTTTTCTCTCACTCCCTCATATCCTTTCCTGCTCTCCTCTCTGCTTTCTCCCCTCTCTTCATCCTCCACCACCTCGATTTCTGAGCAAGTACTATGCGTGTGCCGCGCTTTCCCTCAGTTTAGCATCGCATCATATTATAATAAAGAAGCCGTCCTCACAAATGCAGTAATGAAGCCATTACCATTCAATAAGCGGAAGCTTTGCAAAAGATCAAAACGGTTTTGTGTGGAGAGCAAAGCGTATGGGTGCTGTGCAATAACGACGATCAATATATACAGTGCGAGACGATCGGTGTTCCGTTACTATTCAACCAGCCAGCCAGTTGCTGTCTTGTGCATTAGTGGCAGTCATGCTCTGTGCTCAGCATTGATACTTTCGAGTGTCACATATTGCCATCAAATTCATCACCTTTCGTAAATTACCTACTCTTATCTGTACTAGTTTTATTTACTTCTATTTGCATTTCATTGTTTGTCGATTTATTTCGTTACGATATATTTTTTATTTGTAGATTGTGGCGTTTATTTTTAGTGAGAGTAGTTGTGGTTCGTCTTTGCTCAACGACTAAATATCAGTGCTTGATCCTCAAATTTTCGCCTTCCACTCTTTTTTCATCTTTAATTACGATGAGAAAATTTCCACCTTTATCGAACCTATGTAGCACCTGTAATTTTGAGAAGCGCAGGATGTGTAATTCGACTTTTGTGATTTTATTTTTTGACAAAAATATTAAAGCTATAATAAATAATATTTCATTAATAAATGATTATCAGTGATTATCGGCAATACTTTAGGCGTTAAATATTATCATTTACGATCAGTAAATCATTTTTATGGAACCAATCGATAAACCGCTAAACTGTAGTATGATGATAATCGATTACTGTAAAGTATAAGTAAGCCTGAAAAGTTACTAGCAGAGAGGTGCAGATTAACGTCAAGATAGGTGGTGATAGGAATGGTGATACTGAACAGCTTTGCCATCGCCTAATATGTCTTTGTTCCGTTGCTAAATTTAGGGATCTATCGATAGGCGTTTTCCACAGTGCGTTTTCAGGCCTTTTTTTTTTTTATAAAGAAGCATGTTTTCATTCATTCTTACTTAAAGGAGGAAGAAGGGGTGGGAGGGAGAGGGGAACGGGGATGGAAAAAAATCATGTTTCTCATAAATTCCTGTCAATCCTCTTCGTCCATAAAAAAAATTCCGCATACATTATAAATTTTTTAAGACATATTGTGAATTATAATAAATTATAAATTATAAGTTATAAAAAATATAAATTATAACCAATAAATTCGAAATTAACTACATTTTTCGTATTGCTCTCTAAATATTTTTTCTTCGCATCTGATTTGGTCCATTCGAATCTACTGAAAAGCAAGTTGCACGAATAAGATGCTATACAATAACAAACCAGTCCTATTTCTCGTTAACGATCATTGATGTTGCACTCAAATAACCGATATTAAATTCTCTTTTCACTCAACCACTTCGAATTTTTTAACAATTAATTTCTATCTAATCGAATTTATTCCAGTCAATTCAATTCGATTGCTTGCTTTACGATATTAGGAAATGTAGTTCTTTATTGAAATATTCAAATATATTTTATTGCTTCTAAAATCTCATAAATTTTTTTCTTTCATTGTCTATTGAATGATTTAGCTAACGCATTACCAACTTTAAATATGGTGATTTAATATTGTCTAATTGGATCGTCTTGTAAAACTCGATCGATTGAATCCATTATATTTTCCGATTTTCTCTCAACTGGTTGATTTATTCGACAGATTTTGTATAATGAATTGTCCACCAACATTATGTCGGTAAATTGTCCTAGAGCTAAGTTTAAGTGCAACTAAATAGCCTATGGTCAAAATTGAATGGTCACTTTAATTCGGCAAGTTGTTGTTTAGGATTTACTCCTAATTGTGAAGTACTCGATTCATTAGGCTTCCTCATATAATTTCAATTTATTAGTTAATTAAGTCTTCGATTCTTTTACTTAATCTATGCGTACTCATAGTCGAATTAATTTTAATTCTTTCAGAATTGATAGAAAAAACGTCGATTTCTTATTCTATGGATCGTATCGCTTCAGGTGCACATATAAAATCGTAGGTGGCTTTAAGTGCACTTTTTCTCTCATATTTTTGTTGAGTGCCTTTAGATTCTTTCGTTGTGATGTTCACAAACTATCAGCTGTCGGATGAGCTATAGCAATTGCGTTATTTCCCTTTTCCTCCTCTATGCTGAACGTTTCGATGAGCTGATACAAATGTGGTCTTTTTATGATCTCTTATGGATTTTATTCGTAGGTAATACGCGGATCGAACGGAGAATCGAAATACGCGGATACGCGAAATACGCAGATTTTCATTGAAGTTGTAGGAATCTACCTAAGCAATTCCCGCTCAACTTATAAGTAAGTATTTGCGAGTCTCTTATTGCTTATTTATTGGAATTTTTTTTCCTTTGAAAGGAATTTTTCATGAAGTTGAATATTCCATAATATTTCGTGATCTTCCGCAATATTTCGTAATTTCCTTTTCCAATTTTCGTAATATTTTTCGAACGTTCTTAATTTGCATTAATTTTTCTTTGCTTCTGTAAAAACACTTGTATTCAAATATTTAAACAGGTTGACGAGTTAACGAAACTTTTTTTTAGCACAAAATTGTTGTTTATGAGAAATTCCAACACAATTCTAGTTGATTTATATGTAATGCAAATATGGATAATTAGATTAGTAATTTGAAAATGTAAATAATTTAGAGAAATTCCATCCATTAGCACAACCTCAGTGAATGATACAAGATGAAGTGTTGCCCCAGTTTTGCTTTTCTTTTTTTTTTCTGCCAAACGTTTGCCACGAAGGAAGAATTTCAGTTGAAATAACACTTTTTTAAAACATTTCCAATTCGACAGTTGTTTGCCTCAACTGCTAGCAACTGTCATTCATTGCGTAATACTGCTCACTCTTTAACTAAATTTCCTATTTTCATTCGTTTCACTATGAAATATAAAATATATAAGTTTCGTAATTTGCCGTAGTAAGTTTTTAAAATATGTAAATTTCGTAATTTGTCGTAGTGAATTTCGAAATATGCAAATTTCGTAATAGTGTTTTTGTTGAGAATTTCTGGTCCACATCACTCACGTGCGCATAGTTGAATATAGTAGAGAATGTGATTGTTGTGGATGGAATGCTTGATTTGTTCTTGTTCTTTGAACTTATGCTATCGGTTTATCGCAATATTACTATTGCCAAACGGTTGGTAATAAGTGCCTGAGTGACGTTTCTCTGTCGTTTACTGATCATTATCGATTTCCTTAAGGATTACTTTAAATCTGGTTTTTCTTGGTATTCGAGAATACGTACTATTTTCTATTCTAATCGTCTAACCGCCAGTAGCTATTAAACGTGATATGCAATTTTATTAGCTCTAGACATATTTGTTGGTTTTTTTTTTTGAATATGTAAACTTCTTTGGTCTATCGAGTACTCAGTAATTTTTCATATATTATGAGGGTGGTTTTTATTCCATTCGACTTAGAAACATTGGTAAATGATGTAAACTCAAAAGTGAATATTTTGCTATGAGCAGGGAACATTTTTTTTTTAAATCTTCAGTTTGGCCCATCCTGAAACTGGCTCCTCTCAAAAGGTTGAAAAACAAGCCAAATTGCATCATGTCATCCTATATCTTTTATAGTTTTCATTTGAAAAGGCTTTTGTACTTTAATTTATGTAACCAATTATAATATACGCTCAACAGAAACTTTTATAGAACAGTTTATATGTTTTTATTTATTTCGTTTTGATAAAAAATTGAGTGAAATTGGAATTGAATTTTCAATTTAAAAATTTGAGTGATTTTGAGTTTAGAGGTTGAAATTTTCTCTCTGCAATTTTTTATTCCAGATTTCGAAACTTTTTCTCCGATAAATACTTTTAGGGAGATGTTTTCTGCAATATAACACAATAGTTCTCTTACAATAGGCCATTCATACCGAATATTTACTTTTTTTTTTCTTTTGTATTACTATTCAAAAGTGATTGCATTTTCAAGTTGCAACTGTAAAAAGTGTAGATTTTTCTGATCACTGTTAATAGAAGTATGATTAAACATGCTGTGGTAAATATATCACATTATATAAATACATGCATATGTAAATATACAAATGTCAGTATAAAAAATTTAAGTGTAAATTCAAATGTACATTATATATATATATATATATATATATATTTATATATATATATATATATATATATATATATGTTGGAATGCTTATAGTTATAGGTATATTACAATGTCGCAAATCTATATGTACATTATAGAAGAGAGAGTTGCAAAAGATTACTGTAGTATTGCATTCTGTATCTCTTGTTTCGCTCCCATGGCCTATCATATGCATATGTATCTATCTCTATGCGTCACATATTATTGCATATAGCAAATGCAGCCATCATTCCCTTCAAACTAACCAAATAGCAATTGGAAACGATTTCTCTGCATTCGACCTATCGAGGCTTATTCGTTGAGCGATCACTCAGAGTATATTTTTTTATTATCGTTCGCCGATATGGCTGGCAGGTGCATTTCGTTGAAAGCAATCTTGTGATCGCTACAGCCGACGCCAAGTTTTTTTCCGTGAAGATGGCTGAGAGGCTACTACCCTTCCTATCGACATTGAAAATGGTTGCTGTACGGCGTAACCTTTATTATTCGAACCGATTGCTTATTCGGTTGAACCTTTGCGCAAACGATCGAAAACTACTGTTTTTTTTCTTTTTTTTTTCGAAAATATTCAATCAGAAAATTTTAATCATTCGAATTTCACCAATAAATTAGTTCCTTTTTGGGAAAACGGAGTTCGGACCAAAATGGCAGATCCTATATAGCGTTTGTGGGCTTTGGTAGAACCGTGGCCAAAATGGCATCAAAGATATTGCAGTACTGAGCTTGAGTCATATGCTACAGAGGTCATGCTTTGCAGAGAGAACTTGAACAACTCATAGTTTTGGACGACGTTCATGAGCTTGAAATTCCCTGCCATCAAAGCTTTACGATCGGTTGATGGAACGATAAAGTTTACTTGCCTTGAGGTCAGTATTCTCGATTTTTATGGATCTCAAACTTCATGAACGAGCTTAATTTTTAGTTAATTTTTAGTCCTTTTATGTAATAAAATAATATTTACATTTATTATGAGTTGAATTTTATACAAATTTATCTATTTTTTTATATATGAGACGAAATTCTATAAGAATTGATATGAGCCGTTTTCTGCCGCATTCTTTTGCTTTGAAACGGTATTTCTTAGCGATTTAAAATTCCCATCTTCGTAACCACTATTCTTTCGCTTACCTTCTCTTCTTCGTTGATTTTCCACCTCTGATTCGTCGCTTTATGCACCGATATGTGATGGATTTTATGAGTTAGCAATGGAATTAAGAGAGTGAACCATTTTGTGATTTTGGTACTGAAAGGTTTCCATCATAAACCGTTGGGAATTTTTCCGCATTTTACCGTACTGACATTTTGTTGATAACCACAAATTCGTTGATGAAATAGTTTCACATTAGAGATGTTGCATCTAAGCAATTTCGGATCGTATATTTAGTACGTGATTTAAAATCGTATAATTTATAAGGATAGGTACCGTATTCTGTCATGTAAAAAATCCGAGCTGTCTATTTTTTCATTTTTGCAAAGAATATCTTATATTTGAGGAAATTTTTCTATTTTTATGAATTTGGGAGGAAACATCAGTTTCTTTTTTTTTTCTCAAGAAAACTCCCCATTCATAAAGGTCTTCTGCTTTAAGATCTAAATGGCTCTTCAGTCTTACCAAGGTCCAGGATGGGAATTTTCTACACGGCTAAAATATTCTCTTTCTTTTAGCGCACAAGAAAATGTTCAATACAGGGAAGTATATTGTACACCGTGGCATAGCCAGAAGGATCCCTAACTTCCGCGTTTTACGGCAGTTTTATGGAGTAAGGGCAGTGCAAGGGGAAATAATAAAAATTTAATGCTTTTTTGCTTTTGCTCCGAGCGGCAAATTTAACCGAGGAGAAGAAATTGTGAAGTATGGGGAAAGAAGGGTTTAAAGATGAAGGGAAAGTAATTGGCGACGAAAGAGGAGTTGCTGGCGAGGAGGGGATTTGGAGGGGTAAAGAAATTATAGGTAGAGGAAGTAGTCAGCACTGGAAGGGAAATATGTGTAGATGACCAAAAATTGGAGACGCATCCGCAATGGAAAGACATATCGCTCCATCACTGTTTCATTTGCAGGACATCTCTGCCTATTTGTCACTACCATGTTGGTATTCCTATTAAATGTTGATTATTTCTCACATTTTGTGCATTTACGCGCTTAAATTACCCTTAATTTATCTAAAGCTAGCTTATGTGAACAAGAAAAAACAATTCATGCAGGTTTATTGACGAGATTCTATTGAAAATGCCCCGAGGGCATCGCCTTTTATCGAAAGGTTGTTGAACAGGATCGTAATTTGGATATTTCCATTGGAATTTTTTATACTAATGAAAAATTGACTTTTGATTTGCTTTCGTTGAATGTGCACTTAGGAACGCTTCGGAATGTTTTGCATTTTTATAGTGAATTTATCAACGCTTTTTGTGATAAATGACGTCACTGAGATAAAGTTTATTTACTTTTAGGTAGAAGTCATTTGTTTTTAATTGCGATACTGTTAGTCTAGAAGGAATTTTTCCATCTGTATTATTCGATCTATCCGATTTTTACAATTCAATATTTATTCAAAAATTGATCTGAAATCTACAGGTAAAAATGAAAAAAAATTAGATTTAAATTTTTACGTTCAGGGGATGAAATTTAATAATAAAGAGTCTGGAGGTCGAATAATACAGACTGCCTGTAATTGAAGAATTTTATGCAAATATGCGCTATGATGAAAGCTTACACTACTTTAGCGTTCATATATACTTTCCACTCCTATTGTTGCTTTAATACTGAATTTTTATTTATTATTTCATTCGCATTTCTTTTACAATATATTAAAATCAACGGTATATTGTATGAGTCAATGAATAATATAGGGAAATTTTAGAGCTGAATTTTATGGCATATATGATGAAATGAAGTGCATTGATGGAATAATAATAGCTGACATGAAACAAAAGCCAGACGGCTGGTAGCGATTGCAATATAAACATTGCATAGCAGAAGCATGATGAGATAGTTTGATGCGGATCGTCGTTCGCCGATGAGGTTCCCACTCGGGGAACAATTCCACTTTGCAGTTGGATATTCACATCGAGTCACTGCATCTGTAATATTGCTTCTCATCGGGAGGATTCCCCGATTTTTTCTCCCTTACTTTTTCCTTGAAGTTTCTGCTTGGAAAAATGTCCCCCCTCCGCCTTTCAAAGAAGTGTCGCTCTTACCGAAAACACTCTTTCCACGTCGCACTGTAGCGGAAGGTTCCTTTGAATCAATGCATATGCCGTTGCTTAAAAGGT
Organism: Baylisascaris schroederi; assembly: GCA_006503575.1. Taxonomy (NCBI): domain Eukaryota; kingdom Metazoa; phylum Nematoda; class Chromadorea; order Rhabditida; family Ascarididae; genus Baylisascaris; species Baylisascaris schroederi. The sequence goes on along the minus strand of QEWY01000066.1, from coordinate 805,878 downwards.
TTAAAGTTGTCTTACAGTGACCATTGAATTCATAAGTGTACTTTGACAATTAAAATAGAACTTTTCGCATGCGTTGATTAATTTTTTGTGTTATAATATTTCATTCTTTATGAATTATTCAACTTGGATCTTAATTGCAGTCTTTTTAGGTTTAATTACTGAAATTTCGCTTTTGATATTTGAGAAGACTGCAAAAATTCGTACTTCTTAAGGGGTGGAGAGGTGGTGTTGGGGGGGGGGGGGGGGGGGGGNGGGGGGGGGGAGGTGGGAAAGGGGAGAGGAGGGGAAGGATGAAATTTTTTCCAATTTTAGATGCTGTTGGTTAAGGACAAGGTCACAACGTTACGCCCAATTGTACACAACACATTCTTTTCACTTATACAAATACAATTAAATTATTATGATCACATCACTGCTGCAGATTTCATGAAAATTCCGTTTATTGATGTGACACTACTATAAAAGATCTCTCGATATTTGTGTAATACCTTTGCAGTAATGATCGTGCAGCTCTCTAGTTTATTTGCACTTTCCATTATTTCATATTTGTTTTTTTTTGTTGCATATTTGGTAATTTGCATACTTGCAATTTGCAAACGATAATTCTTGCACTAAGGTAAACTTTTCATTAGTGCTGTACTTCTAGATAATTGGATTAGTGGAAAGGATGGGGAGACGATTTTCGGTCAGTGAAAGGGAATGTAATTTAGACGATTGAGGGAAGAGGGCAATAAGGGGCGAAGGAACGGTGTGATAGGTGAGTGATGCAAAACGATCAGGCGTAGTGGGCAAAGAAGGGAGCAGTGATCAGGCTTCTCGGATTTCAACTCTCTCTCTCTCTGTATATTATATATATATATATATATATATATATAATGTATGTTCTGCTCTTTCTCCGTGTCTATGGAAATGAGCACTGAACAAAAGCTTATGCAATATTTTCGCAATCGATGACGCATACTGACGTCTACGCAGTCGATGCAAAACACGATGATGTGTTTCTTTGAACTGTTGAACGAATAGTTTACTGGAAATGTACAGATAGTCAGTTGTTTTCTTACTTTTTAATGGTTCCTAAAGAATTTCTTAGGAATTGAAATTAAAATGAGTAGTTAAGAAGTTTGTCTTTGAAAGAATGATAGTTGTCGATGAGTATTACTGAGAACCGTGGAATCATTTTAGGATTTTGTGGTTTTTGTTTTACTTCTACATAAAAGTCTATAAGAAGGTAATAATTGGTGGAAAAGCATGGGCGTCTTGACGAGAGTACAATTTTTATATATAGAGAGCGAGAGAGGAATTAAAGCATGCTTTTTATATTATCGCTGTTTAAGTCGACAATTTTTTAGTAATATTGGGACAAAAGAAAAAGAAAGAATAATGTGGCCACTTTCTCTATCCTCCTCTTTTTCATTCCCCATACCTGTTGGGTATTTCTTCCACTTTCCCGCAAAGGTGGGCAGCATTTGCGTCATTGGAAGTGTTAGTAATTTCGAGACTACAACTATAAACTGGCTTTTTCTCTTGAATTATCGTTTGTTGTCAGTGGTTATTGCCCTATTGCTGAGTACGTCACAATTTAATGATGAACTTTGATCATCTTAAGACTATAGAACCAAAAAGCGACGTGCAAAATTTGCGAATGAATTTTTTTTTGAACCTGAATTTAGTGATATTGGACGATGAAATATTTAAAGTGAATATTTTTTATTACGAACAAGTTTTATTTTTCTCGGTTTATTGCTTCATTTCTTTATTTAAACATTCCTTCTTCTTTCTTTCTTTTCTTTCTCTTTCATTTTGCTTCATTACGGAAAGCATTATCAATCCATTTACCAATCATTCCTTAAGGCAATTTCCGTTATCTCTGTTATCTTACCTGTTGCCACCTATCTTGTATGATGATGTTTGAGTGTTTTTCACTGCAGATGGCTAATTTTTGAGTGAAGCCATCCACTATAGAGGGCTTTTATTACTCTATCATACTGTAGTGTTCGTATGGAGATCGTACTTCGTCAGTCCTAAATGAAATACCGTAGGGAAAGGATAATTTACAAGCATAACTTCCACACTTATTTTAATACTTCATGAGAAATCAGATCATTCAGTGATTTTTTTTTCTTTTTTCCAGATTAATGACTCAAAGAAAAACGTTGTTGGTATTCGATATTAATATGAGTTTTAAGCATATGAACGGCAAGGTCAAAATTTTATAAGTGGGTCCCTATATCCGGAAAAAATATTTCTATGATTGTCGGTATGTTTCCGGTAGCGATTCCGTTTTTTCTTTTGTTCAACCGGCCGAATGCTTCCAAGAAAAAGCAGCAAATTCGATTTGTGATTCGACGATCTAGGAAAACGACCATTTCTAATCTAGCGGCAAAAAGCATGTCGGACACCTCAATAGAAGCAGTTCATACAACAGGTAGCGACAATGGCAGTCGAGTATGTCGGTTTCAACTAAAGAAGCTTTTCGCATTAACGAATTAAAAAATAGTGTGTAGACTTTTTTTAAATTCTGTTTTCTGCTGTCCAGAAGTGTACATACGTTCACATCATTCACATACCTTCTGTCTTTATAGCATTAAAAATATTTTATGTGCAATTGGATTTTTTTGTTTTCATTTTTCATGACTTTTGCATGGACTTTTTTTTTCAAGGAAATTTGGCAGTTTTAGTAGCAAAGAATACCACTTAACGATTGTGGCTGTCAAATATTCGATTATAAATGCAAATCACTAAGAAATGAAGCTGCTTTATTTAAAAAAAAATAGATGAGTAGTGAGATGAAATAACTTTTTCAGTTGTTGTTGTTTTTTTTTTTTTGGAGTGCTGATTTTCTCCATAAGAATATGTTGCTAGTATTTACCGAATATTCTTATTTATTGATTTTCCAAAAAAATTTTTTAAAGGTATATCTCTAAATCGATGAAGCAGATATTTCATTTCATCGAGGCGATAGCGAATGAAGAGTTGCTAATCTAAGCATCTTTCACATTGATATAAATTACTGGTAGTTGATAAGATAATTTCAATAAAATCAACAATGGCTCGATTTTTGCAGAATTCTAATCACTGGATGATCCGATCGCCGATCAGATCAGATGAGATATGATTAAAAAATCAAGCGATATATTTATAGTTACAAAATTTTTCATACATTTTTATTAATATATAGTTGAAAAAAATTTTTCCTTTCATTTTTTTTATTTCATAAGCTAGTTTATCATACATTTTCCAAATCTTTTAATGTGCTCTTACAAATTCCCGTAGAATTTTTTCATTTGCCGTTCCAGTTACTGAGCTTTTTATTTTTTTCTTCTGCAAAAATGTAAGCAATCTATTATGAAAGTGAAAAATATTTTGAGATGTTAGTTAAAGTTGAGTGTAAAAGGAAGTCAAACATTTACAATCGTTTCTCTTTTCTATCTTTTTTCTCTGTTCCTATCATAAAATTATTCGTTCGTCAATGTGAAAGTGCGTCCTCCATTTTTTTTGCAGCAATTTTTTTCTCGGCAACTTTAGATCGACAGAAATAATAACATTGAATTCGATCATACTTCGATATATTCATCATTACCTTTTTTAATAAAAATCTTTTCTGGGAGATGAATTTTTTCTAGTTTTTGATGTACAGAGGTTCCTTTTTTTCGGTCAATTTTTTTTTCTTTTTTTTGATAGAGCATATTTTATAATCTCAGGCTCAGTACTTCATCAAACACCATTAGCACATCGTAATCCTTGCATAGCGTTGAGTGATAAAATAGACTAATGGACAAACGGGGTTCTATAATAGGTGATTTTACCCAAAAAGTTTCCTAAAATGTTGGGTATGTCAAACGCTATTGTGCTGACACTTGCGCCATATTACTGCACTGATTGTACTGTACAATTTGCACATAGTATTGTGTTACGGGTGTGAGGATCCTTTTCATTTCCCTTTCTCCACTTGATTCCTGTTAGAATTTAAACGTCCTTGAGGGTTTCTTTTGAGGTTTCTTGCTCTCCGAGGGATGATCCCACTCCCCTTTTCCCTTGAATATAATAATGCATGATGCGTTTCGCATCAATTTTTGTGCATTAAGCTTTGCAAAAAAAAGTTTAGCACACTATTAAAATGATCAAACTGGTTTATTCGAGTCATAAACACTCGAATATTTCCATTTATAGGCGTCATTTTCAATCCGATTCGGTTTGGTGTTCATCGCTTTTCATAAATTTATTCATTACTCATTCGTTATCTCTTGGGAATTTCTGGATTAATATCCAGAAATTTTCTAGTAGTAACGATTCAGACTAACCAATTTTTGGAAGTTTTCATGTGCAGTAGTGAATTTTTTTGAGGAACTTTACCAAGACTATATGTATAACTTTTAACTTCAAAAAGGCTTTTTTTTGTTTCATCTGTGCAATTTCGATCGCAGTAGTAATGAAATGAGTGACCTTATCAATTGAGTACACAGATTGTTGACCAACAGACATAGACAGATACGTCCAACACGATTATCGTATAGAATACAGGAAATTTTGCATCGATTAATAAAAGGTAGCATGTGCAATAAAAAGGTTACCTTCTAATTGGAATTGCAACGTTTTTCTCAAATAAAGTTCTCCCATGAAGTTGAATTTTAGTGTTCATTAAAGTGCTGACTGGACAATGAAGTTTCATTGCATTCACTACCATCCCCCTTCCCTCCCCTCTCCCCACGTGCTCCTCCTCTCCTCATTTTTTGGATTCCTATGCCGATATCCGCTATGTATTTCCAGTCAAGTAAATATTCCAAATGTTTCATTCAATCGAAATTCCAGAGTGCGATATAACTGGTGAATTCGGGCAATGTAGAGAGTGCATTCGATTGTGTCTAAAATTTCACACGAGTTTAACAAGTTAAATATGTGCATTATCACATATATGAATTGGAATATGATTGGCAATTTTACGCAATCGGATGTGTTTTCCGGAATTCCGTTTATTTTTCCGGATTTGTTATGAACTTTCCAAAAAAACGTATTTTTCTTCCGATGAAATCATGCGGAATCTTCATGTGCATCTGTTTTTGTTGATGAATTTTCCTTTGCGTTAATGGCTTTAGATTTCACGGAGAATTCCGTTGAAAGTGTTCAATTAGTGTGACGTTTTATGTGAAAATTCGACAGAACTATTAAACAAGAAAAGTTTTTATTATAAAAACTCACTAATAGGTTTCCAGTGGTACATAGTAATGTATGAACCTGAGGTTCCTCAAGAATTTAAATAAAATTATAAAAATAAGCTTGAGTTTAAGCTCAGGTTCAATGCAGTGCTCAATAAAACAAGTGGAATGGGAATTCTAGGAAGAAAATTGTCAAATAAATAACATCAGTCGAGAGTCTGAGAAAAAATTATTCGAGTCCGACATTGGGGCTGAAATTTCTAGACAACAATTGAGGTGTTTAACCTGAAGTGAGTTAGCTTAAAGTAACTTCACAAGCTCGAAGAACCTTTGGAAATGAATTTGGTCAACTGTCAGACGTTTGCCAATAAGTTGGGGTTTGTGCAAAAAAAAAAACAGCATTGTATGGAATAGGAATTAATCAGCAATGTTTTTTGATGTTTTCCATAGAGACACACACAAGCACACACTCTCGTTTCAGTGTGCTCGAATGAAGGAGGGGGCAATGATGTGTTATTCGAGCAAAGTATTTCATTCTGTCGCGTGAATTCGCGAACGACACAACGAAATTCCAGCGAAATAGCTAAGAAGATTGCGCTGGAGATATAATGGGAATGGAAACATAGAATCCTCGCATTGTTGTGAGAGGGTTCTACGTCTCCTCCCCTTGTTGTCATTCCAGATACCTGTATTTAAATATCCGTCTCATAGCTATATTATCTCCTTTATCCTTCTCCTTTATCCTTTATCCTTGGGTCNCCTCCTCCTCCACTTCCCTTACCTCAATCTGTTCTGTCTCCAGCAACTAACTGATGCATAGGCAGCAAATGCGATACCGATACACTATAAAAGTTTTCACGCGTGTATATTGTATTGCAATAATTGGCAAGCGTTCGGGAATGATCGCTATGTTGATCAATCTCGGCTGTCACTAACGAATCGCTTATTTGTAAGTGGCGCTGACGGTATGCGCAAGCTGGTACGTAAATCGCGCACACATCATCTCTGCGTTTGCGATATTAGCCACATCGAGTGTTCAGTCATTCTTCTTATATCTCTTTATGTATATTTTTCTTTTTTATTATTATTTTATTCTGTATATTTAATTCTATATTACTAATTTATTCTAAATCGTTAGTTCCTCTCGAATTTCACATTATTTTATGAAACAGAAGAAAAGTATAGGAAGGTGTAATAATTTGGTATTTCTGGAATTTTTTGATATAAAGCAATCAATCCCGAATATATGGTACTAGTTTTATGTTTAAATTGTCTAATGTTTAATACGAATAAAATGAATCATTGATCGTATAATTGAATAGTTGTGGTGTTAGTAAGAAGGAAGAACTAGTTCAGATGTGGTCACTGTTATCGTCGGGAATGCTATTTACTCTACCTATTCTTATCTGCTCTTCTTAATAAATATTTTTTATTGCGTAAAAAAATTGATGGACCATGGCTGAATAGGAGGAGGGGGGGGGGGGTGGAAGACGAGGGGAATTAAGTGGTAAAGTACAAAATCGTCAAAAAGTAATATATAATATTAAACCAGGTGTATTAATTAAAAGTATCTTTGCCAAATAACTCACATTCCCAAAAGTTTCAACGACGCGATTTTATAACAATTCATCGGCATAGAAAAATTTCTTCGGTGATGATGAGTGGTCAATGATCAGTGATCGTTCCCATTTTGCTTTTCCACTTGTGTGGATTATTTCGTAATTCAAACGACTCTTTGATCATTGTTGAAGAAATTCAGAGTTCCGATGTTGAAATATTTCCGCGATCGATGAAATATCTATAGAAAACAGTAAGAATTTTCCACTTTTTTGGGTTAAATAAACCATAGCTGGCAAGATTTTGGCGCAAATATGAGCTGGTATAAATTTGGTCACGGATAGAACCAGGTTTTTTCCAATCTTTGGGAGACTTAGTCTTGATCCCGGTTGACTTGAAGAATGTCGTCCTGTCAGGATTGGGGATTGGATTTAATTCACCTTATGTGAATGACATTTTTGCACTTGTTTTGTTAGGGAATTCAGTAAAGATGTTAGTTTAACAGGTGTGGAATCCTTTAAAAGGTATGCTGATTCAAGTATTTTAACGGATGTAATATAAGCTATAGTATAAAATGTAATATTTAGCTATATTTCAGTTCTCTGTTATTTCATTTAGGAAGAGCGATGCTATAATAGAACTTCTTATACTATAGCGATTGCTATTACTAACATTATACTTTTTTTGCTATACATTACTTTACTAACTACTGATTATACCTTACAGCTTATCCTAGGTTGTTATTAACTTTCCATCAGGTAACAGCTTATATAAGTATAAATAGCAAATTGTAGTCTAAAAATTACTAATAAAAGAATATAAATTAAGAGATATTATAAAAGAAATGACCGATGAAGAGAGATGACTCCACTTAAGTAATCTTTACTTACTAGGCTATGATGAATAGGCATTTTTTCACGTGCACAAACTGCTGTGATGACTCAGTCATACAATTGCGGGTGGTATGAGTGAGTGAATGCACATTGGGCGTGCTATTTAAAGCGAGAGACCTATTGCGCCGCCCTCAATAATGCATCTATTTATTTGCACGTTACGCTTTGCTCACCTCATACACCCCCTTGGATCATTGGGAACCTCCCTAACATCGTCGAATCGTCTGGTGTCCAGCAGTTGGTCTTATCTATCCTCTATCTGTTCTATTTGACCGTATTGTCCGATCGTCAAATTCAGGACAGTTGAGAGGTGCTCAATTGTAAGCTAAGAGATCCTTCCTCTTCGAGTTTATTGCCACTGTTGCTGCCAACCGATATTGTCGTTCATTAAGGTGGCATTTCTTCTGAGGACGATCTTCAGCGTACATCCATCATCAACGGTGTTTGGCATTGATAACAAATTTTCCTTCATTTTCATCTGTTGATTTTTGAAGAACCTGTCGTGCTATTACCAGATTTATTTGTTCGTTCCTGAACATCACCGATTGGATTACTGAAAAAAAAAGAGTGGAACAAAAGAACAAGAAATGGTTGCAGCGAACGCCAGTGAAATGTCTTCATCAAACGACCAATCGCAATCACAAAACGGTGCTAGCGAAGAGAGCACTCCTGTTGTTAGAATGAGGAGTAAGACACCACTGGCGCAGACTCAACCTCAGGTAACGTTTTCATTTTTTTAAAGATTTAATAAACTCGACCTGAGGTGGAACTTCTAATTCTATGTCTGGTTCTCTTAAATTGATGCGCACTCTTAACCACAAATATGTTAGAGTGCGTATAAATGTTTTATAGATTCGCTAGAGTGATGCGCAGTGCGTCGCACCAAGGTCAAAAATGGCTGTCTTTTCAAGGTTTTCCGGCATAATTGAGGAGGAGTCGGGCGATGGGGTTATGTGGCGTCTAGCTTACCGTAATCTGATAAAAAGGTTGTGGCATCTTCAAAGTCATTTCTTAACCACAAATATGTTAGAGTGCGTATAAATGTTTTATAGATTCGCTAGAGTGATGCGCAGTGCGTCGCACCAAGGTCAAAAATGGCTGTCTTTTCAAGGTTTTCCGGCATAATTGAGGAGGAGTCGGGCGATGGGGTTATGTGGCGTCTAGCTTACCGTAATCTGATAAAAAGGTTGTGGCATCTTCAAAGTCATTTCGAGAATTTTTATTTCTAGCAAAACTCGAAATTTGTAACAGACGGGAGTTGTTGTGGTGGCAGTAACGTCTAAACAGTAAACTGTTTGATAACCGCATCAATCATTGTCGACTCTAAATTGGTACGGGTACTGATCTTTGTAACCCTTTTTTAGTGAAATCCACGGTTATCGAGGAATTCGACAGCCTATGTCACTAGAACAATCTTTTATGACCATTTATGGCTGTATACCGATAGCTTCCTTTTCTTTCTTCCTTCCCCTTGCCTCTACCAAAAATTCAGTGCCTCTCTCCCTTCCCTTCGTCGCAAAAAGCTGGTGCCCAAAAAATCGTCCAGCTAAATTTATGGAAATTTTGCTATAAAATGTACGAATAATTTTGCTCAAAAGTTCCTCTAAAACGTTGCAAAAATTCATTAGATTTTTCTGCCGCTTCTGGTTGATTATGACATATCAAGTTTTCATCTTTCTCCCCCTCCCCCTTCCTTTCCCCTTCTAACCCAAAAAGCCTCTGTATAGCTCTGTATGCCCCCCTTGCCGTGCATAATTTCATGGCTCGTTCCAAAACTTGAACAACATTTCTGAAATCATTGTTTGTCTCGCAACGCTCATTTTTTCACCGAAAGAATTTTTTTTAAATTCTCTACTAAAAATTGTTTAGTTGATTATTAACCCATTGAGTCATATTTGTTTTGAAACGCTCAAAAATATTGTCAGCTGTCTCGATTTTCCCTACCTGGACTAAGGCATCCATGGTGGAAGCAATTGCGCAGGTAACTTTCATTCCCACGATCTTCTTTTCCACCCATAAAAAAGACATCCATATACACGCCCCAAGAATAAACGCAGTTCGAGTTCTTCATCTGAAAAGTTGAATTCTTTTCCTTATTTTTGGCTTTGTTGGGATTGATATTCGGATTCAATTGATGATAAAGAACACCATCCAGGATTCACCCCATCTCGATCCGACAAACACAATGGATAGTGATAGAAACCATTAATGATTAACGTGAAACAATTTTAATCTTTTGTTGTTGTGGCGCATTTTATACTTTTTCGGTTAAGGCTGACCTCAAATCACCTTTCCTCTCTGGCAGGTAAACATGTTTCTAGTCGGAATTTGAACAGGAATTACTCTTAATCCATTCGAGTAAATCATGCAGGTCATGGTCGGTGTATAGACCAGGACCAGCTCACGTCTTATATTCAAGGCACTTTCACATTGTTTATTTTAATTCGTTTTTATCTGAAAACTTTGTTAAGAAAAGTCAGTTATGGTTCGAATAACTGCAGTTCATATTGTTGGGCAACAATTTTGTTGTACTTATTATATAATATTAAGTATATGCTATTTATTAATTATATATTATAAAATATTTGTAAATTAAGGCCGCAAACGGTAACAACAGCACACTTTCGGTGCTGCAACGCGGTCTCGATGCTCTCAATGAAGTGAGTCCAGAGTTGGATGATGGTGCTGAAGGTTAGCTGTTTTATTTCGATTTTTCCGCTTATTGAATCTTTGCCTGAAGTGCCAAAAAGGTGATTAGCCAAAAAATCAAGCAGCCAATTAAGGAGACAAAAAACAGAGTGTACATTTTATCGAAAAAAGAATCGGAATTCAAATGAGTTTTCAGATGCATTAAATTTGCATATGCAAATCAAGTGCTATTAGAAAAGAAACCTAAAATAAGGAATTTTATGATATTTGTGGCAAAGAAATTCAACGTTAACATTCTTGTGACGTAAGTAGAGAGAATGCTACTAATTGATGAAGTACAATTTGAAGTCGAACTTCTTTCTACTTTTCCTCCGAGAAAAAACTTAGTGCGTGATGTTTTTTTCTCTTTTGCAAAAAAATGCGCTGAATACGAGTATAAAAAATTCGACTTTTTTTCTGGTTTTTTTCACTGAAGAAATTTGCACTCAGTGAGAATCTTATTCGATAAAATGGTCATTGCTGACAGCTGTGAAGTGAATTGTTTTAATTTGATTTTATATTAAATTCATATGGCGCTATTTGACCTTTGACCTCGAGCAATTTTCATGCAAAAAAAATTTTTTTTTTTTGTGAAATTTTTCTTCACGAAAATTGCTAAATTTTTTATCATTTATTTATCTATTCAATAAGTTTTATAGTAATTAATTCTCTAATACTTTCGATTGAATTTTTCAGTTTTTCAGCGTCTGTTTACTATATGTTCGCTAGCCATTAATTCCATATATCGTAATTTCTTAGTTATTTCATTTCCTTTTCAAATAGATTAGATAGATGAATTTTAAAGAGATGTGAGAGAATTCAATTGTTTCCTTACAAGTGACATTTGACAACTGAAATTTTGCTTTTGTAGAAAGTAATTATAAAGCTGCAAAATTTTTCAGAAATTCGAAAATTGGACTCTCAACTCGACCATCTGAATACCTATATGGGGAAAGTGGAAGAAAGGATAAAAGCGCATAACGAAAAATTAATGGACACATTGAAGCATCAAAGGGAGGAACGTGAGAAAAGAAGACGCTCGTTCCACGAGGTTTTTTTTTCTTTTTTCCTTATTGTTTCTTCTTTATTTCTTCCTTAAGCTTTAAATATCCACCAAAATTTCACTATTATTTCCATCTCATTTCAAGCATATTTTCCTTTGCTTTTTTTGTTGTCACGTGATGTGTTGTTTTTTTCAGTATTACCTCTTTTTTTTTCGAAATTCATGATTTTTAAGTGGGATTATAATAAATGAGCGGTAAATAAAATTTATTTCATGAAATTTGGCAACGGTCCAGGTATGAAATAGTTTGAAGGAGATAACTGAAAATATGGCGGTAATTTCTGAATTTTTTCAACGATCGTAGACATTGGTCCTCATTAGTGAATAGTATAATATCATATAAATATAATGAATAATTTCTTAACATTGTTCACTTTTTCAAAATTGAGTGATCTTCGAATAAATTACTTTGCAAAATTAATATATTATTGATTTTTTATTAGCTCCACCATTCTTATAGTATTGGATATTTCTTTTTCGTTGCTTTTTGCTTTTATTTATTCGCCCTAAATTTTATTTCTGATTTTTTATCGGCGGTTTATTTTATCTTATGATTATTTGGGAATCATTACTAGAATTTATTACTTGCAGCTTAAATTTTTTTAGCAAGTTCACTTTTAGTTTTCAATTCTAAAAAACATATTTTGCAATTTGTATGGGAAGAAATACTCTATTCGGCTATATTATAACTCGTTAAGTGATAAAACCGGAAGTGATTTTCTTTCGATATTAGCGCATATCAGTAAATTTAGTGTGACAGTTCGCCGGACTAAGTGTCGTAATTCCTTTTGAGAAAGATTACTGAAGCAATAGATCTCTCTTGTTTTTTTTTCGTTTTTTTTGATAAATACACAGCATCAAGGACGTCTGATGAAGAAACCGTTAAGAGTTATGGGCTCACCAGCACGTCGTTTAGAAAAGAATGTAAAAAACTTATGACTGAGCCGTGCCATTTTGATCGAAACTAGCTTTCTCTTTTTTAATATTGAAGAAATATATCTAATTTCGAGTACCAATTTTTATTTTAAAATTTCAGTTCTAAAGTTTTTTGGATGACGATGTGGTACTTTATACTAAAGAGATGTTGTAATGGTTTAATTTTAGAGATTAGAAAATTTGAGAACGGTTTTTAGGCTGTCGATGTTTAATCATGTTGTCTACTCTTGTTGATAGTGTTGAAATGGGGAGGTGGTCGCAAAAAAAGATGTATATCCAAATTAGGTCATGAAAAAATTCCACCTGAATTTTTTTACGTGTCCAGTGAGTACCATTAAAACATTTCCATTTTCTATCTTTTTTGAAGTCGCTTTCCATATATCAAGTTAAGATGAGGTCGTTTATAGCGTGAAAAAAAACTTATCTTAGCCACTTTTTTAGACACTATTGTAGTGTTTCATTTCATTTTTTTTTTACTCTAAGTGAATTCAGACTTCATTATTTAGACGCTGTTTTATTCACTTAACAAATCAATTTTAGAAATCTTTATATCTCCGGGTAAGTGCTGTAATTTCGGTTGGGTTACTGCGGCAAATAACTGCAAATAAAAGTGTCAACGAAAGCTTAGTTGGTGAGAGCACTTACCTAGATAACAACCATGTAGTGGCGAAGGCGGGTATTCGAAAAGGTGTTTTTTTAAGGATTTAATATAGATTTGCCTTTAATATAGACTGCCTTTAAAGATTCCCTTTTTTCTTGATAAACTTATAATATCTCTCAAGAATCCTGGCAAATCGGCAGGTAAAGTGGAAAGGTGTGAGATTTGATTTCGCTTTTGGAAGTGGTTTTTTCATCGTGGAAGAATCCCCTTTCCTCATTTGTTATACGTAAATTTTTGCATTTCTTTTTAAATAATTTCGTATTCAATAAATTGAGAAATTTAGTGCTCCTTTAACGCATTGCTAGTGAATGTTTGTTCGATTTGTATCCTTTAAATGCAACTCGCTAGAGCAGTTCGATTTTATTTCTTATTTAAATAGCGCGTTGTGCGGGTGAAATGTTAGGGAGTTAAGAAGACTTTCTTCGAATACAGAGAGAGGGGGAGAGAGAGCAGTAAGCTTCGGATTAGGCAATACAAGTTGAGAGAAGTGAGTGGTTGATGGTTGGTGGTGATGGGTTGGTTTTACAAAACCGGTTCCACTCACTCCTCATTCCAATTGCCCACATCTGTACACTCACCGCGATAAGCATCCACTTCAAATGTAAGTATGGACAATGTGCTGTCTGGACAAATACCGTTGTTACATACCAAACACGCAATTAGGTCAATGGATAGCTGAAGCAATACCTTACATTTAGAAAATGAATAGAATTCTTGAAGTCATAGATGTTGAGTTGGAACTACATTCTTTTATGAAGTATAGGCAAGTTTTTAGAAAGATGTTCGTGGAAGACTTATTAATAAAAATGGAAAAGTTCACATTTTGCCTGATAAAGTTGCGTATCTGCCAAATCAGTAGCTAGTATCGATTCGTTTGGCAGATTTCCGAGGTATCCATTGGCATGAAATAAAATAAATAACGAAGGATTAGGTTTTGGTCATCTTTCGTCACATGTAGAAGCGATGATTCATGTTATTGAGAGTATAGGTGAACAGTTGAATCATACTTTTCAGGGCTTTTATATATTTTAGGACGTATCCAGCTACCGTTCCGATGCATCGGAGACCTTGTGCACCATATCTGATGGGTGGGAGGACAGGAAAAATATGTAGGAGGTAGTAAGAGAGAGAAAAGAAAATTGTAAAATTTGTGCATTAGCAATTTATGGAAAAAGATCAGTTGCATTCCGATTTTTGCATTCCAAAATATGCAGTGCAAAAATGTTTTTATCGTTTTATCGTTTTGTGTTTTTATCTTCAGTTGCATTTGTTTAATATAACTAATAAGTCGTCGAGTACTTATGATCGAAGCACTTTTTAGTTTTATTGCTGCAAAAAATTTTACAAAAATTTTTTTACACTGTTTAGTTTTCGTATCTGAACAATATACCCGAAAATTCAATCATTTCCGGATTTTTATACTTCTTCCTGAATTTTTTTCCTGATCGTCATCCAGCTGTTTTTAGTTGATGTCATAACCGAAAAAAGAACAGTTCTTTGATGTTGGTAGTAAAAATAGAATGGCGTTAGTGGGTAATTGCTATGTGATGTGTGAATTGCAGTAAACGATGTCTATTATATTGTGCGTTCTTTGCAACTGGTTATTTCATTGAAAATAGTGTACATTCTCCATCAACAAATAATAATATATTTCTTTGAGTGCCGTATTATTGATTTTCTGTTATATAGAACATGTTTGAATGGGAACAATGTATAACAAATAGGCGAATAACTTTTGTGCTGAGATGAGGGATTTCGATCAAAGGCCATCTTTTAGAAGCAACGAACACTTCTATCTTGAGAAGCATTCTTCGTGGGGGGCTAAATAATTATTAGTAATAATAACAATAGTAATAGTAATAATAATATCAATAATAGTATTAATAATATCAATAATAATATTAATAATAGCAGTAATAAGAATAGTAATAATAAAAATTGTTAATAATAATAGATTTTGTAGGGTATTTCCGTTCACCGTTAAATAAATATACCGGTTGTTTTTAGTTAAATCGAGTTTCGTAATATATCCTTGGATCGATCGCAATCTTTGGATCGTTTTGTAAGCTGTTGGTCGCTTTTGCTGCCTATAGATTCACTTCTATCCAAATGCATAGCTTAAAAAATTCAACAATGATACACGGCAATATTATTTTTATTGATTTTTTCTCTCTATGCATATCTGCATCCACTTCCGTTTACATTTTTGGCTAAAGTCTGTGCAGTCTAGGGAGATGAGCGCTGTCTCCCACCTTGGCTATGCATATATTCACCTTTGAGGACGTAATTGTGGCTGTGAAGGTGTATATGAATCAGAATTTTTCTTTTTTTAGCAACGAGAAAGAGGTATAAAATGAAGTTTAATTGATCAAATGTTCGTTTCGTGTTTGGAACGTTAAATCGTAAATAAAATGCGGTTTAGTGTTGTAATAAGTGAAAATTTTCGTTTTGATACTTTAGAAAAGGCGAAAGTGCATTTTATGCTAATAAATCGTCATTATGTCAATATAATATTCAGTGATTTTATTTTCACTTTATTTAAAATTGAATTTTTTTTTTGCAGTGCAATTCCATATTTTCGTCTTTTAATGTTTTTTTTTTCATTGTTTCTTTGAAACGATTTTGTAGAATAATTTATGAGACGGCTTTTTGTTTTCAGAGAATTTCTTTCCTTACTTTTTTTCCCAAATTTGGTTCATTATCGCTGGCGAGAGTGATAATAAAGGCAGTGAAAATTTTAAAAATATTATTATTATATTAAATTTCAGTTTTAAAAATAATGTTACAGTCCAATCATAAATATCTATATTGTGCTATAAAAGTTTAGTTATACTGTATGTGAATACTGTATGTGAATAAAACGCTTCTGAGAGTAAGATCATCTCTAAAAAAGATAGTTTTATTCTATGTATATATGGTAGTCTACTTTCATGCTGTAGGCGTGATCTCTTCGAAGAAAGATGATGTTTCTGATATTGCAATGGATCACTTACCGTAATGTAAATATTTCTGCCCTAAGCCTTAAATATTTCCCCTAAATGTTGAAATTTTGCTCCAAATTAGGCTTCGGACTGAGACTATCTACTTTGAAAAGATGTTTGGTTTCAGCGTCTAGCGCAAAGTCAACAAGAGGACGACGATTTCCAGAATCAACTATCATCGATTCTGAATCGTGTTGATATTTCGAAGAATCGTGCGTCAGTCTACGAAATGATACGGAATATGGAAGTGCCGAAAGTGCAAGAGGCAAATGGCCATTAGGCTATTTTCTTCGCATCGATTTTATACCGTCGGTTTTGATGCCTTAAATTTAATATTTTGGGGAATTTCCCATGAGGAGATTTCTGTTGTAAAGATTGAGATTTGTTATTTCATTGCTGTCGCCGCCATATGATTCAAAACGTTGATATATGTTGGAAAATTTTCAAAAACAAAAAAATTTTTTTTTGATTATGAACAAAAATTTTCAATTTCATGGAATAATTTATCTCTTTTTCTTTCCATTTTTCACATATTTACACTTCCATAACCAATGAAATTTGATGTTGAAATTTTTTCAAAGATTTTTCCTTTGTAAATTATACAACATTGATAAGTGCGAGAAATTTAAATGAACAACCGCATGAAATGGGAAATACATCAGTATATTTGGGTCGTATGTGATCATCATTTAAAATATTCGACGGTTTTTTTCTTTGCTATGGAATATGATTGTCAAAGGAAATGTTTGCTTGTCATTGGTGAGATGAAAACGAATACGAAATATCAACAGTGCTTTTATTAATGCTGTAAATGTCGTTCGAAATAATTAAACAAAAAATAATGCACAATTATATTCTCCAATTATTTCTAATTAGCTCTCATATTATTATTTTTATGCCACTTTCTTTGTCTTTTTCATTTCTTTCTATGAAGAGGGCCTTTGAGAAAATTTTTTTCGATTTTTTTTCGCTCCATGAAAGAAGAGAATAAAGAGCGTTTTCTATGAATTGACTTGTAAACATTATATAAAAGTTTTGGTTGTAAATACCATGCAAAATTTATTATTTTCAAGAAGGATGATGCTAAAGCTTACAATGTGCTACTCATCAGCTACTTATTCCACGGTGTTTTATTTACTCTAATTGTATTTACTTTTGTAGAGAATACTTGAAAAAAAAAGCGTTGTCAAGCATTTGTAAGTTTGCGCTTCACATAAGGTAAATGAAGTGCTCTAGAAAAGAAGTTATAGTAAAGAAAAGAAAATTTCATAGAGGAAGTAAAAGATTTTAGAGAGAGATTTTGAGAGGTAGAGAAAACTATTGAAGAATGTAATGGGGTTGTGCACTTTTCGTACGCTATCCTTCTAAAATGAGATGAATATTACAAGGATTGTTACGAATGCAAGGGATTCGTAAACTGGTTTTTTTATTTTTTTTGCTGTCGATTTACAGAGAAATGTTTTCTACTTTTCATAAATGAGGGCACTATTCTTATTTTAAACAATTCGATTAGGTAATTAAAGTATATTGATACCAGGTCACCTGTCCTCTCAGGTGTTTCTATCACCTCAAATAATCTACTTCATGAAATAGGTTGTCTCATTAACCAACTCGAATAATCCTTTCCTTTTGTCTCGTTTAATAAACGATTCAAAAAGTGCATATACCAGATATTTTGCTTCAACTCATCTGGCATTTGATTGTTTTTTATCGGCATTATTGACGCCTAAATGCACCGATTGTATTTTGTACGCACCACCATTAGTCACGTTCGTAGCATACACTGGAAATGTGTGAGGCGTTTCGAGTGATTCAATTGCATCATAGTTATGTTCACATACACTTGTTCAGATTGCTTTGTCTTAGTTGTATAGAGAGCGTATGAAATAGCCACTTAAATAACCCTTCAAGATGAATTCTCATAGATTTTTAAGTGGAAACCTCGATGTGAAAGGTGGTGAGGGGATTTCGTCAATTGTATTTTTTAGATGGTAAAAATATGGTGGATAGAACCCACCTCCATCTTCTCTCCTCTAAGAAGATGAAGAAACGATTATAATGTTAAGGAGAGTGTGCTCATTCATGCACGATCTAGTGCGTGATGTGTCTTGTCTATTGCTTTACGATAGTACAGCCTTTAATTTGTCTGTTCTAATCAGCTCCATATTTAGATTTTTAATTTATTATTTTATTTTTTTTTGGATTGAAACCATAGGAAAAAAATATTGAAATATTAGAATTATTCGGCTTAATATTAGGTTATTTATTAATATTACGTTTAAAAAAACCTAAGAGAGATGCGCACCAATCGATGTGAAATATTAGTCGATGAGTTTTAACTTGATGGGTTGAAAAAAAAAACGTTTCGCCATTCACCTAATCGATCATCAATCCGGTTTCGTTGATATATAAGCTAGAAGCAATTTTTCCTTCATTAAAAAAAGTCCCATACTTTCAATCGACAATTCTGAATAAACAGATCAACATTTCCATTCATCTATGTAATGGTAGAACAGGTGGAGGAAAAATGCAACAAAAATTGCAATATTTGCTTTTTATTTTAGAATTTAGAACGCTAACCGGTTGGTTGTTTAAATAAAATTGAGATAACTCTCACGATCCGGTTATCTGAAAGTAAGCATTTGTATCGGTAGTGGAAAGAAGTAGAAAAGTATACAAAATGTGTAAGCACAATTTGTGCTTTTTGTAATTTCATTCGTGAGACCAACCGGTTTTATAAAGTGCAAACAAATATGAACCCAATTGACGCTTTAGTGCAATCACTCGTATATAATTGCTGCAGAAAATACTTCACCAAACTAATATATTTGATATGCGATGCGAATGCTGATAAACTGTGCACGAAATTGGTGTTTTAAAGTTTAGGAGATGATGGATCCACTTTGAAGTTGGTAGAGAAGTGCTATGCCGTAGGTAGTTTGCAGCCATCTCATTTTTTAGCCTTCTCTTTATTACTGAACAGACAAACAGACATACAAACAGCTGCTTTTTAAGTGCAGAAATGTGTGAAGGGTCATATATGGTCAAGATGATTGCCACCACCGGTCGCTACTAATCGAACGACAAAGAAGAATCGCAGACAAACCGAACTAGCAAAAAGAAGCTAACAAATCAGAGGAACTCAATATAGCATTTGCCTGTCACTGATATAAGGTTGCATCAGGTGATTTAATGTTAAAGGGCTGTTTATTCAAAAATTTTAAAGCTTTCATCTCGACTGGATCTTGCATTACCGTAAATTTTTGACATCCCATTGCGCGTATGCAAATAAGAATCAAACCAAAATTCCCGCACAGGTGATGCAGGATAGAGTTGTTGGCGGGATGGGAAGCGTTGTTTTATGTAAATGTGTTTATGTAATCACAACACGCTTAAATATCACGTCCTGGACTATGTGGTCTAGAATTCCAAGAATGCGATAGGTGTTGCAGTGTCTCTTCCTTCCTTCTCCTAGGAAACCTATTTCATGGGCTTAAATTTTTGATTCTGCATCCTATAATAACCGCTGGAAGAATTGCTGGATGGTTGTCCTGAAGACGGCGTGTATCCCTTCAACCAACTTTATAAATGCTTCCACCTGCGTTGTTTTTTCTTTCAGGTAGCTTCTATCAGAGTGATTTAAAAACTCTGGCACAGTTACCCCGGGCCGTAATGTTTCGAAATCATTCAGCGCGGCAGGCAATCTATTGCAGTTTTGTTTGTGTTTCTGTCTTTAGAAGTGTGGGAGGTGCGTTGTCGTGGATGTCTAATGACGCCAAAAAGGCGGATGTTTGATGGTTTCAGTTAAAAAATCTTTGATTCGTAAAAAAGATTTTTTTTTTAATCTCATAAAACACCGTTTTTGCAGTTATATGGAGGTTGCAAGGGTTGTCTTGGGGTGTACAACTTTTCGCATACAAAAGTGTTTAATATTTACCAATAAAAACAGTGGCACTTCATTATGCGGAAAGTGAGATTATCTAGCAGGAACAATATTTCCGGCACATTTGAGTCTTTGTCGAAAGTTTTTTATTTATTAGGTTATGCAGTTTGATGTGTCCTTCCCCTCACCCTTCCCCAAGTAATAACTCGAAAGGAAGAGGGGGGAGGGGGGTTGCGACTTTAGCAGTTTTCTAGAATGGAAGTGTGCTCGAAGGAGTCAGATAAGGGGAGGGGCGCTAATAGATAGTGTGAAGCTTTAGCAAGTGTCAGAGTAGATGTATATTAGAGGGAGAAAGTTGAAAGGGGAACTTATATTCCACGGAGTAAGAGAGATATCATGTGTTACTGTTTTTCCTAAATTCAGTGTGCTGGCATGTTGAATAGTGAGTTCGAAATGCGACTTGAAACGAGCTAGGGTGGGATTACGTTTCTAGAAGGTTGCGGTATTGTTCTCTTTTTTTAAATACATGATCACGGAGAGTCTGTAAACAAGAAATACGATAAATGGGCGCCAAGTCGTGCAGAAGTTCAGAGGTCACACTTCAGGTCAAGTTAACCATCACTGGGTGAAAAATGAATCTTTTTTATGGCACACATAATATAACCCATTTTTGGCTACTTTGTTTTTGTCAATGTGATTGCATTCCTAAGGTGCAGTTCGTCATTATAGTTTTTGAATTCTGACTCGGAGTCATGCACTGAGGATTGAGGTGGTAGCTCTACGTGATGTCCGGTCGAACCACTACTCATTTATGCTTATACTCTTGATTCTAGAACTGCCTGAAGTTCTTGTGGATATTTGTTGTTTATTTTTATCGGACGTTTATCTAGATTCTAGAACGGATCCTCGCTATCAGAAGAATAGTATGATTTTTTAGCTGCTAAATAGACTATTTTAACTTGTAGGATGTCCATTATATATAAATTTCCATTGGCACTATTATTAAATAGGAAATTCATGCGTTGTTTCAGGCTCATGCTACGGATATTTTTTGTTGCACTCCCATTGGGAAAATGTTAGAGCTTGATCATGGGCTCGTTGTCTTGTTTCCACATGGGTTAGACATTTCCGTAAAGGGCGGGGAGGGGAAAGAAAGAGTGGCCTTTCCAGCTCAGGACTGTTAAAGACAATTAAGTCATTTTAACCAACTCAATTTACGCCCATTTTCTTGAGAGGAATGAAAAAATATCACTGGAGGAAGTTAGGTTAATGCCTGCATATCCTGACTCTATCTTGTTCTTTGTCTCTAGGTTTATCGAGTTACAGTCTGTACCAACTGGTTTATTGTTGTATAATTTGTTTTCTTTTTTCATGCATAGTTTGATGAAAAACGGTTGGTGCGCGAAGATAATGCATAACCCATTCTCGTATGGTCAAGGATTAAACCGTTATAATCGAGCTTAACCTACGGCTGCTCTTATGTGGAATGACGCTTTGACGGTAATGGTAATGTATAACCTCTCACTGTTCCTTTGTAGAACTAAACGAAATTATTCAGGCGAGGTCATACAACTACTCACCTCATAGTCCAACAGGATGGCTCTCGTTGGTCTGGATTTCCGTGCACCCTTACGCACCGTCAAACGTGTACAGTTCGGCATTCTTAGCCCAGATGAGATTGTGAGTGCCTCTTTACTCGTTCATGGTCTGAGTTCTAGAGTGATAGGTTGTTGCTACTTGAGCATGAGCCGATAGACCTTACTCTGAGTACTCTCAAGGAAATGTTAATCTAGCATCTATAACCTGTTGCAGATACTTTTTGTCATTATACCGGATCATTACCTTTGGTTGGAATAGTGTGGGCAAGCAACTATCCCAGTTTTTCTCAGCGTTCTCTCTCATTCGAGTTTTCCAGCCTTGCTAGAGTTTTTTCCAACGTTCGGTCCGGATGTGGCCTTTCTTGCTACAGCTGAACCCCGGATACATGGTGCTGGCATTTCATTTCATGACCTTGTCCAGGTGATATGGACAAACAGTCTAAAATCGAGGTTCATATCAAGCCATCAGAGATGTTATGCAGTGTATATAAGTACAGGGTTATTTGGTGGATATTTCAGAAGCGCATGTCGGTTGGCGAGATCGAATTCTCTGAAGTATACGAAAATGGCAAGCCGAAGATGGGTGGATTGATGGATCCGCGTCAGGGTGTAGTCGACAGAAGAGGACGTTGCATGACGTGTGCAGGTAACCTCGCCGACTGTCCTGGCCACTTTGCGCACCTCGAACTCGCCAAACCGGTCTTTCACATTGGATTTATCACGAAAACTCTCAAGGTTTGTCTCCTTCCGCACCTAAGTGATCGATTATTGATGTTGTTCTGACTCCTTTGCAGAGGGTCCGAGCAGAACTTCTTTTGCCTTTTTTGTTTCTGGTGCAAATCAGTATTGTTTCATCTATGTTCATAAATATAGTTGATGCAGTGGTTCGTGTGATCAGCATTATGAGGTATTAGAATAATATAAGAAAGGATTTTGAGTACCACCAGTAACATTTTAAGCGCTACGTTTTATACACTAGAAGAAATGTTGGGATAATGTAGTAGGCTTATTGTAATATCTGCATTCTATCTCCGTATATAGGGCAAGCTTTTCAAAATACTCTTTATTTCATATTGTATTTATTAGAGTTTTATATATTAAGTTATATGGCAGTAATGAGGTTGACTTTATCCTCTAAGTATTTATGGTATGGTGTGCGAGACGTGCGAGGACTGGCTGTGATACCGCTGTCATCGCATCCGACGATGGCATGCACTCATCTCTCCACTATTGTCTTTACCATTTTACAGATATTAATCCTTGTATGCATAATGCAAAAATGGTTTCAACGAGGGAGGTTTATTTATGTTAGGCTAAAGGAAATTTCTGGTGTTGTGCGCTCGATGTGGTTGTCAGTGAATCTTTCAAGGGCCTAGGCTTTCCTCTGGCATCGGAAATCCTGTTCGTTTTATTGTTTTCATTTGTAAACTGTGTTGGTAGTCTGGATTTAATTTAGAATCTGGTAGATCTAAACTGGAGAGGGATTAAAATTAGCCGTTGTATATGGTGTTGTAGTCAATTCTAATCCCACCGGCGCAGCTTTTTAGATTTACTCTACTGCGTCACTCATATTTCATGTACAGTAGCCATTTGAATTGGAGCAGTGAGTGTAAAGACCTAGAAATCCATTGATGAAAAAAGTGGCGAGATTTGTGCGAAAAAAATTTTTCTCGATGACCTCGCCTTAATATGAGCTTTTCCTTATTGTTTTTACTCTGCGGCTTTCTTCCTCCTCGGTTATCCCATCTTACCATCTAAATTCGTGTCATGCTTGCAAAACTGCTTATGGTATTAGAATGGGATAGTTCATGTAAGAGTTGTTTTTGTTCTTTTCAGATCCTTCGTTGTGTCTGCTTTTACTGCAGTCGTCTTTTGATCGATAAGGATGCTCCGAGAGTTAAAGAAATCCTGAAAAAAACGGTCGGTAATCCAAGGCGGCGACTGGCACTCATTTATGATTTGTGCAAGTCGAAATCAGTATGCGAAGGTGGAGACGAACTTCAGAATGTCGGAGGCGAGGTGGGTACCATAACTTACTGCAATCTCATTCTGCTTGTAATAAGTAATGCTGAGTTTTGCAGCTTGAACTCCTAGAATTTCGCTTCGTATTCATATCGTTGCATTCCCCTCAGTGCTTAGAAAAGTTTGATGATGAAAGCTTCTCTTGTAGTCTGACAAATTTTCAAGGTCAAAGACAGGGTAAAAGGTCAAACATGCAAGAATATTAGCGGAGGTAAGAAAGGCGGAGGGAATGGTCAATTTTCAGCAATTTCAAGGTGAAGGTGGCCATTGTGACAACTTTTTTTTCTCAGTTTGGTGGAACAATTGATGCCCATGAGGGGGATGGTTCAAATGAACACTGTGCAGGCGATGTTGACTTCCGCTTAGGGGAAGTGTATGAGCGAGCATCGAACTCTTGAGAGGACAGAAAGAAGGGGGAAGACTTTCTTTCATTTAGTAGATTGTTCAGATTCTCTGAAATTTCTGGCCGTTGGGGTATCCTCAAATTATAGCATTTGATTATGCTTTGTTACTTTTCATTATTATTCCGAATTATTTTTATTTGATTCAAAGAGGGAACTGTGTTCGTGTCGCCGAAAGTTGCAGTAGAAGGAGCCTTGTTTGATTGGGACATTGACGCCGCTGAATCGTCCGAGGCGGTGCGCAAGTATCACCAATCCTATTGATCAATCTTAGCTTCAGGGGATATCCTACCTGCGCTCGTCACCAGCATATAAGTTGTTTCGTTGGTATTGTCTGATTGTATGGTTGAGTGTAAGATTGGTGTGCTATCAGGTTACAAATGAATGTTCTATTCATTTCCGTTTTATACAGCGTTCTAGCAGAAACCCTGCAGCCTTTGAGATGTTTTATTAAAGTTATACGGTAATTTTAAAACGCATGAAGTGTTTTTTATTAAAGGATAGTGAGGAAGGTGAGAAGGAAGTGAAGGCAGGTGGCTGCGGCAGATACCAACCATCATATCGAAGGACAGGCATCGAAATAAACGCCGAATGGAAGAGACATGTCAACGAGGATACACAAGCTAGTTTTTATAATTTATGGTTTTTTTAATATATTTGTTGCTGAAATAGGCGAAGTTCGTAGTATAGTATTTGGATATGCCATTAGTTTTTTGTATATCCTCCGGGTACCACAAATTTTCGAATGTTCTCATATTTCAGGGGCAGAGAATTAGAATCATTTGTTTGGCTTTGGAAAAAAGGGGGAGGGGTTCGTTGGAAAGTTTGCCGCCTTTTCTCTTTTTATTTTAATTTTCTTTTCTTGAAGTGTCATGCCAGCTCAGCATCCATATTGTTTGAAAATTTTATCGCTTTTTCCACGCCAGTGACCGAATTTTGTAGGTGTACTTTGAGCACCTGAAAATATTGGAGATGTTATTCAATGTAGAAATTATTAGTTAGGCTGGCCAAATATATGCAAATGTAGTAATCCCCTATGTTTATTAAGGAGTTTTCATTTCAGGAACGTAAAATAGTGCTTACTGCTGAGCGGGCATTGGAGATTTTCAAAGGAATATCAGATGCCGATTGCTTGGTCATTGGTCAGTTTATTGGAGATGTTATTCAATGTAGAAATTATTAGTTAGGCTGGCCAAATATATGCAAATGTAGTAATCCCCTATGTTTATTAAGGAGTTTTCATTTCAGGAACGTAAAATAGTGCTTACTGCTGAGCGGGCATTGGAGATTTTCAAAGGAATATCAGATGCCGATTGCTTGGTCATTGGTCAGTGTTCATATACATCTGTTTCTTTCCTTGTTGATTACTGATTCGAACCCGTGGGATGGTTAGAAAGAAGAAAGAACGATTGACCAGAGTTTTTGGAATTGTTGGAAGTTAATATCTTGTCAATGCATACGTAGGTAAACTCGCGAAACTCGCGTCTTTCAGTTGGGAAGGTGAGCGAAAGGGTGTCACAAGTTTTTTGAGAGGGTCATGCAAGCAGATTAGAAAAAATTGGGAGGAAAGTAAGTATTGATGGATGAGGATGAGTAGAGAAAAACACAAGTGAAGTTAGCTCAAAAATTCTTTTAAGAAGGCAAATCCTGCAAACCGGCAAAAGGAAAAGGAAAGAAATGCAGGTTCGGATCATTACCTTTGTGGTAATGGCAGCTGTTTATCACTAGAACCAGAAATGTTGACCATGTTGTTGCATTAACAGTTATATGTTTGCTTGAACCCTTTGTTTAAAATAATTTCAGCATGGTGGTAGTTACACTATAAGGTACTCCGTTGGCTATTTTTTGCGAGGAAAATGAGTCGTAGGGGATTCATACTGGCAAATCGTTTATCAACCATGTTATTTTTACCTTTTACAGGTATGGATCCTCGTTTTGCGCGTCCAGACTGGATGATCGCCCAAGTATTGCCCGTACCTCCGCTTGCGGTGCGCCCGGCTGTGGTAACGTTTGGTTCGGCTCGAAATCAAGATGACTTGACACATAAGCTGTCTGATATTGTAAAGACCAACAACCAATTGCGAAGGTTCGTGAATATCTTCCATTCGCTTTCTATATTTGCTTATTTCCTGCTTTGTTTGACAAAGAAAAAATTAAAGGACATTGTTTGAAGAAAGTTCTGGGTCTCTAGTGTGATTAGAAGTGGGAAGACTGCTTTTCCGGGTCCTTTTGTGGGCAGTGTTGTAGCAAGGGTATGACTGAAGCATGTTGTTTGCGTGCTGAGGTTAAACTGAATGTTAATTTGTACCGATTTTAATTTTTTCGATTACATGCAGAAAGCTCATACTACCTCTAAACAGCTAACCCAAAATCACTGAATTAGATTCTAACAGCTCTACGTTATCTTGCGCCCGACTTGGTGCAGCGTTGTAGTCGTCTTGGTGAAAAAAGGCTTTATTGTTGATTGAGCTGGATCGGCTGTTATGGTAATATCGGCACGAGTTTGATTTTTCCTCTGTGCGTTTCCTCTGAATAATGTGACCTCATTTAAGGGATAGCGGGGAGCCATTTGATTGTTTAAAGAGTATGCGTTACTTTGTAATAGTGTGTTTAAAGAGTATGCGTTACTTTGTAATAGTGCCTTATGTAAATGTTCAGGGTCTGGTAGTTTCTATGCTCGAATTTCTTTAATCTGATGTCTTTTATTCGATGTGTGGCATGGAATGTATGCTCGTTCCATCACCTATCATTGAAACTTACTTTCGGCAGTTGTAATTTCATCGACTCGTTTCTCTTCATCGATGCTTGCTGTTGGCAGTTGTTCTTGCATTTGGCTTCTTATTAATAATGTTAAAAAATTGGTGTTTTTTTTTGTTCGATTGTTAGCAAGTGAAGTGTTATTGTTGCAGAAATGAGGCGAATGGTGCAGCGGCTCATGTTATTGCTGAAGATGTGAAGTTACTCCAGTATCACGTTGCGACACTCGTCGATAACTGCATTCCAGGCCTTCCAACTGTAAGCACTTGTTTTATTTGTTTTGTAATTTCATCGACTCGTTTCTCTTCATCGATGCTTGCTGTTGGCAGTTGTTCTTGCATTTGGCTTCTTATTAATAATGTTAAAAAATTGGTGTTTTTTTTTGTTCGATTGTTAGCAAGTGAAGTGTTATTGTTGCAGAAATGAGGCGAATGGTGCAGCGGCTCATGTTATTGCTGAAGATGTGAAGTTACTCCAGTATCACGTTGCGACACTCGTCGATAACTGCATTCCAGGCCTTCCAACTGTAAGCACTTGTTTTATTTGTGTGTTCTTGTTTTATTTGCTTGTCCTTATTGACCAGCGTTCAAGGAGCTGAGCAGGGGAGAGTGGTGTAGTAGAAGGCATATAAGTCGTGAAGTTCGAGACTCAAATTTCTAGAAAACGTGCGGGCTGAAGTTCGGAGCTTCAAATATCTTGGAACATTTGATACCATAACAAACCTGCAGTGCGTTGCCAGTTTGCTATGTTTGCTTATTACCTACTTTATTGTGCATGGTAGAGATGATTATGAAGTTCACGTGGAGGGAAAGTTATATGTTCACTTTCTTAAATTAATTAGTTTTGCTTCCTTTATAGGATTACATAGCTTACCAAGTTGTAGCTGTATGTTCTTTTCCTCTCTTTTATTATAAGTTCATTGTCTTGTTAAAGGAAACACCGGTTGCAATTTCTGCATCCGAACAGTAGCGTTCTTCTAGGATACCATGTGATGAAGTAGTTGAGAACAGTGAGTTTCAGGCCACCCAGAAAGGCGGTCGGCCGCTGAAGTCGATAAAGCAGCGGTTGAAAGGCAAGGAAGGCCGCATTCGAGGTAATCTTATGGGTAAGCGTGTCGATTTCTCCGCACGTACGGTGATCACACCCGATCCAAACCTCCCAATCGACACAGTGGGTGTGCCAAGAACGATCGCCCAGAATATGACATTCCCAGAAATTGTTACACCATTCAATGTTGACAAGTAAGTTTGGCCTTTATTCACTGTTTGCCTTTGAGCTGGATGGATATAATACATGGTCTACATAAAGTAATTAGTGAAGACCCGTTGATTTGCTTTTGTGTGCACTGTTAGTTAATTTTTTCCTGCTTCGTCCTTGGATATCTAGGGATTTACCTCAGATCTGTGATAAGGGATGGTATAGTGCGACCGCGGATTCCTGTAGACCTGAACTTGAGTTGCATTAATTTGCAGCCTAGCCTTGGAAACAGGCCTGTAAAAACACTCGCCATTTGATGTCTTTCTGCGCTAGTTCTCATTTCGAGACCTGAGTGGGTGCTGTCGTTCTCATTGGCCTCATTTTATGCTCCCGGTTTTCACGCCACTGATGGGAGAAGACGGTTGAAAGCTAAGAACGGTTAAATCTTTTCAGACGCTAAGCTTTTGCCCTACAATTGTTACGTTTTGCTTAAGTTTAAAACTTGCGATGTAAGTGTTTCGATTATATTTTCTAATTTCAGGCTGCAAGAATTGGTGAATCGAGGTGACAGTCAGTATCCGGGTGCTAAATATATAATCCGTGATAATGGAGCTCGTGTCGATTTGAGATATCATCCACGGGCTGCCGATCTTCTTCTACAGCCAGGATACAGGTACAAATTATTTGTGTATTTGTAATTTTGTTAACATCTCTTCTGTTCTTTTTGTGTTCTTTCCTTATAAAATGAAACTGGTAGAGCTTGTTGCGTTTGCCAACAAAATTTTGGACCCCGCTTTTTGCTCCATTTCGTCTATTTTAAAGAGCTGGTTAGTGCGAGTTGAGGAGGTTTAGCGCCGTGCTGATGAAGTTACAGGTTGTGCTTTATATACTGATGGAATAGAGGACATTTCAAGGGTAAATGTGGGTTTTAGGAAGAGAAGGAGGGAAGAATTTCTCTCAAAATTTTTGCATTTTCACTTTCTGGAAAAACTCGAATAAAATTCCTTCAGCAAAATGTTTTATTTTCTCTTTCTACGTGCTTGATATTTGTTTATTTATCCGTTCCGTTTATCTGTTTATCAACTTTATCGTATGTAGCTTTGTGCTGTATGTTCCTTATCACTGCAAGAGGTAAGTCTAAACTTTCCACGATGTCTTAAGTTGGACTATCTGACAAGAAACAGCAATAGTATGTAAACGAATGTCGTAGACTGTATGTTCTGCTGAATATAAGGATATGAGAAAACATCCTGTATCCTTTGTTGGCAATGTTTCTGTAAATGAAAATTGAGCGTTCATAAAAAGGACTACTTGATTGCTATTTTGAAGCTTTTGGAAATTATGGATTTAATGTTTTCATGTGTGAAGATGGATGCAAGAACATATTTATTGCTTGTTTCATGTTTGCAGAGTGGAACGGCATATGAAGGATGGTGATATCATCGTATTTAATCGCCAGCCAACATTGCACAAAATGTCAATGATGGGACACAGAGTTAAGGTTGGTATTCAATCGCCACTTTTATATGAGCGGGAGGATAGGAATAAATTGATTCGCTTGTCCTAAGTTCGTAGAAAGTGGAATGATTTTATTTGTCTGTTTTTATTAGTCTTTTTGTTTGTTTCTTTTTTCGTTTATTTATTTATTTATTCATTTATTTATCTATTTGAGGAGTAGTTCGGAATGAAATGGGCAAATTGTTTTCGTTTTTCATCGTTCACGTTATTTTGGAGGTTTTCAAATTGCGATCATTACGATTAGCTGCGAAATGATTCGATAGATGCATCGACTGTCTATGATTTAGGCAGACAATGGCTGATAATTGTGCAGTGTTAATTAATGTGGTTATCAGGCAGCCTCTTGTTAGCGAATGTTATGTTAGTGCATGTGGCATAGGTGAGCATTATCGCCACTATGCCCAAGTTGCTTTGCACTGCGCTGGCTTTGGAATGCAACTATTTCTGTTCAGTACAAGACGAGTGATTTCGTCTTTTTGAAGTTCTCTTGTTTTTTTCGAGATTGGTTCAATATTTCGTTGAATTTCGTTGTCTTAGAATGTCAAGGACAAGGCACGTTGAGGGCTTTATGAACAATAGATAGGCTTGGGATGCTACATATTGACTTGTTACGTGTTAAGATCCTGCCGTGGTCTACGTTCCGAATGAATTTATCGGTAACCACGCCATATAATGCCGATTTCGATGGAGATGAGATGAACCTCCATCTACCGCAGAGTCTGGAAACAAAAGCGGAAATATCGGAGATCGCGATGGTACCCAGGTACTTGATAAGAATTGCTTGTACTTTTAGTTACTTTATTTTCCTCAACTCACTACATTTGCTCTCCTTTTAGATTTTCCTTTTTTCTTACTGCAGATTTGCCTACTTTTCTTTACATGTTGAAATTATTAATCACTTTCTCTATTGGTTTGCATTGTTTGGGCTAAACATTTTATTTTACATTAGCGGTGATCCATATAATATGGTAGGTTTAAATAAAGACTTGAGTTCAAAGTTCGTTTGTAATCCTAGCTCTTTGCTATTTGGTTGGCAATTGAACCCAAGTTTTTAATAACCATTTTATGCGATATGCAATGCCAGGCTTAGTTCGTTGTAACGTATGTCGTCCGAAAGCTTACAAGCGTTGCTATAGGCGACTACCACAGATTGAGCACTTGGAATTAGAAAAAAATTTGTATTGGAGGCAGATATTTTAGTTGCAAGTGTGGGAAGTGGGGGACTTTGATCACGTCTGTAAAACGGGTTCAGAATCGGAGTTTTTCTGTTCGAGGAATGCATTTGGCAAATCTCTTAACGTCCAGCCTGTCTGGCAGTTGGTGTGAAAATTTCACCCATAGATATACGCGTGCACCAGTGCAAGTTCGGTATTTCATTTCGACTTGACTAACGCATGCGTAAACTCGTTTTGAAAATCTTTAGCAGCATCGTTTTATTGAAGAGAATATTTTTCGAGAGGAAAAATGCAATGGATCTGTAGAGATTGCAGGTCATACACACAAGCAGTCACCTATGTTATTTATAGGGAGATTTGGATAGGGTAGCAATGACGGCAACGGGTGGTTGTATTAGAAATTGGAGATGGAGGAGTATTTTTGCACAAGAATTTCTAAATTGCAGGCAATTGATCACACCACAGGCAAATAAACCTGTGATGGGTATCGTGCAGGATACTTTAACTGCGGTGCGCATGATGACCAAGAGGGACGTTTTTATCGAACTTCCTCGTATGATGGATCTTCTTATGCAAATGCCGAATTGGGATGGGAAGATTCCACAGCCGGCTATCCTCAAGCCGAAACCATTATGGACCGGCAAACAAGTCTTCACGCTGATCATACCAGGCCAGTGCTTTTTCTGCTATTTATTAAATTTCTGTCGTAGTTGAACTTTTTTTGTTTTTGATGGGTGATTGTAGTATGAACGATGTTGTTTTCTAGTACAGCGAAAAATGTTTTGATTGAGGTGAATTTTTATATATAATAGAGTTGTGTTTTCAGGAAACGTAAATGTACTGCGAACACATTCGACGCATCCTGACGATGAGGACAGCGGTCCATACAAATGGATATCTTTTTATTTCTGTGCTTTTTCAGTGTGAGGGGATACCGCTTAGTGGCGGAAATGTCGGCCGGAGTTTATGTATTCATGTAAAGTCGAGCATAGCAAGCATTTTTGAATGATAATAGTTGGCGTCTGCAAAATTTATTTCTTATTTTGGGGACAGTGCCAAAGACGGTCACGGTTGAGTCTCTGACGGTCGTAATAACTCCTGCTTGCGGATCCGTTTCACGAGGAACTGGCACTAGAGGAATTGAATGCATTTGAATGGGATGTGTGAGTGGTTATGTGCTATATGTACGTGCGATTCGTCTATCCAAATTTTGTTGGTTATTTTATGGGTCATGGAATGACTTTTTGTTTAAAAGAAAGCTTTTAGGTGATAATCGAGCACGGTGAGCTTCTGGCCGGCATTATTTGTTCGAAGACAATTGGGCGTTCGGCAGGTAACTTGTTACATGTGGTCACCCTTGAGCTGGGCTGGGAAGTGGCTGCCCACTTCTATTCGCATATCCAAACGACCGTCAATGCATGGCTGCTCGCAGAAGGACATACGATCGGTATTGGTGATACGATTGCCGACCAGGCCACATACAAGGATATTCAAGAGACCATTCGAAAGGCTAAATACGATGTGGTGGAAGTCATTGAAAAGTTGGTTTCTAGAGTTGTTACGTTCTTATAGGGAAGAATGAAATAGTCCTTTTTTCAGCATTTTGTTATGGTAACTGCTCGATGATGTTGCACACTATTAAGTTTGGAGCAGAAACAGATGGCTGGTGTAAAGCCAGAGTTAGGGAGGATTACCTGTAATGTTTTAAATTACTCTTGCATTTCAAAAATATAGAGCTGAAAGATGAGCGAGGTTTTAAGTTATTGGTTGTGTTTGAAAGGAAAACCTGTGGTTCGGGGCATTATGGTTGCTTGTTTGATTATCACAGGTGAGGAGCATTGTAGTTGTGTTTATAAGATTTCGTTTGCAGAGCTCATAATGATGAGTTGGAGCCGACTCCGGGTAACACTTTACGACAGACGTTCGAAAATATGGTGAATCGTATTCTCAATGATGCGCGTGATAGAACCGGTGGTAGTGCGCAGCGTTCGCTATCCGAGTTCAACAACTTCAAAGCAATGGTGGTTGCCGGCTCGAAGGGCTCAAAAATTAATATATCTCAGGTTTGTAGTGTTTCATAATTAAGCTGCATATTAAAATTAATACGTTACTCAACTGCTTTGGATTATTCCGATCGATTTAGGAGAGGCGTACGATGAATTTTCTAAGATATGAGGAGATGTAGGGGGTGCGATGAATAAATTAGTCACTTCCTAATGGTTGCATAGGGGAGCTAGTCAGCGAGCTGATTTCACGCTGTTGGTCTAATCAGCTGTTTGAGTTGTAGTAATGGTGTTACATTTTTTATCGTTAGAGGAAGGCTGTAAGAGTTATTTGCATGCTAACATTGTAGTTAGCCCTTAAGGCGCTTGAAGAATGTTGGAGTCATGCATGTAGTTAATACACTTCTCAATCGAAGATGCCATCGATTTACAGAAGTATATGAGTTGTGTTCTATTGGCGCTGATTTAGGTCTTGGATGATCCGATTGAATAGGTTTAAATCAATATAGGTGTGCTGCCACTTTGGCGTGAGCACTTTTTTTGTAGATATAAGCGTGCAGGTTGCTGTATCAGATTTTATTTATGCTATTTCTGGAGTTAAAGCGTTGTAAATTAAGCTTTTGAAAGGAAGTTTGACTTTGTATAATCGGCAACATTTAGTTAGCGTTTAATTGAGGGCATAGATTAATAATGAAGTATCGTTGACGAAAGAATATTGTATGTAAAACTCCGTGAACTAGTTGAGTAATTAATTTCTGTACTGCATAAAGTGTACTGATGGTGTTGAAGTTTTTGATTCATTGATGCAGTGGATGGTTTCAGGTCATTGCTTGTGTCGGTCAACAGAACGTTGAGGGCAAACGTATTCCTTTTGGTTTCCGTCACCGAACGTTGCCACATTTTATTAAGGACGATTACGGACCTGGTAGATGTTTTTGCTCATTTTGAGGATTGCTTAGCAAATAAGGCGATGATGCTGCGTGAAATGTTGCTGTGTTTATGATAGCTTTTCGTATTTTGGTTCCCTGAGGCATTTGTTATCATTGAGAGCAGTAATTATCTTAACAAAGGCATCAACAGGTTGATGTGCAAAAGGTAAATGGGGAAGATTTGCGCATTAAAAACATACTGAGGACAGGTCTTCGCCTCCCCCTCATCCCATCTTCTCTAAACAGGTCTTCCTCATCTCCTCCTCTCTATTTTGCTGCGTCGAATCTTGTGAGGATTTTGCATATTGGGGAAATTTCCTTGACCGTCGTTGCTCTCTCATCTTGTTGGGGGAATTGCTGTGCGCTAGCAGATACAGTTGGCACCATCCGCTGCTACAAAGTTGCTTTGAGCCGAAGTGTAGATGAGGAAAGGCATCAAAATCGTTATGGAGGGCTTGAATTAAAGTGGACAGGTTGGGGTATCGTTGTGTGCTGGATTATTTATGGACTGTTTTCTTGCAGAATCGAAGGGATTTGTCGAAAACTCATATCTCGCTGGTTTGACCCCATCTGAGTTCTTTTTTCATGCGATGGGTGGCCGTGAGGGTCTGATCGATACAGCCGTAAAGACAGCAGAAACTGGTGAGGTTTTCTTCTATGTTGACCCTGTATCGTCTCAGTCGTCGGGCCCATAGAAAATTCGATCGATTAGAGTATAACTGGAAAGCTGTACTTTGTTCTTCTTGGAGAACTATTAGTTATTTGCTTTCTGTTTTGATTGCGAATGTCTTGATGCCTCCGGGCTGATGTTTTTATACTTGGAATGATTTTTCCACTCGTTTGATTTGTTGCCTACTTTGCTTTGGGGGTTTAATTTCTTGTATGTGATTTCCTTGAATTAAGGCTACATTCAACGTCGTCTCATAAAAGCTATGGAGAGTGTGATGGTTAATTATGATGGTACGGTCCGTAATTCAATCGCTCAAATGGTACAGTTGAGGTAAGTCTACTTAAAAATACTCTTTAATAAGTTGAATGAAAGTCGTGGCATGCCTCGATTGTCTGATATAAATTAAGTGCATTTGTATATATTTTGAGATCTGTTGTGAGCGGGGGAACTAGGGGAGAGGGAGATGGGACGGGGTGGAAAAGCACTTAATTAGATAGCAGTACTTCATTGGGCGATTTTTTAGCGACGTTAGTGCTATGAATCATTCACTGCACTGTCGTTCTAGATTAATTTAACGCCACAACGTTATTTCGCACAAAACGTTTACATTAGCTATGTCGGTAACGTAAGAAATTAATAAAATGTATTCGAGGCATAAAATGCAAAAAAATTTAATATAATATAACCAAGGCGACATTATAAAAAAATTTAATATAATATAACCAAGGCGACATTATATGAGAATTTGAAGTGATATTCGTTTTTAGATATGGCGAGGATGGTCTAGATGGAATGTGGGTGGAAAACCAGTCAATGCCAAGTATGAAGCCAACGAATGCCCTCTTCGAGAAGGAATTCAAGCTCGACCTTTCGGATGAGAAGTTTGTTTTTCTGATTTTATTCGCATACTTTTTTGCAGGGATTATGAAGATGTTAGCAATTTCGGAGATTGTTTTACTTCAAATCTCTTTCAAAGGATTCGAGAAACTCTAATTCATCTACGTTAATTGATGCATCTTGGCTATGAGTTTCTAAAGAATAATTATATAGGAGAGGAGGAACTTTTATTTGACGTAGAAGGGAATATTGAGGAGAATTTGAGTTGAGGGGAAGTTTACTGAGATGATTATTTAGGCCTTATTGAACTTTTTGGAAGACCTGTTGTAGAAGTGGCTCCTTTTTGACGATTTTTAAGATGATCCCGTAGGGTAATTGTTGAGACCAAGAAGCAAGGTGGTATTGCTAATTCATCGAGCCAAGTGTGACCTAATAGTGTCCAGGTTATTGACTTAATATGTTTAGATCACTACGCAAGATGTACACAGAAAATGTGATCCGTGATTTACAAGGATCGGCTGAAGCGCTGAAAGAGGTGGAGAGTGAGTGGGCACAACTGGAAGAAGACCGTCGACTATTAAGAAAAATATTTCCAAAAGTGAGTTGTTTCTGCTAACACCTTTCATGTGTTGTCGATCCTAACAGGTGACCGTTGATGCTGACCTTTGTTTTATTAGTGACCATTTGCCAGTGTATTTTTGGGTATCTGAAGCTTCTTTAGAGATAATTTGATCGCCATATTTGCGGCTACTCAGCTGCCTGAATCCGGTTAGTTGGCGATTGTCAAAGTTACCTATCTTTCACCTGCTAAAAGGTGTTATCGGTTTAAATGAAGCAGTGATGTGAATGCATTGGCGTATTTTTATGAATGCATGCTTTTTTAGGGTGATGCGAAGATCGTGCTGCCTTGTAACTTACAGCGATTGATATGGAATGCACAAAAAATTTTCCGAGTGGAAACTCGGAAGCCTACCGATCTCAATCCGTTGCATGTGATCGACGGTGTTCGAGAACTCAGCAAGAAGCTGGTCATCGTTAGTGGAGATGATCGCATCAGTAAACAGGTTGATTCAATGATCTTTTTAAATATTGAGACTATGTAGTACATAACATAGATTTCTTTTTATGATTAGATGGAAACAGTCTGACGGATTTGGGGCAGGGGTGGTGAGATTAAATTTCGATAGACCACCTGTACTAAGCAGGTCAAAAATTAGACTTTTATGGAGGTGCTTGGTTGTAATGTTTTTGAAGTCTTTTATTCGTATGTTGCATATTAAGGTTCGTACGATCGCCCTGATCTCCCACTTTTTTTCACTGTACTGATGAGGATATTTTTATATATTGAGAAAACGGTTCGCTGTTATCACTTTGTTCCCAAGAATATGTTATGGACATCAGAAACGGTGAATGAGACTAATTGATGAGATAGGTTTCTGATTGCTGGGAATTGGAATGGTTGAACAAGAGTGCATCAGTTAGTAAATCGGTTATGGTTGATTCAGAGGGCGTTGATGTCTGCATTTTGCTCGGAAGTTTTATGGACATCAGAAACGGTGAATGAGACTAATTGATGAGATAGGTTTCTGATTGCTGGGAATTGGAATGGTTGAACAAGAGTGCATCAGTTAGTAAATCGGTTATGGTTGATTCAGAGGGCGTTGATGTCTGCATTTTGCTCGGAAGTTATTGAAGTTCGTAATGAGATGTAATTGAATTCCAATGTGGAAAGTTTCATACCGCTAAAGAAGAGCCCAGGTTGCAGTTATTATATTCCGGGTATGCTGAATGTCTTCTCAGTTTTATTCGAGTTGTATATTTTTAAGGCGCAATACAATGCCACTTTGCTGATGAATATTCTGCTACGCTCGACATTGTGTTCTAAGCGAATGGCCGAGAAACACAAGCTGAATATGGAAGCGTTTGAATGGCTTATTGGGGAGATCGAATCGCGATTTAAACAAGCTATCGTATGTTTTTTAAGTTCTATTTTTCTAGTGTTTCTTTGCTGTTGTGTTTTGTTTCGGAAAGTGGTTTTGTCAAACTGCAATTAGGCTTGTGAACGACATTGATTAAATAGGGAAATTTGCATAGTGTTCATGTGGTTCTTCCTGTGAGGCGTTTCTTACTTCATACGAATGAACGAGTTGGTCTAGGATTGTGCAGGAGAGGTTTTTAGGTTGGGGATGGGAAGGTGTTTGATCGGAAGTGGAGGAAGCGGAAGGGAGGATGTGATGCCATGGAGGGTTTTGCGAAGAGTTGAAGACGAGGAATTTCGGACATCCTGACTAAGCCGTCATTTACGAAGATCCGTGGTTGAAGTGAGTCGGACAGACTGCTTGCGACTGCTCTTATTGCTGCATTTGCGGCTAAAATTTTTTGTTGCTGCATTTAATGCTGGATACATTCCACTATTACGTCTACTATTTTCACGTTTTTACTGATTTTTACTAACTATGATACGTTCAGGGTTGGTGGAGCACCCCCCATTTTGCATCACGGGGGAATGAGATGGAATATAGTATAAGATTTGTCGAGGCGTTTGGTGGGATAATGAGCTGCCCAAAAGCCTGAAGTGGAAGCTTTAGAGATCCGAGAGGAAGAGCTGCAGAAAAACGCTACTCCCTTTATAATTCTAAATGAACAACCTACTTTTCCTTCTGTGACTCGTACATTTCAGGTACAACCCGGCGAAATGGTTGGAGCGATAGCAGCACAGAGTTTGGGTGAGCCAGCGACACAAATGACGTTGAACACCTTCCACTACGCTGGTGTATCGGCCAAAAACGTGACATTGGGTGTGCCACGCTTGAAGGAAATTATCAACGTGTCTAAGAAGCCGAAAACACCTTCGCTAACGGTATTCTTGACTGGAACGGCTGCTAAGTAAGTGTTTCTGCTTTGGTATTTTTTAAATACGTATAAAATTGATCTTTTATATTAATGTTGGAGGCATGAGATATGGAGGCGTGTACTAGTGGTAAGAAAATACCTTCTACTTAGCTTATTTCAGATCGTTTTTTGATGTTCATCACTTGTTTTCAACTAGGTGATGTAGTTTATCGTCCATGTTTTACTTATTCGTCTTTATCAAATTTTGTGCCCATCTTGAAAGAGAGAAGGCATTGCACCCTATGAACTTGGCAAAGCGTTTCAGTTATAGGCTTGTTCAGAACAGGTTATCACTGTAGCATTGAGAGAAGGAAGAAGTTGATTCCTTGGATTTATAAGATCGTGATTTAGGGATGCGGAAAAGGCAAAAGATGTCCTGTGCAAGCTAGAGCACACCACTTTACGCAAAGTCACTGCGAATACGGCAATATACTATGATCCGGATCCAAAGAACACGGTGATTGAAGAAGACGAGGAGTGGGTAAATATCTTCTATGAAATGCCTGATTTCGATCCATCGAGAGCAAGTCCATGGCTGCTTCGTATTGAGCTCGATCGTAAAAGGTTGGTGCACGGACTGTTTGCTGTAATGCTTTTATGAAACCTAAAACCTATGAAAGAAGTTTTATGGGGGGGGGGGGGGGGGGGGGGGGGGGGGAGATTGGCTATTGGGAAAGCGTTCTTAACTCAAAGTGCTGAGCGAGTTTGGTCGAAGGTCAGAGGCTCATTGTGTCATTGAGGACGTGGGTTAACCAACATTAGGAAGTGCGCTATCTAAACAGTGGCACTTTGATTTCCTTGTTTGACTATTTGATGCTTAAATGGTCAGTTCGTTATCGATTGTTGTTAAGTTCATTTCCGTTGTAAATTTCTTCCCGTCAATTTGTTGCCGATTATGTGACATCTGTTTCCGGTGTAAATTTTTTTCTAAGGTAAATCCAGGTGCAGCGGATATATGAGCGTGCAACATTTAATTCAGGATGACAGATAAGAAGTTGACGATGGAAGCAATTGCCGACAAAATACATCATGGTTTTGGTGACGACCTGAATGTGATCTACACGGATGACAATGCTGAGAAGCTTGTATTTCGATTGCGCATAACGAATCAAGACAGTGACAAGGGAAACGAGGTAGATTATTTGTCGTTTTTAATCGTCGTCCTTTGTTCATGGTACTTGGAGCAGAGATATTTCAGCTTGAGGGTGAGCACGACGGCATGGAAAAAACTTGAACTTTTTGGAATTAGGCAGAGGTATGCTTATTGTGGACTTACATTCGAGCACAGAAAGAAGGAGTACTTTTAAAGTTTTTACTACTTTCTTGAAACATTTTCAGCGTAGGGGGATTTACTGCACCGGAATAAGTACCCTATTTTTTACCTTTCGTTCAATAAGGAGTGTTAATATGTTGTGATTTCAGGAGGAGCAAGTGGACAAAATGGAAGATGATGTCTTTCTACGTTGCATCGAGTCAAATATGTTGAGTGATCTCACTCTCCAGGTAACTTGCTTTGCATATTCGATGGTATCATCAAGGTCATCTCCAACTTTGGGTTTTCGAGAAGGTTGTTGAATATGAAATTGATAATGTTGGAATTTGAAGCTTTCGAAATGTTCATCTCAAAATATATTTAAAGTTTCACGTTTTAAGCGCCATAGTGGCTAAAGCTGGGGCGTAGGTTTCTTTTTGGCGTTGTGGGGGAAGGGCGGGAAGGGTTATGAGTGAAGTTCTCTCAAGGTTGTCATATGAAGTAATTGAGCATTTTCAGGGCATTGAATCGATCACTAAAGTGTACATGCATAAGCCAACCACCGATGACAAGAAGCGTGTTGTTATAACCCCTGATGGTGGATTCAAAGCGATACCAGAATGGCTGCTAGAAACTGATGGTACTGCTTTGGCAAAGGTGGGCTTTTGCTAATCTCTGTTGGACTGTGTAATGGGCTTTTTGAGGTGAGTGTAGCAGTACTTCGTTATGGTCCTTCTATTATGCAAGTTTAGGCACTTCGAGGAAAAAGCGGTGCGAGAGTGTATCTGTTAATAGGGATTATTAGTCGTTAAATATGTAGATTTCTTGTTGAACTTTACCGAGTGATTGAAGCTATATTGAAGGTTTATTTATACACAGCTGGATTCATTCTGACTGAAGTGCATCTTGGAAATGCCGTCATGGCTGTATTGTTGCTTAACACGGCAGTTTTTCTTTTGTTGAGCTGTTTGTGGATTGAGACTAGATGCCGTATGTTCTATTGGATAGATCCGTTGATGGTAGTAATTAACTTTTAAAGGTGCTCAGCGAGCAAAACGTTGATTCGGTGCGTACCACATCGAACGATATTTGTGAGATTTTCGAGGTGCTTGGTATTGAAGCGGTAAGAAAGGCGATTGAAAGGGAAATGAACCACGTCATCTCATTCGATGGTTCATATGTCAACTACCGGCATTTGGCTCTCCTTTGCGATGTTATGACTGCTAAAGGTATGTTTTCAGTTGTTTATGAGAACTGTGAAGGCAGCAATTGTAATATTTCCATGGGGATCTTCCATATTGTGAAGAAAAGCTGTTTTAGGGGCTGAGAGGTGGAAGTGGGAGAGGGAGTGATTCTTTTATAGGGAGGGCGACAGAACAAAACTGATGAAATGCTTAGAAGCGTTATATAGGATGTTTCAATGTGTTTACTGCTATTCATGACTGATGTGTAATTTGTCTGTTGTCGTTCATTTTAAGAATTCATCAATTTAACATTGATAATATTATTGGCGGAGATGTTGTTCCCCTCATTAAGTGTAGATGTTAAATATATGCATGCTGTTGAGTAACTCTAATTCCCAGAGGCAGTCCTTGATCGTATACCTTAGTCCCCATCGCGGAGATTGGTTCCTACCGCTTCATCCTGTGACCATAGGCATCCCAACCTCTTAACTTCAGCCCACTTTTGAGAACCCATAATGCTCTTGTGGCATCTTGAATGGCAATATTTGAGGTCATTTGATGGCGATCACCCGTCACGGCATCAACAGACAGGAAGTGGGCGCACTCATGAGATGCTCGTTTGAGGAGACGGTCGATATTCTTATGGAGGCAGCTGCACATGCCGAGCAGGACCCAGTTAAAGGTAAGACTAAATGATCAATAAATTAAGGT
Organism: Baylisascaris schroederi; assembly: GCA_006503575.1. NCBI lineage: Eukaryota > Metazoa > Nematoda > Chromadorea > Rhabditida > Ascarididae > Baylisascaris > Baylisascaris schroederi. The sequence goes on along the minus strand of QEWY01000066.1, from coordinate 764,917 downwards.
TAGGCAGTGGAGTCTTTGTGATTTAATAGCTATTATTATTATCTCTGATTGTTTATGAGTTTTCCTCGACGGCACTATTAGAGTTTCAAGTGGTTCAGTTGTTAGGTTAGTAAATATCTTGGTTAGTGAAATGGACATTGGATGACACACTATTTGACTGAGGCCTTTCTTTTACGTCAGAGAATTTCATTCTGCCATCGTTTCATATGGATTGTTCGCCTTTGAGCTTTTGCGGGAAAAGGTGCTTAGATCTGTTCAGTTCAGGAAGTGAAAATATTTGCTGAATTTGTGATTGGGAAGTTGATGTCGATTGAAGGTGTTTCGGAGAATATAATGCTGGGACAATTGGCGCGTGCTGGAACAGGTTGTTTCGATCTTGTGCTTGATGCTGATAAATGCAAACTGGGAATGGAGATTCAAGCAGGCAGCGGTCTTCTTGGAGGCGGTGGCATGTACTTTGCGGGAGGTGCATCACCAGCGAGGTTATTCTTAATTCATTTTATCTTGTTGTATTTTGGTTCTGGTTATTTGAGGGGAAAAGGACTTCGGAAATTAACTAGTGGGGATTCTTCGGTGCTTGGAAGTTTTTTCTATTGTACTGTTTGGACGTTTAGTAGATTTTAATGGATTTTGATTAGATTGCCAATGCTATGTTAGCGAATTGAAGAGAACTTTTCAACGTTTCCCCCAGTTTCTTTTATGTCACTAGAATGGGCGTTTTTTTATTGTTTCATGATGTGATGAGTAGCAGATGAATATAATTGAAATCATTTTATTGAGGAAACTGTGATACTGTAATGTGATAAATGCAACTCCAATTTTTTAATTCGATTTTGTGATTTTTTATAGTTCATCGATGAGTCCTGCACAGACACCGTGGAATGCAGCCACAACGCCGGCATATGGTGCAGCGTGGAGTCCTGCAGTTGGTTCGGGTATGACACCTGGCGTTGCCGGATTTTCACCCTCAGGACACAGTGAAGGAGGATTCTCTCCTTATGGGTGAGATTTTATTTCAGTATGTACCTAACTGATTGTCGCAGATTGATTAATGCGTGTATACGTTTTCAGTGCGAGAAATTGGCTGGCAAGCTTTGCTTGTTGCATGTGGTTACGCTAATAAAGCATAGTGGTGTGGCTGTTTTGATGGGTTTTTCTGCAAGCTCACTGTGGGAAGTGTATGGTTCCCTTGTTGATGAACGGTTGCTTTCTGCTAGCAGATTGTGACGAGTCGTTTGGCAGGGCTTTTCTTTTAGCGGTCTGCCGGAAAACTTCAGGTCTGTGGCGCTATGAAACGTTCTTCTTTAGACCAGTAGATGTTTCTACGGTGACTAGAAGCTTCCGTTATGGTTTTGGGACCAGTTGTTTTCCGGTTTGCAGTGCTTGGAGTAGCGTAGGATTATTTGTGGTTAGGGAGCAGAGAGGGAAGAGCTAAGAGGTGGCTTGAGATGAAATAAGGGATGCAGCTGGGATGTTTCGCGATTCTCAGAGGAACGTGAGCCATCATTGGTGGCTATGGATTTCAGAGGTGGCGCTTGGAGTCCGGCATCGCCAGTTCTTCTTTAGACCAGTAGATGTTTCTACGGTGACTAGAAGCTTCCGTTATGGTTTTGGGACCAGTTGTTTTCCGGTTTGCAGTGCTTGGAGTAGCGTAGGATTATTTGTGGTTAGGGAGCAGAGAGGGAAGAGCTAAGAGGTGGCTTGAGATGAAATAAGGGATGCAGCTGGGATGTTTCGCGATTCTCAGAGGAACGTGAGCCATCATTGGTGGCTATGGATTTCAGAGGTGGCGCTTGGAGTCCGGCATCGCCAGGTGGGTCATTGGGTGCAATGTCTCCGAGTGGCGCATATTCTCCAGCGAGTGATTACGGGTCAGGCTTGGATGCACTCAAAAGTCCGAGCTATTCACCAACAAGTCCGGCATCGGCGTATGGAGCGTCATCACCTGCATACGGCGTGATGAGTCCACGATACTCACCTACTAGTCCAAGTATGATTTTTTCACATTGTGTTTTTGTCGTTTGATATGTATGTATATATGCAAAAATGTGAGAGATGAGCTGAGCAAGGGCTGATTCTTCGATCGCATCAAATATGTTAGCTGGGTTGAAAATGTTGTGGGATTTTTGGTGCCATTTTATGGTGCGCTTGTGTTAGCATGAAAGTTTATTTCGATAAACCCGTTGGTTTCGGTATTTTGGAAACTAGTGTATAGCTATGAATGACCTTCGGATTCGATGTGGTCGCAGCTGTTTTATCTGCTTTTAATCAGTTGTATGATACGGGTTTTGTCTTTAAGGCTACTCACCGACGTCGCCCAGTTATTCGCCGACATCGCCAAGCTACAGTCCCACGTCTCCAAGTAAGTGTAGTTGTTTTTCATTCGCTTTCCTTTGGTGTTTATTGTACGATACACATGTTAGTAGGTTAGGGGCAAGGATATGGGCCGAGAAGGGAGGCGCATATGTTCGTCATACAATTTTCACCATTTAGTAATAGGTGTAAAGTATGTGATAAAGGAGTATGGCATAAACGCTCGTTATGGCGAGGTGAGAAGATTGCAGAGATGGGCGATGTGAATTTGACATCTTTCGTATAGGTCAGTGCAATACTAGTTTGACATCTGCCATACAAATCGTGGCAACTCACTGAGTAATATTGCGCTAAGATGTGGTTTTTGAGACTTGTCACAGTTGCACAGCTTCTACAATGCCAGTATTCGCAAAAATACATGCTTCATCATGTCCAAGCGGGTCGGTTGCCTAGCATTCGCATGTTGGCTCTGTTGATTAGGGTGGTAAAGTTGGAAAGTGAACTTAAAAATTTCGGTTATCGACGAGGGTTTCTGAATTATCGGGCAGTTTCTTATGCGACCGATCTGTTTTCAGGCTATTCGCCGACTTCGCCAAGTTACAGTCCTACATCGCCGAGCTACTCGCCAACAAGCCCAAGTTATTCGCCTACTTCGCCATGTAAGTTTCTAATTTGTTTTCTTAGTTGCAACAAAGACCGACGAGATAGGGCGCTAGTGAATGTGGAGAGGAGAGGGTGGCTTAGCGGGCCCACAAAACATTGTAGAACGGCAATACAAGGTCGCGCTTCGTCACCAGAAATCATTTATGTTACTGATTTATGTCAGAAGGTGAGATGCCGTTATTTTTTAATGGTATTTGTTTGTTCAGTTCATCGTATTTTGGCAGTACCAAACTACCGCAATATTGCTTTCAGCTTACTCACCGACGTCTCCCAGTTACTCTCCAGCATCACCCGGTTATTCGCCATCATCTCCTCGTTACTCACCTACATCACCGACATACAGTCCGACGAGCCCGACTTACAGCCCTACCTCGCCAACATATTCGCCCACGAGCCCCACTTATAGTCCGACGAGCCCGTCCTACAGTCCTGCATCTCCCGGTAAAATTCAGTTGCCTTTAATACTGTGAACGGTTAACGAACAACTTTTCAAAGTTAAATGGTTTTAGTTTTTCGTTCTTTTTTTCGTTCGTTTGAAAAAGTTTTTTTTCGTTCTTTTTGACAGGACGGTTGCCGTTATATTGTTTTACTCCTGAAGGTGAAGAAGTGATTGCATTCTGTTCCCTAATTTCTCGAGGGAATGAGGGAAAATGATTGTCTTCGTTGCTTTTATTTTTTGTAGAAAGTTGGCTAATTATTGCTTTCTCTACTTTTATTTTTGGAAGGAGGGGGCAGGGATTTTTGAAGGTAATATAGGCATTGTACTATGTTGTTTTTTAGGCTATTCACCAACTTCACCGCGCTATTCGCCAACGAGTCCAACATACAGCCCGACGAGCCCTGCCTATAGTCCGTCCTCGCCACAGTACAGCCCAAGTAGCCCTCAGGTTTGTTATATTCTCTCTTTTTGTCAAAGTGGAGCTATATTTTCGCCGCAGATTAAGGTCATTGAATGTATACGTGTGTTTTAATGTAATGGAAATCTTCCAGGGCAGAAATGTTAAGAGCGGATTTAGGGATATTAACTTTTATATTGATATGAATTCATGTATTTCTTGAGAGCCTTTATTTTTAGTACTCTTTAATTAAGTTCGTAATTTTTTAGTGTGATAAAAGAGGAGCGCCTTTAATTAATTGATTGATTTTTAGTACTCTCCATCATCGCCACAGTATACGCCAAGTTCACCGATGGGAGGCGATGCTTCACCGGCGGTTAGTTATTACGTGTGCTGTTGTGTATTTTTAAAGTTTACTTACTTTTCAATGAGTTTATTGCGGCTCAAATTTGACACTTGGGTTTTGTAATTGATGGCGTGAAGATTATCAGTTAAGTAATTTTGTTTTAAATTAGTATGCGACTTCAGTATAAAACCAGCAGGTACCAGAGGTTATGATGCTCTTACAATCATTCTTTTAAGTAGTGAAGTGGAGAGGTGAACATACGAAACCTGTGGGTTTGACCTTGATATACGTTTTAAGTATTGGCTCGATTTAGCGACTGTTTTTAAAGGAATTTTTCATGGGCAAGACGCAAATGGGTTCATAAATGCTAAGCTTTACTTACCAATTGGATAATATGGTGCTGTAGGTGATGGTTAGTATGAGTTGTGATGTGCTGCAGTAAAATATTTTGTTTTGAAAGTTATTTGCAATTGCAGTATTCGCCGAGTTCGCCGCAATATTCGCCGTCCTCGCCAAGATACAGCCCATCAAGCCCTCAGGTTTGCTTATCGCTTTTTAGGGAAATGTCGAAAATCGTTGTTCTTTAAAATAATGTTTACTGGGTAAAAGGTTATGGGAGTTGTGGCGGGAAGTACCAGGCAGTTACATGTTTTGAATTTCGTGTAATTTCACGATATTGTTTGTTGGTTTGATGTTTTACTGCGTATATGACCACTTTGCATGGTGATGGAGTTTACTTTTGTGAATTCACTTTCTATTGGTTGCATTGAGATTCTAGAAAGGTTTGGAATTGGCCATAGGTTATGGCAATGGGCCAAGAAAGATGTGTAGTGATATATGCTAGAAATAAAGTAATATGCATGATCTGTTTTTTTCGGGCAGGTAAAGGTGGCTTTCGTTTTATTGATGCTGCACTTGCACATGTTGCTTGAACTGTTATGTCTTGCAGTATTCACCTTCATCACCGCAGTACAGCCCGAGTTCGCCAGGAGGTGCTGGAACTACGGTCAGTTTATACATTATATTGTGATTTTGCTGGTTTTTTGTTGGATGTTTGGGTTTAGATATTGCCGAAAATCCATGGCTTTTTTACATTGGATAAAAGGGGTAGGTGTTGGAAGCAGTTATACAATCGTGATGAGAAGAGAGGCTTACATATGGATGGGTTCATTATGTTACTGCTAAAAAAGTATTCTCGGCTTGCAGTCTCTACATAGATGTGTATGCATTCTCTTTATTATATTCAGCGTTATAAATTTTGCTTTTTCTTCCGGCCTTTTGAAGGGAATTATTATATATGTTGTTCATTGCAGTACTCTCCGAGTTCTCCACAGTACAGCCCGTCGTCTCCACAATATTCTCCGAGCTCGCCACAGGTTCGAGTTTGTTTTACTTTGTACTATCCAGATTTTTCGCTTCTTCTAGCGTAATGATGAACCGGTGGTCGGATCGAATACAGCTTTCCTCGACGAAACTACAAAGTGAAATTTCAAGTCTGCATCCCACTCTCACTTGTTGGCCTAGTTTAACTTATTATATCAGTTAAGGGTGAATGTCTATGTATTCTGTAAGGTTTGTAAAAATGGGTTGTGCGCACTGATGCAACGGAGAGGAGCGATAGCGCGCGAGATTGAAATAGAAGTAAACGTAAAGCGCTTGGGTATTTCAGTCGTCTTCTGATCCGATCAGTCTGTAGACTGTTTTGGGTTTTAACGATGCTCGGTTATGCATTTGCTAGCAATGTTCATAAACGAGTTTCTCGAAGTTTCCTTCCGTTATGCCTTCTTTCCGGTCATTTATATAAGGTCATATATTGAGTTATTATTTACATTTGTTTCAGTATTCGCCATCCTCACCGCAGTACAGCCCTTCATCGCCACAGTATTCACCAGGCGATTGAATTTTTGGACGTCGGTATGACAAACTACATTGCGGTTATTTTGTTAGATCTTTGGTTGTTTTATTGCTGAAGCTGTATATAATTTCTACCATATTTACAAAACCTCTTCGTATATTCCATATTGACGAGATATTTTCATATTTTCATATTGATATATGAATCGTTTTATATGTACATAATCTGTCTTATATGGAGGTCTTTATGAAGCAGTTCATACAGTTTATTATTTTTTCTTGTTCTTCTGTTTTCTAAAATATTGTTCTTCTGTTTTCTGAAAGTAAAATACTCTTGCAGTGCTGTTCTGTTATGTTGTAATTGTCGTTTACATATGAGGCATGAGGAGGGTTGATCGAGTTGGATTTGCGCAACAACGATATGAGCGTTGAATATGTCGTTGTTGGTGTAGGGTTTGCCGAAGAGCATTCGTTAGCTGTACACAACTTTGAGAGATCCGTGGTTCTAATCAGATTATTTTACCGATTTACAGATCCGTGTATCTCTGATTGATCTTGTCGTAAGAATAGTCAATCAGAGAATTTTTCGTATAGCAGATGGCTGCATAGTTTTATTGTTTTGATTTATTTTATTTGGTTACATCAGTTTCTTAATATTTTTTGTTGTTGTTTCAATCGTAGTGGAAAATTGAACTGTACATGAAATTTCTCTATTTATGCTGCTCACTTTCCTTTACTTAGTGATTTGTTTGCTCCTTCTGTGTTCTGTACCGAAGTTCAGTGACGGTCATATTCGGTATTACGGAATGGAAGCTGTTTTTTTTTGGTATGATTTTCCTTAATGTAATAAATATGCATTTTGTCATTTTGTAAAGATTGACTCTTTGTAAGGTTACAATAACCTATTCAACTTCAATACTTGTCCACTGTACAATGGACACGTGGTGGACATGTTTAAGTTTCTGTTAAGTGGACAGTGAACAGCTAGTGGAAGTGCTTGGCTTTGTTGAATGGACGTGCGCAGGTGAAGTTGCTTTACTAGGGCATATGTTTGGAATTGCAAGTAATGTTGTACTATGTCAGGTGAGAGGAAATGGATTTGAGTTTCTAAGGAGGGCATTTGAGAGAAGGAGGGAGGGGTTTGTCTAGAGCTGAAGATATGGCGTCCTTAAGTGAGCATCATCGGAAATGTGCGCTATACAAGAAGCAACCCAAAAAGGTGATCATTGAAGTTTGGGGTGGCGGAAATGGTAGCAGCGTTGAAAGGAAACATTTTGTAGCAAAAAAAAAGAAAAAAACTAAGTCCACCTCTTACGTCACTGCAGCGATAAACGCATCGCTGTCTCAGCTCATGCGATATTGCAACAATAAATGCAATGCTCCAACTACAAAGTAGCCGAGGTTTATTGCCAAGGCGTGATATGCAGCGTGAATCGGTTTACCAAGTTGCCAGGGTATGGTATAGGGCGCGATCTTTGTGCTCTGTGAAGTTTTTTGATTAATGAGGTTGGCCTTATTACCTGTAAGGTGCGAATGTCACAACCTTAACTTTCAGTTCATGGGTTTCACATGTCGAGGGATTATGTCATTTTTGAATCGTTATTGAGAAAAGACTCGTTATATAATTCTCTCTATAGTTTTTCTCTTTGAAGTGCGAACGTAAATGTAGGAATTACGGTTCGCTTGCAAAATTGCTACGTAAACATAGTGCGCATTGCTTAGTCCATTTTTCTCTTACAGATCACCAATCGTATTTGGCGAAACGCTTAGTTTTTTTTATCGATGATGACGACAGTTAGCAGAGCGGTACTGATGCCAGATTCCGCGTTCTTACGAATCGTTGCTTCAACGCCTCCCGGTAATGTCGTTTAATTCGACCTGTTATCTTGTCTCAATGTAAGCCTCTCCAAATTAGCATATAATTCAAAGAATGATGACTTGGTTGGTGTATTACAAAATATGCAAATTTTCTTAGTGGTTATGGATATTGAAGTTAATAAGTGACCGATTAAATGTCTATTCGGCGTGCAGTGATAAGAGAACACAGTGACGCACGTATGTACCGTATCTAAGCATGAGTGAACGCGCGTAATTATTGGTAATTGTCATAGGAGTGATGTGTGTGTGAAGTAGATCTTGAGTGTTATACTACGGATCGACCTAGCATGTGATCACTTCAAATCGATAATCGGTTTATCGCGCCTTATCAAATGCGTTTATCGTAAGCCCTCAGACGAGCGTATAGCCAGGTTGGGCATTGGCATTGAGTATTGCTGTCTTTCGTTTTGCGGTTTTATTAGTGTCTCGTATTTCTTCTTATCATGCCTTTTTCGCTACTTATTTGTTTTCTATTGTTTGCATATAACATTTTTAAAATATTGTTTTATGGATTTGCTATGTGCCTTATTTTGTTGACCTCTCCAATTTCTCTAAGTGAACCGTTAGCAGGTATCTTTTTATTAACGTTGTAGCCACTAGGTTCAGCTAGGCTAACAGCTTTAGAGGAGTGGCTACAGTCGTACAGGTAGTCGTCAGTTTGAGAAAGGCTATATATTATAAAATGATCACTTACCTTTGCGTAGACATTAGCTACCTTCTAGCCACCACTATCTTAGATTATCATTCAAGGTATCGTAAAAGTTCCTATAGAAGCTATGGGGCTTATGGAGCGAATAACACTTTAAAACGGCAGATTTATTTAAATTATAAGATCAGTTGAGTTGAACAGTGTTGTAAACGAGTTTTAAGATGTAGGAATGGATGTTAGATGTCTGCTTAAAGTTCAGATATCTGATACACCTGTGAGCAGTTATTGACAATCAATTCGAAAAGGATGAGTCATATTCCGTATTTTTCGGTAATGAAGTTGAACAAAATTCATCTAAGCGGATTTTGATGCATTTCATGTTGGCTTAATTGACCGTGTAGCAGCCTTTATTTGCGCGCATTCATATCGTTATCAATCTGTATTAGTTTCCAACGTTTAGTGTTCAGTTCGCTCACCTTTGCATCTATTTCTTTCTTACTGTTATTAAATTTCAAGGTGGATTTCTTCTTATGGGTAATTTTAAGGACAGGTGTGGGATAAAAGTAAAAAGAATTCAAGCATTATGGTTATCAGTGAGCAAGGATGTTTATTTATTAACATGCCATTCCTCCCGTCTATCTTTTCGCTCCTACTTGCTTCATAGAATCCATTCTTCTATAATGCGGATAAAGAAACCTTTTTGAGAGGTAGGTGAACGAACTACGAGATAGAAGTATAAGTTGAGCCAATGATAACGGAAGGTTGCAAGACGATCCGACACTCACGAAGATTTTCCATGAAGTACAGAAAAAATTTTTTCGCTGGAAATTTTTGGAGTTCTGAAAATTAGTACCATTGCCTCATCTCCATTCTGGGCTTTTTTCTATGACGTCCATAAGTAACCCCCTCCCCTACCATATTTAATTCTAGTTTTTTCAAAAAGCGTTTTATGAAATCAAATAGTAACCCTTCTTTTGCAATAAAATTTAATATTTGTCCGCTTCATTTATTGAATGTAACAATGGAAAAGATGGTAAGAGCAGTAGGTTGATGTTGAAATCTTATGAGTGCATAGAGTTATATTTTTTATTTGGCATAATTCAGCGCTATCATTATTCGCTGTTCTCTTTCTAACTTTCACTTATTATTTCTTTTGAACGCTTACTAAACTCTTACTTATTCACTCGCTAATGAATCTTATTTCCTTTTTGGTTGGGCGCCCCATAGTATTCTTCTTGCTGCGTTAAGTTTCCGCTGAATTTCTTTTTACATATTATTACCAGTTTACACAATATTTACACATTTTACATATACCTATTACCAGTTAGCCCTTTTGCTATTTTGGATGTTTTATAAATTTTATTTCGTCTTTTTTTGAGACTTTCTCCCTTTGGATGTTCTCCCTTCAGTAATTGTTAACATCGATTCGGGCAAAAAACGATTTTTTTTCGAAAATCGTAAATTCCTTAAATTTGACCATTGTTCATGTGTCTTTTTATAGTTGTTTAATCTAGTAATTTAACTTTTTATAGATGACACACGTTTATTACTTATAAATTTTGTTTTTCGTTTCAAGAATAAGTTTGATTGTTGCTTGATTATTTAGGCTGAGACATATCATCAGTGTGACTCACCGTTTAAAACCTTAGTAAATGATCGAATAAAATGCATGAAGTTAGTTGTAAGCTTGATCTCATTGGTTAGCAGAACCGGATTTGCAGTTATGATCCGACCCAGAATGCTTGCTTTATCGGAAGCAAATTCCGTCCATCTATGGATGTAGTCATAACTTGTGGATTATATTAAGTTAGAATTCAGTTGCGTTCAGGATCAAATTTAGCTTAGACGTCATTAATGGCACATAATATTTCAATCGTTTGAATGCGAGTAATTTTCTGAAAATCGTGACGATTCGAATATTTTGAAGGTGAATTTACTGAGGAAGTTATTTTTCCTCCAAAAAAAATCGGAAAGGCGGGGTTTATTCGAGGAAAGAGGGATATTTGACGTTTTTTTATATCATGTTTAGAGAGCTTTTGATTTTCCCACATCGCCATTGAACGTTTTCTTATACATTCCAATGGTTATTTCCTCACTAAGTTCCTCCAAAGTAATTCATTCATTTGTACTTTTATTCGACTTCCTATTGCATGTCTCAAGTATAAAAAATTTTTCAAAATACTCTCGACTTCCGAATAGTTTATGCAAATTTAAAATTACATTCAAATTTCAAGAAAGCCGTCATAGCTGTGGAACTGCTAATCAAAATTTTAAAAAATTAAAATAAGTATGTTTATTTTATTATCTTATCTATAAATGAATTTTTATAGTTGTTTAATCTAATAATTTAACTTTTTATAGATGACACACGTTTATTACTCTTCGTATTTTGAAGAGGAAACGAATTGAATGATATACGATGAGAATGACTGCAGAATTAGGAACTTATAAGCAATAGTATGTCACACTCTATTGTTAAGTTATCACTGATATGTGAAGATAGATAAAAGTCAATCCTGAAATGCGGCTATCTTCCAAAGCCATAACAAGAAATGCCGCCATCTTTTAAAGCCATGACCAGTGCATTTGCCCTCAAATATTTTTAAATGGTGTTATTAATATTGCCTCTTATTCAGTATAATTCATTCGTCTTTTAGTTGTTGCATATATCGGATTTAGATGTCAAATTTTTAGATGTTGCATTATTTAGTTCTTATTTCGTTATAAAACAATTTTGGAAGTACACTAGTTTATAAGAGAAGAAGTAGGGATGCGAAAAAAAATTCTTTCCTTTGGATATCAAGATGAGGCTTTCAAGGGGTTGGTTTTATATATTATGTCTTATTTGGCTCTAGTAGTGCAACCGTATCTTTAAAATGTTTGTTCTTTAATGAAGAGGCCAATTTTATCATAGGTGGAGGTAGATAGAAGACCGACACGCTCACCTACACACACCAGTCCGTTTGTACTCATCGTGCACACAAAAAGGGAAACAATCAAAACCGGTTTTAACTCTGCATCGTTATATATTTTAGTTTCTCCTAAATATAGCTTCAACGTTCCATAATGAGTGTTACTCATTTTTTCAAAGCCATGTGTTAATCTGGATTCGAGAGAGGTAACCAAAAAGCTTACCGTTAATCGCACTCGTTCGACGTTGGTCTGTATGGATGTGTGACGTTTGTCTGTATGTACGTCTAACATTACTCCGTAAACGCGTCTGAGGTTAGTCGATATGTGCGTCTGAGATATGTATCTGTGTGCGTCTCACATCATGTACTCAAAAGAACAGAAATAAGTAAACATGAACTGTAGAGAGGGTTGTTGACACTCATCGGCAAAGCATAACGCAACTTCCCATCCATTGCTTTCCTGAATACATTCTGAAGAATAATTGCGTATGTTTATTTGTCATTGTGTGGATGTATGTGTTTCTATTGATCACTTATTTGAATATGTTTCTGTTTGAATATTAGATTAGCATGCAATTGATTGATTATGTTTATTTATTTGATCAATCGATTTTCTATATTTATTAGAGAAGCTATCGGGTTAACATAATCGTTCGATAAAGAAAAAAATTCTGCATAGTTGCTGTATTGATCGTAATCTCCCGTTCATCGATATTTCCATTTTGGAATTCTATAATAATATAAATGAAAAGTATTATATATTCCACAACATATAATGAAAAATTCTCTATAGTCTACTAATAATTTTTATTTAATGAACCACTAAAATGTTGCATGGTGTGAAGGTGTGGAGTGTTATTGATAAGATAAGCGTGACGCATTGTTTGACTCTTTAATGCTAGACAAAGTTATTCTTTCTGCTCATTTTTATTTGCACAGCAAACGAATGTGTGCAAATAAGTACGAGCATACATACATAAGCATTACATATATATA
>QEWY01000066.1:728394-752459 GCA_006503575.1 Baylisascaris schroederi | reverse complement strand
ATCACATAGTAACAGTTATTTAAATCGAATGTTTCAATTTGTTTCTGTGAAATACCGTTGAATATGCAATTATGATTTTAGTCATTATTATTTAAATTTTATTTTTTAGTTATTCGTATTCAGTTATTTTATCAATTGATTGATGTCATGTTTAGATAATCTTATATTTGAAAATCAGCTTATTTTGATAGAATTCTTGTTGTTTGCATACGTCATACGGTTTTAGTTATTTTGTTTACTATTTATGGTTTAGTATTAAAATGGGATTGACTATCGAGTAATATAATATCATCTAGTCACCACTCACCTGAATTATTATACCTAATTTTATATTATTATATCTGATTTTTACTATTTTAGTGAATAGTATTGACTCATTAACGAGTACTTTTTAATATTTAGTTTAAGAATGAGAGATTTGCGTTTATGAAAAAATTTACATGTATACCTTATACTGTTATATCCTATATATCGGATTTATACCTTAGCATTGAAAAGCGACGGCTAATTCATAATTCGATTCAGAGGTCACGATATAGCTACGATGCAGACAAGAAAGTCGATCACTTATTGCATTATTTTGCAGAGAAGAGTGAATTTTAACGGATCATTGTGCTTTTAATGGGTCGAAATTCAAATTTTTGCGCGCAAAATTTTCTACGTTTGTCGTGGGGAGGGTTTTTTATTGGTTTAGTTAAAAGCGTCCTTCATAAAGCCCTCATTTCTCACTATAGATAAGCTTTTTTGCTAATCTTTATGTGTTAAAATACAGTAGTATAGTTATTTGAAGCAACCGTGGGTAGCACAGTACAGTACATATGATCGCCAATCGTTGCGCGAAAACGATATAATTATGGTCTTTGATGTACATAAGCGGTACAGTTATTTCAAACTCATCAAACATTAGATCGGAAGTCACCACGGTTAGATTTAGTGAAGTTCTATTTTCATGGAGGAGAAAACGCTTTCTACAGGCATTTAAATATATTTCTTTCGAGGAGGAGTAATTTGTGAGTACACATTCAGCCTATACTCAAACAATTAGACATAAAAGAGGTATGTTTAGATACATTTTAAGGACAAACCTGATATACCTAGAGTTTTCCACGATTGGTCCATGTCATCTTTTTAGGAGTACAGTACAGAACAGTATAGTTTTGATTTGTATTGCTGAAATTTTCTGTAACTGAATGGGAATGTGAAGTTATCAGTCAATTGGATATGTGGCAGTCGAATGCCAAACAGTGTCAGCGCTTAACAAAGAAAACTAATATCTGTCCATACATGAGATCAAACTAAAGAGTGCAACGGTATTGTAATAGAGTGCAATTGTCGAACTAGTTTCTTCAGTTGTGTGTGGTTGCTCCTTCTGATTTACTTATCGTATTGCATCATCTACTTCCTTTTAAATTTTTTTTAGCTACTACATATTTTATTAGCAATTTTTTGCTTTTTTTTCTTTGTTAAAGAGTATCAAAATGTAACAAGAAAGTTTATATATTCTCAGTCAACGTTTATTTTAGCTATATATTTTTGAGTTGTTGTTTTTGAATTGTCAAAGCTAATAATATGCTTAAAAAGCTTTTAAACGGTAGTGATGTTTGAAAATTTAGGACAAATTTTAGTATCTTTTTAGCTAAAGTATCATTTTTAACTGTATAAAAAGAAGCATATATCAGTTTATCGCCGGGAACGAAGTTTGCTTATTTAAAGAATTCGTTTTACTGCTAAAATATTTTTCGCATTTAGATGTTACTTCTGAAAGATATAACGCCAGCCCCCTCCTCCATTTTTTGAGCATTTGTAATGTTAAATTTTCAGATGATTTTTCAAACATTTGCTTTAAGGTCCCATCCCAAAATCCTCGACTATCAAAGAAAAAAACTATTTTGCGTTGTCGTATTTTTTGACGTCGATGTGTCGTGATCCTCATCCGGTCGTCACTAATTTTTAATTTTCTCTCGTCTTCTAGTTCCCAAATGGCCTAAATTTTTTCAATATTTATGAGTCGATTTGCCGTACGATGCATTATAAACGGAAACTATCTCAGTAACTCTCTTTCGTCCGAAAAAGTCCATTAAAGTGTAACTTTTATTTCCCACTCTTCTTTTATGATTCATATTAAGAGAATGTACTCTGTTTGCCACTATTGTCACTTTTTATCGAATCGTTAATAGACTCGCTTATCGAATACTCGAAATTTTCTACTTTTAGTTCTTGTTATTTAATCATGCAGCGCTGAAATTGTTTTCCATTGTTCTTTGTATTTTTTTCTGCCAGTTCAATGGTAGCATTTTTCCTTCATATTACCCTTCTGTACCTATAACTTTACTTATCCACTGTACCAACTTCCTTTTTTTTGATATTTTTCATAGGTTTGATAGTGAATTGAATATTCATAAGATTATCGTTTCGCTGAACTGCAAGAATACTATTCTTCAAATCTCCGAAAATACGACAAAATGCGTTGTCATCATAGCATTGTGATTTAATTATAATGCACTCGTTATAACACATTTTCATAACACGATGTGTTATATTTACAACACGATTTATAAGTGATTTCTTTGTTTTGCAGGTCAGTATCGAATACAACAAAATTGGCGATGTGTTTTATGGAAAAAGCGAGGAAAACGCATCGGTGGTTGAATTGCGACAAACGAATACGATGATGTGGTCACTTTCGAAGTGCCTAATATGGATACGGTTTGCTTATAAAACAATGACTGGTCAAGCCTCTCGTATATTTTTCGTTGCCCAATTCGCAATGCTGATCAATGGAACTTTTGCGCATTTATTTGGCCCACCCGCTCATCCACCCTATTGTGAAAGTAGGCTCTTTTTTAATTCCATTGTTTTTTTTACTGTTTTATAAATTTGCATATATAAAGAGCTTGTAAATTTGCATATGTAAAGCGTATCACGTCTGTGCATAAGAAATGCTTATGTATCTGTAAGTTTTCTGGTTGTTAGAATTTCAAAATCACTGAAGCTCAAACAATGAAATTTGACAGATATTTAGCCTTTTCTCTTGTATCAACTTTCAAGTTGATCCATTAAAGACAGGCGGGCAGGTAAAAAATCCAACCTGAACAGATAAAAAATCAACCTTTAGAGTGCACTATTAATATCTATGAATATCACAGGTAATGGCTTTTCCCATCCCTAGAACACGTGAAGAAATTACTGGCAACGCCTGAAAATCAGAATGATTTAATTCTGTCTTTTTGTTGCAGCAAAAATCTTACAGCACTTTAGCAGGTGAGAGTGATATACGTTTTAATTTTAGCAGAATATATGATACCGCTCTAACGCATTAAAGTGCTCAGATCTTTGGCCACAAAGATTGATCGGATCGGCCGAAGCTTTTGGCAAATTATGAGATTTTCCTTGGGACTTGTCTTAGACGATTATTTTGTATTCTAGGCGCAGGAGATACCAATTGCAAGAATATTTGCTTAGATTAATATACATTTTTTTCATGTGATCTTTTTTTTTGCTTTTTTCATACATTAGCAACCATAGCATTCATTCAACAATTCAGTTGGTCAATGCAAAAAGTGGCTAATGGTCGTGCTGGTCATTCTAAGTCCTTCATTTCCACCAAACGAATTCGGCAAAGTAGTCGAATTCGTCTTCAACGCGACGGATTCATGCACCGAAGTCGGTGGGAAGGTATAGAATTTCTTTATGCAATATGAAAGGCAAAAAAAGGTTGGAAGCATTTTTATAGTTTTTTGATGTAACTCTTCTTTAAAATTACTTCCTCCTCTTCTTCATTAGACCATCTTCCTAATAATTGTCGGTCACGAAGAATTTTCTCCACTCCAACATTGCAAAGTTTTCATGTTATTATTGCAAAGTTAATGATGTCTTTGCAATTTTATCATCGTCTTTATTCACTGCAAATACCATTGCAATTTTTGCAGGCTTTAACCGCTCTCACTTATGTCAATGATTCTAGACAACATCTCACATGGATGAACACCCGACAACAATTCGACGAATATTTCCATTCTTCATATTTTGACTACAATTCGCAAGTTCAGGTGACGATTTATTGCAATATTTGCCTCATAGTTTAAGCAAAAAAAAAAAGTTTAAAAAAAGCGATCATTTGCAAACGATTTAGAGAAGTTTCTTGCAGACGATTTCGATTGAAATTTGGATGCGCTATTATGCCATAATTTATTATTTGCATATAATTTATGAAGATGGTTGGTCTAATGAGCAAATTTACATAGGCGATTATCATATCATATTTTCTGATATGTTTTTCCACCAACTTTTTTCTTCAAATATTTATTTTAGGTAGTGCTTCCTTCTGAATTCTCAGTCGCTCAAGCAATTCTAAGAATTGTCGATCAAATCGATCGAAATTTTGCTCCACCTGATGTTGGGAAGTATATTCTTATCATATCTGCATATGAATTGTATTTGACGGCAATAAGCACCGAAAATGTTAAAAATAGGTAAATTATTTTTGTTTTATATTATAGAGGTTTAGCTAATACTATATATAACTAAGGAATAATACTTTAATTTAAAAAATCACTTAAAATCACTTATCGTAACGATTTTTTCCAAGTTACAGCATTCAAGGTTCCTTTACTGGTTACAGCGTTTAAAGCTTCTCCTCTTCTCTTTGCCCTGAATAAAGATTTTTTACGATAAAATAAGTTTTTACGTTTTTTCTCATATTTCCGATTTTCTTTCCATCTGAAATATTTTCCATTCGGTTTGTTTTTCTTTGTATTGTATTAATATGTTATCTCTCGTGATAATCGTGATTGAACATTACTATATGCAAGAGCGATTTATGCTCATGTATAAGCAAAGATTTAAAATTTCACTCGACCACAAATTTGATTTTCTTCAGCAAAAAATTAATCAGTAGAATTTTATTGCGATTTAAAATTTACTTCAAAATTTTTGCTATCATATTAGCTGATTTTTTTGGTGCAATTAAAATTTAATTATTTACTTTTACAGTTAAATTTCAGATTGGATCAGAGTGGAATTCGAGTGGAAATTATTGAATTTGATGAATATAATGGTGATTACGCGGATTACGATAGTGATGAGAATTTTTTATCTTTGATCATTGAAGATGAAAAAATTATTGTGGTACGACCTTTCTTTTCTTTTATTTCTTTTAAATATCCTTGAAAGAATTCACCTTCAGAGTAGTACATTTTAATTAATAATGAGTGTTTTGGATGTAATACGACTGGTTAAATTTCACTTAATTTATTTCTTCTTTTTTAAAATAGAAAANTTTCATTGTGGTGTTTGTGCAATAAGTATAAAAAATGAATTTGGGACTTAAAATATGAAATGGAATTGACGATTGAAATCGAAGTGAAATAGGGACTTGAAATAGAAATGGAGTTAAGATATGTAGCAGAAATAAAAAGAGACATGAAATAATTGTTATATGGATCACCTCGTCGATTCTTGCCACAGTCATTTTAATTAAGCGGTCACAAGCTTATGTTAATGCAACGCTAACTCAGTTATCTATATTAAAGGCAACAAATTTCAGGTCGATACAATCGAAGAATTGTTCAATGTTCAGTTAAGTACGAAAGTATTCCCCTGTCAGAATTGGAATGTAGTCGATGAGTTTAATATGAAGGTGGAAAATGAAGGAAGTCACATACTTAAAGTGGCGGATGGTAATACCGACGAATATGGAGCGATTAACTCGAATAGCAGGGCGGATGAAGACGAGTCTGATACACATGTCAACTTTTGGAATACTCCATGGCCTTACGGTAGAATGTTTTATATTATTTCTTACTTATGAAACCCCATATCCTTTTAGCTTACGCGGAATATTCTTTTAGAGGGGTGGAAATTTTGTGAGAGAGGGAAGAGGGGAATGAACCCGTTCGTTTTGTGATATAAATAAAATATTCATATCTTCTGTTCTAGAAATAATATGGATTTTTTGGTGGGATGAGTTGCATTTCTATTGAATTTAATAGTCATTTATCTGTTTGATGTTGTTTTAAAACTATTTATGTCCAGTTATCTAGTGAATTATGTGCCGACGTTAGATGAGAGGTGGGGGTGAAGGTTGATGCAAATTTATTCACACCTGAATATCTCGTTAATTGTATGTTAGTACAACATTGAACGGTGTTTTCATTGGCATATGGAATGGCCAATATGCTAGTGTATCGCAAAATGTTCTGATAAAGCAAATTTTTAATTTTTTCAAAAATTCGTTCCAAAATTTTGCAAACTTTTGATCGAAATTCAAAAAATATGCTCAGTTTAAAATATGTTTTATATAGACGCAAATGGGAACAGTAGAGTTATTTAAATATTTTCAGTGATCGGTAGTGCTATTTTAATGGTTCTGATAGCAATATTATTCTGCTTATTCTGCTTCTTCATAAGACGTTCAAGATTTCTACGAACGAATCGTCGCGTTGGTTTTTTAAAACGTGTTGTTGCAACAGTCAACGAATACTACGAAAATGAGTGAGTTTCTGTTTCATTATTCTTTTATCTTTTATTCCAAGTATTGTTTTTAGAATATACTTGAGGAAAAAAAATTAAATTCTATAGCCCTTCTTTAAATTAGTACTGTTTTCACTAAAAATTTCTCAAATATATGAGAAAACAGAAAATTTGAATATTCTATTCAAGGAAATACAGTTGATCTACCCATTAATAATTGTGTGTCACGAAATCAAATTATAAATGGGCATTGCTGAACAAAGATAGGTTAATGAGGAAGTGCGCAGTGAATTTTTTAAATTGTTTTGTCCTATCCATTTTAAGATATGATAAAGTGATATGGTATGATTTGATATGATATGATAAAGTGTACGAGGTGGGAGGATAGCGCAGCGACGTGAATCTCTGTTAATGTTTGGAATAGCGAAAGTTTGAACCACAAGTGCGAATGTTTCATTAACAGAGCGGGACCGGTTGCCTATCCAAGGTTAAACCTTGATCAATCCTAAGAAGGCGTTTAAAGGGGGAAAATCCAACGTCACAGTCCAATCGGATTGGTAGGTGATGAAAGTGGTTGTAATATGATCGTTCGTCTTTCTTCATTTACTTATGGGAATTGAAATTACATATAACCGCGTGCAATTTCTTGGCACAGCGCCGATTTTCATAGCATTTACAAGAATGAACTTTTTTCGTGTAGTCATATCCTTTTTGAAACGAAAAAGTTTCATAAACGGTGATTTAAATGGTATTCCTGCAAGCAATTTTTAGGGGAGGTCAATGGGAGATCAGTGAACGTGATCTCTGTATCGATTATACACAAAAACTTGGATCGGGAGCATTTTCGATTGTTTATAAAGGTTTGTTATTAAATATTAAAAAATTTGGTTTTTTATAAGGAACTTAGTGACAGCTGGGTGTCATGGTAGTAATAACTCCAAGGCTTGTTCAAATATTGATGATTCTAGATGCATATAATTTGTTGGAACAGTTATGAGGCTTTAATGCCAGAGCTACGGTAACCTACTTTTCGAATCAGTAGGTGAGATTAAAAGGCCTTACTTGCTTTTGCAGATAAGAGAAAAAACAGTCCATTCTTAGTCGCCACGATTTTCACCGATTTTTTTTTTGGAGTTAGTTTCATCTTATTCAGCGTAAGGGGATGTTGATCGCGAAGGGAGAACACGATAGACTGTTTGTTAACGGCGCTTTTGTCGCCATGTTTCTTAATTTGCAGGGTCGACACACCTGCAAAGTTTTTTTTTTGTTAATTAAGTTGGATAATGCTCAGGTGCATGCAGTTGATGGTTTGAGTAAATTTTGATATAGCACCTTTTATATAGCATAGGTTACACTTGGTTGCAAATTAAAAAAAGGCCCGAAGATGTGGTTGAAAGATTCGGTTATTTCTGTGCTACATCTGTTTTATAGAGGTTGATTTCCTTCTTTTTTTCAGGTAAACTACGTGGTATAGCACCGGTATGCAAAAAGAATCCATCAATTCAACTACAACGTAAATATCAAGATTGTGAAGTTGCGGTAAAGACGTTACCACCATTTACCGATATCGCTGCACGCACTGATTTCATTCAGGTATTTTTGATCAATTTCAACTTAGCAATTATATTTCATTATTGCTTTAAATTTTTAGCAGTGCTTTTATTAAATGATAAAAGAATAGACGATACAGATCAAGTTTATTTCTAGATAGCGAAGCAAAAAAATCCAGAAAATCCATAATAGGAGAGCATTTTCGTTGGTTTATTTAGACTCTTATGGGCGATCCGCATATCAGTCTAATTTGCAATTGTTTTTTTGTTTTTTTTTTTGCCGAGGATATAGACATAAACGAAATGAGGCAGATAAGGAAAACAGGCTGCAATCCTCACTGAAACTTGGAGGAGGAATTGAGAACGAAGTTAATCTTTCGACTGGGAACGTTTCATCATTGAGCCAAGTGTTTTTCGAACAATAAAAACAGACTATGCGTTCATACTTAGTTATTCTATTTCCGGCATTTGAAGGGCATTTCATCCTCAAGTTCTGCTTCATATGTGGGCTCTAACTCAAAAACTAGCGGCTCAAAAATGAAATATTTTCGTTATTACCATTGTTTTCATATCAATCGAGTGAGATCATAACAGGAAATTAAATGTGAGATCTCCGCGAGTGAATACTGTTGAATGTTGAATCTCATTCTCCGCGAGTGAATACTGTTGAATGTTGAATCTCAACTTATTGTGATGTTTAATAATTAGATAATAACAATAGTAATTAAATAATAATAAATAGTGGTGGATGGTTAAATAATGGATATTTTTTATTTGAAGGGGGAGGGGGATTTCTTTTTGCAAATATAACGGTGCATCAATCGTTGGATGAGATTTTAGAAAAATATTGAGTTGATTTTTATCATAATTGATTCCATTCAAAAGCATTCTTTTGAAATTCCTCTTTCCATCCACTCCTCGGACTCTCCTCTCTAGTCTCCCCTTCCCCTTCCATCCACCCTTGCCCCTCTCCCCCACTTTTCTCTCCCCCTCCGCTCTCCTCGATAAGCCAGAAATTGCTTTCCACTCGAACTAATCGTAAATTTTTTATGCAAATAATTTGGGCATGTATTTACTTACTTACTCACTTTAATCGACAAGGCGTTCATTACGAATAAATTTCTCTTCACAACAGTACACTCCCGTTTACGTGAAGTTATAAGGTTGCGTGAAGGCTAGGGTTCAGGCTCGTCTTCTGCCCATCGGATACTGACGAGTCGATTCATCGTTGTTCCACTCAAGAGGAGAGAGCCAGCCTCGTCCCGATGAGGCCACTGGTTGGAATGACTCGGTAGGACGAAGCCAAAGGGTTTGCTCGGGCTCTCTTAAAATCTGCATGCTATCTTAGGATCACCTAAGCCGGAGTGGAAGCGGTATGAAGAGACATTTATTCGTAATGAATGCTTTATCGATTAAAGTAAAGTAAGGTAGGCTTGTATATTGAAGACAATTGCAACCTTTATGAAATATTCCAGGAGATGAATCTAATGAAGTCATTGGTCTATCACCCTCATTTATTGTGTATTCTTGGCGTTGCGGATATATCCGATGGTAAATTATGCCTCGTGGTTGAATATTGTAGTAAAGGTGATCTTCTACATTTTCTACGAAACAATAGAACACTCATTAATGAGGTATGGATCAGATTATTTCTTATCGATTTATTTGATGCTATTTTTATTGTTATTATTATTCTTTTTAATAATGAAAGTTCAATTACGATCCTTCTACCGTCTGAACTTTGAAAAGACAAAACCGTCGTGTTTGCAGATAATATTCTTTTTGTATAAAAGAGTTGACAAATCATATTTTGCCTTTACTCGCTATAGGTTTTGCTTTATTTCAATATATTAGCAATAAAAAATGCAAACTGGTGAGTAAAAATTAGAATATAATAGCATATAAAGTATGTACGTAAGTAAGTTTATGAGTTGTTCTCTTTATTTGAAATGCTATCGGTTGGTTGCAACATTTGAGATGCCATCAGGAAAAAAACTATTATAGTCTAGGCGGCAGGTGTATACGATATTTTTTAAAATCATTTTTAAGGCTACGGTAATATTAGAGGCCTCTGAGTTCTGCCTAGTGTTTTCTCTTTATGCAGTTCTACATCACAAATGATTGCAACTGAAGATTGTCTTTGCAATTTCAGTGCAGTTTCTTGCAAATAACTTTCATTGCAGTCAATTGCAATTGCACATTACTAGAAAGTCATGACTTCGTGATATGTTTTTCAACTTACACATCATTAAAATAAAAGCTAAAAATAAAAAATTTTTAAGGGTAATACAGAAGGATTGAAGTTTAAGAATTTTTAAGGGTAATACAGAAGGATTGAAGTTTAAGAATCTTCTATGCTTTGCATGGCAAATCAGTGATGGCCTTGTAAGTTTTCTCTTTCGCTTATCAGTCGTTCAGTATTCTTTTCTTTATCGATCTTTAATAGTTATTTCTTTATCAGTTTTATTTATCAACTAATATGAATGCAATGCAAATTGTCATCAACCACCAGTAAGGTTGCATTGCAAAACATTAGTAAAAACTTTATATTGCAAAATTTCAGTTAAAAACTTGAAAACTTTCATTGCAAAACTTTAGTTAAAAACTCTGCACTGCAAAAGTTCGTTAAAGAATAATTTCAAAAACCAACAGTCACTTTTCTACTGTATTACTCGATACAAAAAACCAATTGGTTTGTTCTGCTTCGTGGATATCTTTTTAAGTATTAGTCTTTTCTTGTGTATGCTTTACGAATTTGAACAAGTTTCCTACTTTGGCAAGAGAAGTTCCGCTTGAACATTACCTATTTCCTCCTCCCTCCTCCCGCCTCCACCCATTCTAACCTTCTATTTGAAGCAGAAAGTACTTCAAGTGCTCGATATTTTTTAAAACAAGCTACTGATAAATAGACTTCCTAAAACTCGCCGTTGCTTCGGTATGTTTAAATAAATTTTGAAGCTATTTCATATTTCCAATTAAATTTGCTGAATAGTTACGAGTACAGTTCTTATTGCTGCTTATTGGCATTTTTGACACTTTAATATCGAAAATGAAGCTTTTCATCTATCTAGCACCTAGTTGAGTTTACTATATATGACCATCCATGTAAGATTGGCAGGAGAGAATTTAAAAATCATAATAAAAAAAGTTATTTTACAGTATTATCTCAACTCTAAAGATATCATACATCGTGATATTGCCGCAAGGAATGTACTCATTGATGGTGATGGCACTGCTAAGGTAAGCATTTTGCGGTCTACTTTTTCCGCATTGTTAATGTTGTTCGAAAGAATTTTCTTCGAAGGCTTCCGGAAATCGTTCAGGATTCTCTGACTTTGGAAGTTCCGAAATTCAAAGGTTGGAGTTCAAAAATTTAAAACCATCTAAGGTTGGAGCTCCGAAATTCGAACTCCATCGAAGATTGGAGCTCCTAAATTTGGAAGGTTGGAGCCTCGATTCATCATATTGCATGCAACATTCAAGCTTTTGTTGTCAGCGATAGTTCAGCGACAATCTCAAGGAAACGTAACGTGAATAGCTGATATTGAACTTTCCCTTATAACTAACTGACTTGTGATTACTAGATGGTACCTTTGAGTTTTTTGTTTTGTTAAGTTGACAATATTTTATATTGAATCCAACCGAATTTCATACCTCCTTGGGTTTATTGCTTTTGTAACTCCAGGTAAAAGGTAAACCTAGGAACACTTCTTTTGCGGTACCATCGAGGTATCCAATCGCAACTGCATCAGTATCTTGTGGTAAATGGTGCAGCTCATTGGCTAGCAGTATTTTCTTTACCGGAATTTCTATAACTAAACCATTCTATAGTCAAAAGTGAATTTCATATCTATTAGCCAGTGTGGAACGTTTCTTTCAGATAGGTGATTTTGGATTGTGTAGATACACTGATGATGCGGTGTATCGAACTCGAGGTGGTAGACTTCCGGTAAAATGGATGGCAATCGAATCGTTGAAACTATATGAATTTACACCAAAAAGCGATGTGTCCGTTGATTTTTATTTTTATTTTTTCTTTTAAATTCTATTGGTAGTTGTAGAATCAAATTATGGAATTCAAAGAAATAAACTCGTTGAATAAAACTTATCAAAAGTTCCTAAAAAATAGTGGGAAAACGATGAGTTACCGGAAGTAAATGCATCGAAGAAGAGCGATGAACGGCGGTAATTAAAGCAAATTTAGAAAGAGATTTGTTTAATTAATGCAGGTGATAAATAAATGTATATCTTGGTTATCATAGAAAATATCATCATGTCAGTGGATCTGTTTCTTCGAATAGTTACTTTTGCAATCGTTTTCCCGTCCTAGATATTTCAATCTTCCGGTAACTTGAGGATAGCTGGAAGGATGAAATATTAGGAGATAAAAAGGTGTCACCGGCAATCATCGATCAGGCTTCGAGGAAGAAAAGGATCAGGGCTTTTCTTTGTGATAGGTGCGTTATTGGCTAAAGTAATATATATAAAGTAAAAGGTGTGCAGTAAAGGTTCTCATTTATTAGATTTATAGAAAACTACAAATTTTTGTAAGTAGGTTTATATTAAAAGGTAGATTTATTGAAAACTTTATTTTCATTGATAATTTTATAGATCGTTTTATTTATGGGCTATTTTTTTATTTATAGACTAAAGTAACAGTAACTTAAAAAACTATAATTATAGAAAAAACTATTTGATTCAATTTATAGAAAAAGATGTAAATGAAGATAGATTTATAGGAAACTATAAATAAATTCTTGAAGTATTTTTAATAAGTTATATATCCGATGCATCAATTTGATATTTGGAATTTCTATATTATTTATTTAAAAAATTTAACATTTTTTATAATTTTTTCAGATTTTTAATATCATTTTCTAAAAAAATTTCCATCTGATATTTAAAGTTCTTCATAAATAATTAAATATTCACTAAATTATTCATCAGGTTACGATGCCGATTTTTTTCCATCGTAGAAATGAATTCTCAATCAATGCCAATATTAAACATTAATTTTAGATGGTCATTTGGAGTTCTTTTATTCGAATTGTTTTCTGTTGGCGATGTACCATTTCCGGAAATTCAGCCAGCCGATATGATCGAACATTTAGAAGGAGGCAATCGTCTCATGCCACCACCTTCATGTTCTGAAGAAATGTTCGTCTGTTTCTTTCTTCATTTAATTTTTTTTTCGTTTTAAATCGTAGAACTCATACCTAATCAAGAATCAGCTGCCCAGTTGATTCGTCGCCCTACTGTCCGGATGATACGGTATCCGGATTCGATTCCTTCTATATATAAGTGTTTCTTCTTCTACAAGCTAAATGGTCAATCGTCGACGAGACAGCTACGCGTAGTCAACTGTTTCGTGAATCCATTTCCAGTGATCAAAAATATTTACCACTGAAAATGTGGTGGAAAATTCAACTTGTTGACTCAAAAAATTCAATGAAATCGGAAATTCTCATAGGCTGGCAATAGCAATAAAGCAAATAGACACCTATTAGGTTTTCAAATTTATTCTCCTAACGATCCGTCGATTTGCCAAGAGCTTCCTTAATTTTATTACAGCGCTTCGTTAATGCAAAAATGTTGGTTGGACAATCCAATGGATCGACCATCAATAGAAGTGGTTCGTGAGCAACTCTCAACGGTACTCGATGGCTCAAATGAAAATTATGGATATTTGCGGGTACAAAATAGCGAATATGCAAATACGACGATAACCTAATCATATTCATTGGCTGTTTATTAAATGTTTATATTGTTGAATGTAATAAAGATTCTATATTGTTTAATATTTTTAAATACATTGTAAAAATTGGCGCAATTGAATAATGATGCCTATTTAACGATATCATAAGCTAATAAAAATAAAAGTTTTTAAGCATCTTATCGCTTTCGTTTAAAGTTTTTACTTCTGAACGGCTGATTTCCGGTGATTGCAATTCAATCTGCCTGCATAAGGTATTATATAAGACAACTGATCGATATTTGATATCCCGTGATGTTTAAGACAACTAATCGATATTTGATATTGTGGGATCGCTATACGTCATCCGCTTTGATCAAGTTGCAAGCATAATGAGGATCCAGTTTTGTGAATAAGTTGAAGGGTGGTTTGTTTATAGGCATCTTAGAGATCGTTGCATTGCATGCGGGTAACATATCTAAAACAAAATTGAGAACATGTACATCTCTGTGATGAGAAATGGTTTTTTTTTACAACTTCTTGCATTGCAATCATAATGCAATTTGCAAAAAAATATTTGTTTGCAAAATGCATTGCAATTGCAATATGTTTTGTTTTTCTATTTTCTACATGATCATTATGTGAAGTTATCTTTAGGGAGTTTTCCTTTTAGAGTGAATTTTTTTCCTCTTTCATATATTGTCAAAATTACAGTGCATCTTATGTCTCCTCTTTAGGGGTCCAGTGACTAATTTGTTTTATGCCATTTGTTCGTGTGCCTTTCAGTGAATGGTTTAATGGCGTAGATTGTATTTTTTAAATATTTGATGTTATTTACGTGATAGCCCATTCATAAACGATCATGTGCTTCCAATTGTTGCTAATCAAATGTTTCGTCGATAGAAATAAGTGTAAATCGAATACTGCAAATTTCCTTCTACAGTTTTGTCCTCATATTCTTAGAGAGAGAATTTTATTCTTGAATATTTCTTAATTTAATACCAACGTTTTCCGGAAATCATTTTTCCGGAAACTGTGTACAGCATGGTTTCCATAGGGTCATTGAAATTGCGCTCTTTCGTTTTCCAAACAAACACATTGTCATTGAGCTGTTGTGCATGCTTCCATGCGCTATAATTTTCTCTTTTAAGTAGCAATATATTGTTGTGCACATAACCAACACTAACATTCAGATTAGAGTTGACATTGGCTGAGATGTATTGGTCCGTGTTTACGAACATCTTATGTTAAAGCCGATTTTTTGGTTCGTTCCATCCCAAATGATGTCATTTCTAATCTGATTGTTGAAGCTATGCGTTATGTAGGTATGTGTCATCATGTGCATCACAGAAGCGATAGAATTAAACGAACGAATAATGATAAATGTACGTCGTTAGCATAGTCTAGGCGGTAAAGAATCAACTCGGAAAGCAGAAGGATCGCAGGTTCTAATCCCATCTGGTGATAACGTTTTCACACATTACTCAAGCAGTGACTGTCGTTTAAAATCTAAGCCAAACAAAAATGATAAACTGTTAGCAGCTAATTTTTCTATTTTTATTGGGTATGAGGGGAGAGGTGGGGAGGCCTGGGTAGTGGTGACCTAGCCCCCCTCCCCTCTCCTCCTCCATACCCCCTGTCACAAATTTAGGTTTAGAGTCTTTCATTCCATTGGTACAAATGGTGTTGAAATCACGAATGTTTGCAAACGTCGACAACGATATGAATGATTCATTGCAAATCTTTCTTCTTTATCGTATTGCTCCGTCTGCAATAAATAGAGCGTTCGCATTATTTGTGCGGTTGTGCTTTCAATCAAATATATTCGGCATTGTATCCGTTTTCGTAAGCCGATGCCCCGTTCATTTCTATCCAATTCTTTTGCACATTTTCTTGCAGAAATCTTGTTGGGGCAATGCGGTGTCGGTACATGTCTGTCTGGATGAATGTCTGAATGTCTGAATGAATGTCTGTCTGTTGGTTTCAATCCACTCGTTGAAGAAAGCTACTACAATATAGTTTACCAAATGTAATCTACAAATTATCATGACATCTTTTTCTTCTTATTAGTCATTAATTTTGTTTATGGTTTTTTTTTTGTGAATATTAACCCAAAATACTTGGTTTTGAACATCTGAATTTCAAGAAAACACATATTGCGCCAGTTTGTTACCATTTTCCACCCTGATTTTATCGTACAATATCAGTAAAAATAAAGTAAAACTTTGATATTTTCCACTAAAACGATTTTGCAGTAATTTATGCAAATATTCGATTGTAAGGGCGTTCACTAATTGTTCATAAATTTAAATATTACAAAGGAGGATCCTATAGGAAAATGCTGCTTTTCTTTTATTTTAGCTTTAGCTATTTCGCTATTTTCGCTATTTTCGCTATTTTTCGCTGTTTAGCTAAATCGTTATTTTTCTTCAGATTCGAGTATTAGAGTGAAAAATGTTGTCGAATGCAATAGTCAATAGAGAGATGCTTTCTTGGTGGCATTTCCGGTGGTTTGCCTGTGATGAGTGGCCATCCTCGTCAACATTGATTGCTGCAGAATTTTATCTCTACGTTAGTGTATCATATTTTCATCGAGAAATTTGAAAGAATTTGCATAATTTAGATCGTTTATGAAGCGTTTGATGTTTTATGTTTTACTCTTTTTACATTTTTTAAATTATTTTTTCTACCTATAGGTAATTGCTATCTCTTATATCTCTTTGTTCTCCTTTATTCCTTACTTCTATTAATTTTTTTTACATTACTTTATTATTTTTTAAATTTTTTATTCTTTTTTCCTATTTTATTCATTCTATTTAATTTTTCTATTCTTACTCATATTCTTTTTCTTAAATTCTTGTTTATTCTATTATAAAATTCTGTTTATTTTTTTTTTCTGTTCGATGCTCAAGTTTTCAAATGTTAGTAGATTTGTATGTGATCCCGCAACGAAGAGATTAACATATTTAGTTGGGATTGAGGGTAGATTCTGATAAAAAATCCATCTTTTGTTTCAGTAACATAAGATTGGTTAAGTATTATCTTCAGAATCACTCGCCAATTATGCGTACTTTATTTCGGGTCAGGGGAAGGAGAGGAACAGATTCGAGGGTTTGTTCAATGCTTGTTTAAAATTCTTTTTTTTAAAAACTTATTTGACTTTGCACCAATTCAAATCCACAATTTTTAATATTTCCTTTCTGTTTTTGAAGATTTTCAACTTTGTAACTGTCAGTTTATTGTCCGGAACTCAAGATATAAAGGCCTTTTTTGTGTAGGAAATCAGAGGGGTTCGCAAACTCCGAAGCAATGATGAGTGTGACTCCGGAGTCCGATTCCTTCAAAAATTCATTTGCATAATTGTTTCTAAATAAACCGGAAAAATGTTACGACCGGAAATGATGAAATTAGCTATATAAACGAATTTGTAAACGAAGAAGTTGTTCATAGGTGATGTTTGTTTGGCTGTTAGGGATATTGTGAAAGCAACTCAATAAAGACTTAATGGTATGTGTGTGTGTGGGAATGAACGGAAATAAGTTCGTAGAGGAAGGCAAGAATATTGGGG
The DNA here is from genome assembly GCA_006503575.1 of Baylisascaris schroederi. Taxonomy (NCBI): domain Eukaryota; kingdom Metazoa; phylum Nematoda; class Chromadorea; order Rhabditida; family Ascarididae; genus Baylisascaris; species Baylisascaris schroederi. The sequence goes on along the minus strand of QEWY01000066.1, from coordinate 735,178 downwards.
TGGGCAGTGGTGAGTTGATTGTACCCATCACTGATTGCTTGCCAACAAATCGACGCCCCTCCCCGATCCATTGCAATGTGTTCGCCTCAGTGCCTTACACTGCTTTCCCTCTCTCCCCCTCTCTCTCTCTCCTCTCTCTCCTCTTTCCCCTTCCTTCCCCTCTCTCCTCTCTCTCCCCCCTCTCTCCCTCTCTCTCCTCTCTTCCCGTCTCTCCTCTCTCTTCTCTCATTATTTTGCTTCCGATCGCATTTCCCATCCAGAAAGTCCTTCTTTCTTTTTGTTCGACATCTATATAGATGTAAAATCTATAGCACACAGATATTTGGAATATTTTCCGGATATTTCTGGGTATTTTCTGGAGTAAGTCACATGTGTTTGTTTGTTTTTTTTTTTTTTTAAATCGACTTTAATGAAAGTCTAATATTTATAAATTCTTTTTTATTTGTGTTGCCTCTCTCTTTTCTTTTAATTTGGTGATTTGTTTTGCTTCGATCCAATTTTTATTGTTTCATTTTCCCTTAATAATCATTTCCCATTGGAATATTTTCCTCATTCGGTTGTTGTACAAAAAATATGATCTAATAAAATATAAATATGTTAGGTGAGATGGACCTATCTTCGAATATTTGTGTAAACCTACCAGCCGGCTGTCTTGAATTTGCATTTCGCTTTTGTCTCTTTGCATTAAAGTGCACAATCATCTCTCATTTCTCGTAGGCAATTATTATTCATCAAGTGATTAGCTGCTCGTCTTCAGGTTACTCAATTCGAATTCCGATTTAGCAACCATGATAATTACTGTATGTTTACTTCAATTTATATACCTACAGTAGTTGGTAACGTACTTAATATATTCGCCGTAAATTACGGTATTTATTACTACTGTGGCATTACGTTTGCTTTAAAGATCTATTAGGTTTATAAAAATGTGTTTATAAAACACAGCGTATGGTAATTGGTTTATTCTTTCCATAGATTTATTCTTTCGAAAAGTGAGCATAAATCGAGAAGAAATATCCTTAGGTAAAAGACCCTCTTTAATTGCAACATTTCCTCTTGTCTTTAAGATTTAAGGAAAATTAGAGACTGGGGCTATATTTTCATTTGTACGGTATGTTCTATTTCATTGTCTGGTGACTGCGATGCTATTAAATATTTTTTAATCGATGTTTTCATGACGTTTTTAAAAGATAGTTTCGTTAAGTGCTTCACAATTACTCCTTTTTCTTCCCCCCCTTCCTCCCCGACCCCCCTTCCTTTCCCAATTTGATGGGAAAACGTTTTCTTTCCCGAAAGCAGCTGAATTAGATATACCAAAAGTTGGTTAAGTAGCATTAACAAAGCATTATTTTCCTATGGTTGCTGCCCATGACATTGTTTCATTAGGTAATTGAACTTTAATTCTGTAATCATCGCGCAAACGTTTTACCTGTTGCGCTACGAAAAAAAGCGACGGAAAAATGTGATGAATGTGTGGACTTTATCATATATTGGCGTATAGCAATCCTGTTGACTCAGAGTTAAATCAACACATGAGTCGCATTCAGTGTCTATTTGAATTCATTTTTACTCAAATAGAAAAATAATTGAATGTATCCTTCTAAGCACTTTCACCTATTTACTTATATTTATTCAGTGCGTTTTTACTGAGTTTGAAAAGGATGAGAAAAATTTCTCAAAGATCTTCATAAATCCTATATCGCCATTTTTTTCTAGTCCTATCTTTCGGAATAGAAATATTGTAACCCTTGGGTCTCTATTTGAAGTTATACGATAGAGTAATAAAGGATCTATTTATTTTAGCAAAGGGAGAATTAAGCGATAACTAGCTGGAGGAATGAGAGTATATTTTTGGAAGTTTATAATCATTTTAGAAAGCTCCTTCTAAGATATCGTTTTTTTATAGTAAAATTCCATTGCAAATTTGAACAATTATATCAAAAATTTTTTTGCTTATTCATATATTATTTTCTATTATTTTGATTGGTTTATTTGCTTAATTTGTTGGAAAATATTCAATTTTTTATATCAAACTTAACGTAATTTAATTTAACTTAAGTACAATCATCATATAGGAATTAAATTTAATACTGAATTATTTGCATTTATACCTAGTCGATTGCATTTGTCGCTTCGTTGTCTACTGAAGGCTTCGTGTATAGCGTACGATATGCGTTGCTTTTCTTTGTTAAGAGGCAGATGTAATTTCCTGTTTTTCTTTGTTTTTCTTAATAAATCACCGTGTTAAGCAACTGACACGTAGTGTTGATTGAGTGAATGGCCATTAAAATGGATTTTTTTTTGGGAGGGGGGGGGAGGGGGAGGGGAATCATTTGAGAGTCATTTACTAAGACATATAACAAGCCTGGACTTCATACTAATTAGCTGTCATTTTTCCTGATCTGCATCAGCCGTTTTGCTGAAGTACGCTATCAAATATTCTATGCGATATTCCAAATTTCTAATTTTCCAGTATTTTTCAATATATATATAATAAAGTACCAATATATTCAACATATCGAGAATATTTCTCAGTAAAATATAAAAATCTCTTTTATAAATTTATAGATTTAAAAAAAATTCCCTTAAAAATTCACATTGATTGATAATTTTGCACTAGGAAGATAGAAAAGAACTAAGAAAAAAGTGTTAATTTATCAAGAAATTTAATTAATATTCAAATTGCTAATGAGAAAATTAAATTTTTGAATTTCTTTTTTTTCGCAAATAATTGAATTTTAGTTCAACATTGAAATTTACGAAATTCTTTTTGTGGTTGTATGAAAATTTTTTTCCAATTTCAGGGGGTAATTGGACTTTGTTTCTGCAGTCATCGCGCAAACTCTTTACCTGTTGCGCTACGAAAAAAGTGAGGGAAAAATGTGATGAATGTGTGGACTTATCATAGTTTGACGTATAGAAGTCCTATTCATTCAGAGTTAAATCAACATATTGAGTCGTATGCAGTGTTTATTTGAACTATCATTGGTTGAACCTTTTTTTTTCACATTATTGTATAGTAATATTATTTGAAAGCTTTAGATTAATATAATGATAGAATTTTTATTAGCTTTTTTAATACTTAAGTATATTCGGAGTATGTTTAATACTTAAGTATATAATGCAGGCTGGAAGGTACATCTTTAATATTTAAATTTTTTAAAAATATTCAAATATTATAATATTCGTTGATGAATAATAATAATTATTATTATTTAGCTGACAACGTTTAGTGTAGACTATCACATCATATGAATACGCAAATGTAAGGGTATTGTTGTGTGAACGACAAAGAGGAGGGTTACAATGCCGTCGTTGAGATTTCGATGTGTAACGCAATCGGGCCTGTTTCGTTGCCACATTCCAATCGGCGCTCTTCACGTTTAGTTAGATTCTTCTAATATCTTCTTTCATATTTATAAATACTTCCATTTATTATTTCTTCCTTTAAATTTATTTCTATTTATTTATTGCTTGAAACTGAAATTTCATTTATTTCTTTCTATTATTGAACTTATTTATAATAATTTATTTTATTTTTTTATTTTTTAATTTATGGAAAATTTTTTCGATAAATTAGAATAATTTTTCAACGTTTATTTATCTTATAGAAATATCCGATTGCAAAAAAAAGTTTGAATAGGGAAAAATATCGTTTCATTTCCATTGCTTCATTTAAATTTGTTTTATTAACGCTTTCTTCATTGATATCGCATTACCATTTAAAAAATGTATAAAAATGTTATATTTATTAAAAAAGGAGAAGCAAATTGGTACCATTATCCTAAAATTATAGAGGGGAGGGGGAATTGCTTGTAAATTTATAAACGATAGAGTTTATTGGTTTTTTGATTATTGGAAATTTCAATTTCTGATTAAAGTTGTTGTTGTTTTCGGGGAATTTCGATGTTTCCAATTCTTTACTCAAAAATCCCTTTTGCAAGAATATACTAAATCAGGTTAGTAGAAAAAACGAGGGTTTCTATTAATAAGTTTGTTTCAGCTGTAGACTGATTTCGCTGTCAAATTTGAATAATTTAAGTTTTTTTTATTTCAAGTTGAAATAATTTAAGTTGAAGATTGAACTTTAATCCATAAAATATAACCCTGATCTATCAAATAATAGGGGGGGGGGGGGGGGGGAGTTATTGGGAAGGGTGGAATGTGGGTAAGAGGGGTAATAATGGGTGCATATTGTAATGCGGTCTGCGTTCGCGAAATGTAGTGACGAATCGATCGATAATAATGCCCTGCGTACATGTGTGTGTGTGGAACGCAGACACAACCGTTATCTCCCCTAGTGCACCTTGCTCATTTCTTCCGCTTTCTAATATCGACTAAACATTTTTGTTGTAAATTAAATAAACCTTAAGGGATTACATAAAGTTAAGTAAATTTTACAAAATCCTCTTTGTTAATATTATTTTAGGCTTATATTTTTCTATATTTTATTTTAACTTACCTTTTTTTCCAATTTTTTTAGTAGATAACTATAATTTTTTTGTATTTGCATATTTGTTATAGGTTTTTATTTTTTATTATTTGCTTATGGATATAATATTTTATTGTCTTTTAATGCCTTCTATATAATCTCTAATCTCTGCATTTTTCTTGTGGATATACTTTAGATTACTTATTTTTTTCTTATAATTCTTTGTTTAACTCGTCAAGAAGAGAAAAATATATGAGTGTTTTTATGTGTAGAGAAATCATCTCCTTTCTTCGACTCATATAATTCCCTTTAATGCAAAGGAGGGGAGGAGGGGAGGGGGGAGGGGGGTAAGTAACGTAGTATTTCTTCACATGAATATATTAAGTTATAAGTTTTATGGTACTTATATTACTATTACTGAATGCCGATTATTGTTGCAGGTGTACTTTTACCGGATGTGTCACCTTGTTTATTAGTACGAATATACCTGTTGAGGGTAGTGATTCATACTTTTAGGTGAGACAACAAGATTAGGTAAGACAACAAAACTATTGCCATTGCAATTACCCGCATGATGAAACCTATATCACTTGTGGAATTTGAGTTTTTCTTTGAATTTCTTTATTCGGCTTTTAAGTAATTGCACTTTATTTATGCTGTAGGTTAATTATATAAGAATATTACCTGTATATATACTTGAAAATGGCCAAAATAGAGGAAGTAATCATTCTATTTGGCCAAGTATTGGCCAAAATGGCCATTCCAGTTGAGTTGAAGACTGATGGTACAGTCGAGATTTGTGGTCATAGTTGAAGAATCGTGAAACTTAGAGGGAAATAAGGTAGTTATTTAAATGTTTTGAGAAAATTTTCTTGCTAATCGACTGAAATTCCCAAATTTTTTAAAAAAATTTCCAATAACAGTACTGGGGAATGTTCATTTCCCAAGGGGACGGGCAGGAAAGAGTGGAATTGGCTACAGAGTATTACTTTTACTCATCTAAAGTTGCAAAAACACAGTTATTCCAAGCATAGTAAAAATCGTTAGTAGTTCTTTATTAATTTTTTGCCAATCATTGTAGCAAAGCGGTTACCACCACATATGCGGTAGAAGCCATTGATTTTCTTTTTTTTTCTACCTCATCATTGCTAATGATGGATGTGAAAGTAAAGGAAAATATAGCAAAAACCATCGATTGGTTTTACCACCAAAAGTTTACCATTGCATCCGAGAGGGGTTGCTTGGTTTTTATCGGTTTTGAAATGGGGATGGAAGGGTTTGTTGCGCTTTATATTTCTCACTATTAAACGAGCTAATCTACTACAACGGTTACCAACATCTAAGACAAAAAAATCGATGGCGGAAATGACTTGGTACGACGAGTGGGTTTAGTGTCCGTCATTGTTGAGGAAGCATTCTTGTGCATACACTTTCCTGTGTACGTTTTCTTTAGTAAGCATTAGGCTGCCGTCTGTGATAGGATCTTATAGACATTAAATGACCAAATTGCTTTGTTTATATCGATGCACTATGCACCAAAAAAGTCACATTTCGTTGAGACTTTAATTCGACGCAGATGGTCACCGTGTGGTGGTGATGTTATCGTTGCCTTTATCCTATAGCCATCAGTCAATTGGTGGTCACATTGTAAGTGATTTTGGGGGGACGGCGGAGGGGAAGGAGGGGTCTTATTTAATTCCTTTCATCCGTTGGATTGAATATAGGTATTATTATTTAATTCTTCGATTACTAAGTCATTTTTTAATTATCTAAATAGTGAAAAAGAATAGTCCCACTGGACCTGGACTAATGGTACTATTACTTAAACCGGAAGTAACTTTATTTCAAGAAGTTTTTTTCCACAATACGATAGTTATTAATTGTTAAGCATTCATATTTGCATATATAAATAGTTACTTATTTGCATATATAAACAATTGACTTTACTATAATAGGATTTGTCCTATTCATAGATTTTCAAAAGTTTGCCAAGGAAATTTTTTCCTACAACTTGCTGCGTTCGTTTATCTCTCTTCTAATTGTTTTTTTCTCGATTGAAACCTCTTCTAATTTTTTTCTCAATTGAAATTTTTTTAAAATCATATAAAGAAATAAGAAATAACTTATAGCCGATATGCTTCGATTATTCATTGAGATTAGGCATCTCAAAATTTCCTAAAATTTTTATGAACATATGGGGAGGTTTTAAAAAAAGTTATAGATAGAATTATTAATCCTAGGCAACGAAAATATTAAAAGAAATGAAGTAATTGGTTCAACTAAACAGGTAAACTAAAGTAGCTATAGGTCTAGTTTAGTATCTGTTTTCCGCTGCATTGGTCACCTTTTATG
>QEWY01000066.1:595867-728377 GCA_006503575.1 Baylisascaris schroederi | reverse complement strand
GATTGCCTATATGTCCATGATTCCTTCCCTACTGTTCCTTGTATCTCACAGGTATCGATTTTTAAATGACAGATAATTTGCAGGTTTTGTTATAGAGATTGCTTGCATTTATAGGTTGAAGTAGTAAGATGATTAACCCATCTTAACGAGATTTGAAATCGTTTTAAGGAAAATAATCAATAATGAAAAAAAACTGAGGCATGTACTTGGTTCTTTTTTTATCCCTTTCCCCTTTCCTCCCGTTCCCCTCACTCTCTCCCTCTGCAAAAATATTTTAGGAAGAATCATTTTACATAGATGGTGGGGGGGTGGGTATGTACTGAATTCAAAATTAAATTCAGTATATAGTCCCTTGTATCGTCTCATCCGTCATGGAATATGTTTCTGCTATATATTATGTCTGCTTTGAATTTACCAAATTTTTTCTCATGCTCAAAGCACATGATCTTCGTTTAATCTATGATTTTGATTTTGTTTGAAGATTTCCTTTGGTTGCTCATCGCAAAAAAAGTTTTGTTATCTCAACAGGCATCCTTCAATATTTCTAATATTATCTGTTTAATGCAATCTTCGTGTACCCTCTAGATGATATGGATGAAGGAGTTTGCGTCGCCCAGGTGTGCAAGCGGGATGGTACAGGTGGAGGGCTGTAGGTTGTATAAATAATAAGGTAAGGTGGTGGCTGTGCCCCCTATATTTAGCACAGGTGGAGGACTCTACGTTGCATGTAAAGTACAGGTGAGGAGTGTATGTCGTCTGGATTGTACAGGTGAAGGGCTACGCATTAGACAGTTGAATTTCGTGAACATATAAGGTGAAAGAAGGTTCAAAAGCCCTGGTTTTTTTACCTAGACAAGTTGTGGTGAAAGGTTTCTACCTAAACGGCACTACCTCCTCTACTTACCACTTTAGTCCACAGATGATCTGCCGGATGTTTTCATTAAACGTAGGAGCAGGATGTGACCATGTTTCGGAGTTTTGGCAGCCACTTTCTCCAGACAGCAGTATACGTTAGATAGGTGAAAGGCCTATTTGATTGCATCGGTAAAAGGAAGTCCATCCTAGCGGATGTTCCCCCCCCCCCCCCCCCCTTCCCGATCTTTTCTTCTAATTATTTCAGTTTTACCTGTTCAGTACTTATTCCCACCTCCCCATTCTGCCTAATTCCTTTTTCATTTGTGTTTAATGTGAACGGGAAAGACTTTTTGTGTTGATTTTAATTAAATATTGAATGTTAAGATTGAAATAAGCATAAGAATTAAAGGAATTATATGAAGATTTATTTAGTGCAGAAGGAAGAAGTGATTAGTGATGGAAATCGATAGAATGTGTCACTGAGTGACTCATCGTTGTGTTGCATGCATTCAATAAGTGTGCGTATCGCAGATTGCTTTTGCTTTTTTATTTAGTATTCTCCTATTTGAAAATATATTTAGGTCAATCTTGTTAATATTATTTGGTACAGACAAGTCTGGGAAACCCCGAGGAATTGTTCTATTATGGAATAGTTACCCTGCTATGAGATTACGGGAAATGTGGGATAACGAGCCTGTTATCTCGAGGAAGGATGGAGAGGGCACAGGGGGAAGAAAGTGGGTGGATTTATGGCACAAATTTTCTTTCCATTTACGATACTGAAATGCTCATCAGTTACCAAAGGAGAGAGGGAAAATAGTTACCGTCTCCACTCCCTCCCATCTTATTATTGCACTCAGTTTCTGAATCGCTTTTGGTACCATAATATGACTATTCGTTTGCAGAATTTCTTCTGCAAATTATATTCAATGTTATTTAAATTTTGAGTATTTTACTCGAAGATCAAGCCACTACCTTGTTTTTGTAATTAACACCTTTTTAGGTGATGAGGGGGGAGGGGGTGGAGGGAAGTGAGTGGATTTGGAGTAAAGTTTTCCTATTTATTTAAAATATTGGTTTATTCTGTGATTGAATTAATATTCATTTCGTCGTTTATCGGATATATTTGTGTATTTAAGGTTAGTGAATATAGTGATACGAGTATAGTTGATGATAATAAACTAATGATAACTGTTGATTATATAAAAGATTTTTGCAGCGTTAACTGCTTTGATATTAGCAGTAATAGCAGTTTTGATTGTTAGATTAGTCATTGTGGTTTAGCCGAAATAAAATATTTCCATTAAAATTGTTTGTTAATTAAAGAAATTTTTAAAAAATCAAGGAATATATCCCTACCTTACTTATCTATCTTTTAGTGGTTTCGTTCATCTATTTCATTAAATTCTGAAGGTAGGGGGGAAGGGTAGAGGGTGGTCGGTGTTGTTGACGGGAAAGGTTAGGGGTATGAGGCATTCTTATGTTCTTAATAATCTAACCACCTCAGACAGCGGAAAAGAGTGTCGGCAGTGCGAACAAATAGAGAGTTTAGAATGCAGTTATGTTGTGCCAGCTTGAATTTTGATCACCACAGGTGTGTTGATTGCATATGCTGGACAAGTTGAATTACCTGCCACGTGTAACGCGTTGTGATGTTTTTATTTATTCTCTCAACAGATAGCTTATTGAGTAACCAAATGCCATTCCACTTATATACACATTTATATATCCGATTAAATTTATTCTCGGCAAACGTCCCACAAGTCTATATGTTAATCTATTCTGGATTGTGTCTAAATAAACGATTAAAAAATAAAATTTGTTCAAAACTATTAAAAAATGGGGAGAGAGAGAGAATTGCTTGGGCATTTTGAGAAGAACGAAGAATTTTTGTCCTATTTGAATTTTTTAGATGAGTGTCTTTAATCGATAACAGCAAAGTGGCTCTTATGTTGAGTATTTATGAGATAATGCTGTGGTGTTATTTAACTTGTTTATTACTTGCAACCATTATGATTTTGTAGATGCTCTATCTTGAATTTTGTAACGGTATAATTTTCTTCTTTCACTTTATAGCGCTGTTTTATTGCTTCTATGTATCAGTAGAATAATAGGCAATTCGTTAGCCACTTAGTTGCTTGATCCAGGATAAAGGTTTTCGCAGCGAGCATTACGGAAGACAATTGCCAAGAGATGTATTACGACCATAGTTGAACCATTAGCTGTGGCATAAATCCTTCGAGGAGGCGACCGCATCCGTGCCTATCCGTGCTCCGTGCGATCCCTAAAAATTGTGGGGCTCCCTCCGATCCTGAAGAATTATGGGACACCTTGCGATCCTGAAGAACTGTGGGACTCCCTGCGGTCCTGGGAAATTGCAGGACTCCCTCCGATCCTGAAAAACTGTGGGACTTCCAGCGATCCCGAAAAATTACGGGGCTGCCTACGAAGTTATGTGGTTCTAAGCATACGTTTCAACAGCAGACTTAGCCGTGATAGCTAATTAATCAGGCGCAATAAGTATTGAATTCGTTCGAACGATGCCGCTCATTTTAGTGTTTTCAAATCGAATACCTGTAATTTTGCATATATTATTTTCAGGAGAGAAGAGAACTAAAGATCGAATTTCTATGGATCGTTTTCCTGGATGCTAATCAATGTTTGGAGGTTCGAATAAAAAAAAGTTGAAGTTTTTTTTCGAGAGATCAATTAGTGAAGAACGATTATGTGCGGTTTGTTTTCCTCTTTTTTCCTCTTTTTTTTTTTTTTTAAATTTCTGCGTCGTTTCTGCAGCTTTGTTTACTGAATTTTTTCTTCATTCTTTCTTGCTTTTTTGATGACGTCATTTGAACTAGTGGATTGTCTGGGAAAAATTAAATATCAAACTTGCATTAAATGCATAAAAATCACAGAGTGGTGGATGAATTGGGAATTGGGAAAAGGTAATTGGGAACAATGAGTGGGGTTTTATTTGAGATTTTATGGTGGGAGCGGCTTTAGGCGAACTTCAGTCGCCGAGATGTAATTTAGAGGTTTATGGATTATTGTGAGTTAGGAGTTCATTAGTGATACTTCCACTACGCTTATTCACTCCCACCCCTCAGTTTTATTATAGAAGGATGACCTAACCTTGCTGCCCCCTCACCGTCCCCTTTCCACCTTCGACCCTCGGCAGTCTTATGCATAAATTTGAAAACCAAGGATTTTATTCATAAAGCCGGGAAAATAGGACGAAATATAAAAGAACAAAGTCCAGGTAGGCTATGAAATAAGAGCGCATAAGAATTGGATATCTCGAAACGGGATTTAAAAACTTGTCCAAAATACGGGAGGGGGGGGGGGGGGGGGGGGGGGGAGGATTTGTGTCATTTTGCAATGAAACACCCGCGTCTCATGTTCCATTGTTTATGATTTATTATCGTTTAAATATGTCTAATTAAGTTGGTAATTTCGTTTCATTGTGAAGTGAACGATTGCATTTTTTATTCCATTAATTTAAATAAAAATATTTTTATTGGCCAGTAAGGAATTTGCATATTCCGATCGAGTGGTATATAATGCAATTGTGCTGTAACATTTCTCATAGAGCGCTATTGTGCTGTAACATTTTGATAGAGCGCTTTAGTGGAGTGTAATTAGTTGCAATATGTGATAGCTATCGTAGATGAATCCCGCAATGAAACAGGATTGTGATGTTTCGTAATAGTGTGCTCTGTGCGTTAATTCTGCAGATTACTGTAGTATGTCGTTGAAGTTACTTTTATTAGTATATTTTAAAGTTACAGTCTCCGGATCTCCAGTTCCGATTGATTCAGGTTTTTCTGATTGAGGTTTGCCTGATTCAGGCAAACCTTAATCAAATGACGATTCGTAAATAGACTTTAAGTGTTAATTAGTTTACTGTTGCTGCAGTCGAAATATTTCAATAAACAGTTTTTAGCAGTAATGTAATAAATAATATATAGATAGTAATTTTTAACTTTTATAGGTAATTTATAGATAAAAGCAGCAATAAATTGTAGGTAAATAGTGATGTTATTTTGGCTTAGGATAAGTGGACTCTTTGTTCTGGTATTTGCGTAATGAATGTTGCAAAAATTTAACTGCGGAAACGCTTTATTTATTTATTTATTTATTTATTTATTTATTTATTTATTTGTTTATTTATTTATTTGTTTGTTTATCTATTTATTTGCTTCTTTATTTATTTATTTTAATTGTCATATATTCCCTCATCTACTATAGTCATTGGAATTTCAATCTATCGCCATATACCTATCGATCTTTTTCACTTTTATTGATTTTTTCGATGATTGATAGCGGGAAGATGGTCGATTTTTTAGAACTCCGTTTGATTGATGCTACTTTTAGTATATATCAACACAAAGCAACCGAATTCGACCAATACTGTTTTTTTTTCTTTTGCACCAAAATGTTCATTTTAAAGTATATGGCGATATATTTTCCCAGGTTACTTGTTTCTCTACTAATTATTTCAAATATCATTTAAATATTATTTGTTTTGTTATTATGTATTACTTAATTATCGTTTATTTTATTATTTTATATTGTTTAAATATTATACGTTTTATTATTATTAATCCCAAACTAATTTTTATTTGTGTAAATTATTTGATATCCTCTTATGAAAAATTTTCGATAATATTCAAAACTTTAGGGTTTGATTTTTTAAGTTCTAACTTTCTATTGTAATGATACTTTACATGACCATATCCTTTCTTTTTTATATCCAGACTGTTTCCTAGGAATCGGAGGTCATCCGGAAGAGGAATCCGTTTCAAATTCTCCTCTTTACCGAATGAGCAAAAGGAAGTTGCATTGTTTTGCACGTTTGTCGGCCATTTTTTAGGTCGTTTTTTTGCTTTCCGGAATTTGTGTGCTTGCGCTACGATTTTATCCTTTAAAAAATCTTTTTGTCTGCTTTCAGAAAGGTTATCTCTTATAGTTTTTTTTTTAAATATAAATGGGGTTTTGTTATCAGTTCCATAAGAGGGAATTTAGGCGCTATATTTGATTATTGTCATCATTATATGTGTTAATTATGCTCACTGAATATAAATTGTTGATTTTTTGTTGATAGAGATAAGTCACTTAGGCAGTATTTTTATTTAAATTTCTGGAAAAAACAATTTCCAATTTTTTTTCTTTTTTTATAATATCCAAATATTTCATCGTTAAAGCAGTAGTGTACAGTTGAGAGGGTATTTATTCTCTTTATGTCATTGCGGTCGTCATTGTTCTGCTAAAAAGGCACCAAAGTTAAATGTATGGGTCATCAATCAAAGATTGTAACCATTGAAGCGCTAAAAATATCTTCTCTATGTGTGCTCGATTATATGCACAAATTTGACTAGTGCATAAAAGAGTTGGTTTTTTAATGATTGGGGATTTTTGAAATTTTACCCTCCCCCTACCCCCCCCCCTCCTTCCTCCCCTCTCACCCCCATCTCTCTTCATCCCTGATTATCTTCGCAATGATTATGTAAATGTGGCATGTATGTTGCGAAATCGATTGCGTGTTGTGCGTTTATGGGCTCCACTCGGAAGTGCTTGAGTCTTCGTTTAGGCTTCGATTTTTTTTTTCGTTTTTTTAAACCTTCTTGAGCCTTTATAAGTTGTTGAATTTTGAATGGGGTGGAGAGGAGTTTGCATATTAGACGGAAATGGATCTAATCATAGTGGAGGAGACGAGGGGAAGGGGGGCGGGGGAGATAAATCTCGATCGAATTTCCATTTTATTGTTTTTACCGTTGGACAGCAGATTTTTGCGAGGAAAATAGATTTATTCGGCATAAAGTTTTGAATATTTTTTATTTTTAAACTCATGGAATGGCGTAAATATTTAGAGTATTTGCGATAATTTAACTGGAAAAATGAGTGGGTTAGTTGAATAATTTTCATTTGGTTTAGCTCCTCTATTACTTTCCCATTTTGTTATCATCAATTTTTCCATCTCATTGGAGTGAAGGGGTGGGGTTCTTAGAACTGAACGAATAATTGAAATGATTCCTTATTGCTGCAGTTATTGTTATGTGAAAATAAACTTAATGATGCATAGATGATTTAATTGCATTTTTACTTTTTATTTATTTTTATTTTTTATTTTTATCTATTCATTTTTTTTTTGAATAGGAAAGTTAGTTTTGCATGAATGATGTCATTTTGGGTTTTTATTAGCGCTCTTCTGTTCTAGTGATTGATCTTACAACGACAATTTTCGAAACAGTAGTCAACTTATATTGGTATTGGAAAGTCTTGCTGATTGTACTCAACGGTATAGTTTATTGTCGTTGAACCTGAGGATTGGAAAATATTTTTGCTGATTTTATTTGTTTAGCTTGAATTGTAATCCTTATCTAAAGCATATATTTATCGAATCGAGCAAAGAAAAACGCCTGAATATTGGCATAGAAGGACGCTTAAATACAGAAAGACTGAAAATGTTTTCGATCCGGGACCACCCCACCCCCATCCCCAGGGTATTTGGGCTATTCTGAGTGAATTGCTAATGTTCTAAAAGTAGTATTGTTGGTAATTTTAGGAATTAGCAATTATTGGTTACGTTATCACTGATGTAGTTGGTTATTTTGTTTGTTATTTATCACCGATTGTCGCTGATAGGGGATTCTGCTATTATTATTAATTATTACTACTGTTATTGTTATCAATGTTGCTGTTATTATTTATTTTTATTTAAAATATTATTGAGTAGTACTCATCGATAAGAAGCATATTTGGAGCAGATTTGAGGGCGTGTAGAAGAAATAAACTTAGTAGGTTGTTGTGCTTCGTTTTAATTGGACAACCTTATCCTCTCTGCTGATTCGTGTTCTCTATTGCATCTCCTTTTCCCGTTATCCTTCTCTCTCTTCCATCCCCTCCACCCTCTCCCCATTCCTCTCTTAATAATCTTCCTCATTTCTCTCTTCTTCCCTTTTTCCTTCTATTTTTGAATTCCCTATCTGTCTGTACCTCCTATATTTCCTCTATTTTCTGCTTCTTTATTTTCCTTTCCCGCTTTTCTTCCAGCACCAGAAATTTGTGCAGTTGTTTGAGGTGTGTGAACTTTTTTGTTTGGTTCTCTCTGACTTTCTCACATAGGCAGTAAGGTATCTTCAAAAATTTCACGCAAATATAACACACCTTCGAAGCTATTTTTATTGTGAAATTTCTTGCCTCAGGCATTACACCGCACTTAATTTTTCCATTTTTTTCTGTTCACGGCGTAATTGCTTCCTCAATATTTACACCGATCTCCGATGAGTCTGCTCGGAGCATCCTTCCATTCGATGTGCATTTGTATGCTTGGAGCATCTCCTTCATACGATAATTCCTAGATACGGTAATTCTTTGAAAGAGGGATTCTTGAGTGAGCATGTTGTATGGATACGGTAATTCTTTGATAGATCGGTCTTTAAACGTAGAGATCCGGTGGGATACGGTAATTCTTTCTTCATTACTAAATGTTGATATATATGAGTTATGTGGATTTGAATAACAGAAATCAGATATGCAGTATTTTTAAACATTAGAACTAGGGATCTAGCTAGTTTTTTCGATAACAAATCTATACTCTTTTTACTGCTTTTTTTCTTTCTCTTCGTAGCGTCTGCACTCTTTTTCTTTGTTGTTTGCCGTATGTTGCCTAAAGTTATATGAGAGTGATAGTTGTCTTTGTGCACTCTCTGTCTAACCCTTTCTCCCTCCCCCTCTCTTTCTCTGTCCTTCTGCGCTAAGCTATACAATATAGGTATTTACTGTGATTTAGTATAGCATGAATGGGATAACGATTCACAGCATATGGGCATAACCGGATTCGGAATCATGCGCGCGATCTACGCTATAGCAGTTAAGTATTAAGTAGGTGGTAATTATTTTCGTCATTTTTGATTTCCTGATCCTCCTAGGTAAGGGCTATCTATCCATTCATTCGATAGTGGGAAGGCTATACCGCTTTTGCGCATAGGCCTTCCTCTCCCTATTACATTTTGCCAGGTACCAGCCACATACCGGGCAGCTGTCACCAATTTTTTTTCTTATAAGGAAAAGAGCGAAAGAGGGGTGAAATATTACAATATTTCGTGAATGGAATGTCATTGAGGTCCAATGCTGTTGGAAAATTTGTAGACAAGTTTTTGCGCTTTTTGCCTGCAAAGTCGACTGGCAGTCGAAAAATTTCGGTATGATTTCTTTTCCAAGGTAGATTCGGAGAAATTTTTTCAAGGTTGAATTTTTTTTGAGAAGATTGAAACTTAGGTGAATTTCAGTTTTCTCTGGGAATGTGTTTTGTTATTTTTGCAGATATTTACTGCTGTATTGGGCTAAAATTTGTTTGAATTTATCATATTTTGTAGAGAAATTCCCGCGGGGAATTGTTTTTTTTTTTGGGGNGGGGGGGGGGGGAGGTGTAAAATGTGGAAAAAGTGGGTAGGATGGGAGAGGACAATTACACTTTGAAAAACGACAGTGATTCCTGAATCATTTTTCGGGGATTTTATTCAGAAAGAATCTGGGAACATTTGTTAGATGCAACGAAATGTACTTTGGCTGCTTCCTTTCCCCTTCCCACCTCTCCCCCCTCCTTATCTACATTCATATCCCCTTCCACCCTCTTCTCCTGGTTTCCTCTCTCCTTTCATTTCGAATATCCTCTGAAATGAGGCCAATATACCACTGCACTGAGGAGGCATGCAGTTCTTTATGAGGACAGTGAGGTTGATTGCTAGGTGTTCGAATGTCTGTCTCTCCCTTTCTCTCTCTCTTTCTGTCCCTCTCTCTTTTTACTAAAAAAAAGCGCATTCCGCGCGCTGATGCATACAACCACCAACACAGCCACCTTATTACAGACACCCAAAGCGCATCTCCTTCCCCTATTATGCAGCATCGAACGCCATTTCTGCGTTATTCTTCAACTCATTGGTTTCTTGTGCTTTCCTTTTAGTGATTTTCAACGACTACTCGTGAGCTTTGAAAGCCTTTTTTAATGTTTATTTGAAAATACTGAAGTGATTATATATATTGTAGGTTTATCTTGTTTATCGATACAGTTGACCGGTCGGCCATCGATGAAGATTGCATCTATAAAGTCACTGTTCGATTTTCTGGATTCGTTTTTAAGTATAGGAGCGATTGGTATGATCGGATATAAGGGGTAGATGTGTTGGAAATGATGTATTTTGTAAGTGCCTATTGGTATTAATTTTTTCGTTGAGAAGTTTATTTGTATTGATTCGGGTACTGCCGACAGCGATAATCGTGAATACTATAAAAATATCCACAATCAGTTTCCACTCCTCCTTCTCTCCCATCCCCTAGAGCATTTTTTTGTTTTCTTAGGGACCCAACCTCTCCCTCTTCCTCCCTCCACCCCTCGGCTGTCCCATCACCACCGCCTTCCTCACCGTCCTTCCCTTATGTGAATATAGTCTATTCTGTTGGAGAGGATTCGATCTTGAAGAGGTGATTCATATTCGATGCAACGAAATTGACTTGGGACTTGTTATGGGCCGTAGATCCCAGCAGCGCCTATTGGCCACCGTATTACCTTTCTTGGATTGACCACCTTATTTGTAAAAGTCGCTGCTGGTGTTTGTTGTGGAGTTATTTTGGTGCTCATAAAGGTTTAGATTTGGTCCACCATTTTCGTACCTGCTGAATTCCTTAACTGATGATTAAGTCTTGGTTGTGGTCAAACTCTTAGCTTTCTTAGCACATAAGTCGCCACTACTTTCCGTACATAAGCTACTGTTTATAATGAAGCTGGGCCAACTTTCGTCTAATTTTACTGTAATCAACGGCTTATGTTGGTATGGACACGCAACTTATATTCTAAGAAAGCTATATTCGTTAAGCGACCATACGACCATTAAGGTACTTTCTCTCTTATGTTTTATAGGATTGTAGTTTGGTGAACCGTGAGTGATGTTTAGTATTGAAAACCAATTAATATAGCATGCTGATGGAATCACGTTGTAGCAATTAATTAGCGGCTGGTTGCAAACAAGTGAGAGGGTGGCAGAATGAGTACTATATATTGCAATGTGGTTTTTTTTACACACATGTATATGTATATATATATATATTATATATATATATATATATATACATATGTATATATAATATTTGATTTATGATAGGTCGCCTTGATTTGAATTTAGGATAGATTATGCATATTTTTTGTCTTTTTGGAAAAAATTCATTAAGAGATACGAAATTGTTCTATTTAATTACAATTGTTTACTGCATTTAATTTATATCTCTCATTGAAGGTATATTTTTATTTGTTTATTGCCATCGTTATTCGACGTTCACCGTCGTAAAATGCAATTGCACTAATTGAAGCTGTATATTTTAATTAATGCAATGCATGTTTCGTTTTTGTTATACAGTAATAACATCGCTATAACAACAAGCTAATTTATACGTTAAAAAAGGAATCTTTGGTTGCAATTTAATGTTGCAAAAGAAAAAAGAAATGTTGCAGTTTAATTGGAACTTTCACAGGTTTTTTTTTTTGCTGGGATGAGGAACACAAAAATTTGCATATTTGTATAAAATCATGTTCCATATTTTTACGTTATATCTATATAAATTTCAGTGCAATTGTGACAGCAATTTTAAATTGTTTGCTGGATTTGAACTTAAATGGGAGATGGTGCAAGCGGGGATGGGATAAACATTACCTGTATTCCAGTAAAAGGTTGCCCGAATAGGTAATATGGGTATAACACTTTATACAAATGAAGGCCAGTTGCAAAGTAAAAGCATGCTGAAATATGAGTTAAAATATTTTTTGCAGCTGCCACAGACGGGTTGATGTCTACTCCTTATTATTTTACATATTCAGGATGTCATGGTGTGTTTTTTCCATATTTCTGGATACCGTTTGCAGGAATTCACTCATAAAAAATAAAGCAATCGTTCGTCTTTTTTAAATCATATTACGTTTTTCTATTCGCATTTTTTATATTTTTATGTATTTTTTTGTTTTGAAAATTTTATGTAAATTTGAAAAAAAAAATATCGTTGTTATTTTCGACTCATTGAAATATAATGCGAAATTTCCGCAAGAGAAAATTTGCAGACATTTGACTGCAATGAAAATAATTGGTGCATTATAGTTAGGAGGTCTTTTCGCATCTACATGATGGGTAATATTGATCCTTCTAGTTTACGTTCCCTTTGCCCGCCTACCTATCTCCCCCTACTCCTCTACCTATCCTCTTCAGTCCCGTCTTCTATTAGTGCTTTTTGATGCCTCATAACCTAGCATTTAGACTTCTTTCTTTAAATATAATCAAGAGAAAAAGTTGACGCATTTGTCTCATTCTCTCACTTCACTGTCGTTCATCGTCAGTGACGGTTGCGTGGATCCATCGTTGATGCCATCTCACAGTTATCTAATTGCAAAGGGACATCGTATTATGAACACTCTTTCATTGGGATTCTTTTTTTGCAATTTGCAATTTGCAACAGAAATATTGCAATGCATTAATATCGTTTTATGTTTATTTTCGTTGCATTTATCGTTGTGTTTCGTTGCATTTTTTTTCTTGTATTGATTTATTCGATTTTGTTTATTCAGTTCGTTTTGTTTACTTTGACGCGTATAGTATCACATTCTAACGCGTAGTAGTTTATTATAATTCAGTCACTAAACAAATCGTTCTAACATTTCAGGGTGAGCGACAAACAGGCAAACAGACAGACAACCCGACTGTCTGAGGAGACTTTGTTTTCTAAAAGTGTCGTCTACGAAACGAGACATTCTGTTCAAACGTCATCGAAGAATCGCTCCACCGAGGTGAATGAAGTGTTTCGACCTGAGGTGAATGAAATGTTTCGACCTGACATGAATGAAGTGTTTTCGACCTGAGGTGAATGAGGGTCGATTTGAATGAGATTCTCAATCAAGAGAATATGCAACGCTTCTGATTCCTCTGGCTACAACTTCAAGTGCACGCTAATTTTGTTGTTAAGCTTGCAGAAGCCAATTGCTACTCAAACTGCACGTCGCTTACTTCTTGCAACTATCAACGCATCAGCAATTGTGTTTCGCTTACGTTGATCGTCTGAACGTCGTTTAGTGGATCGGATTCGGCATTTCCGTCCATTTGTTCGACGATCTTCAAGGCGTGTCTTGTTATTGTTGATGCTCGCTTGCCCTTCGTCAACTATTACCTGTGCTTACCTGTCTCTGGATTCCCTTCGTCAGTTATTATGTGTGCTTACCTGTCTCTGAACTAACGACACGTGAGTGCGTCGTTGTGCAAGCGCTTCTTCTACGTGCCTCGTTGCGCTCTACTAGTCTCGATTGTTCTACGTCATCGATCTAAGTTATGATGTCGTCTATTTACGACGAAAAACCGCCACCACCACCATTAAGGTATTCAACTTAATAGATTATCATTTTTTAATAAGTTTCAGGCTTCGACGCTTTTTTTAATTGAAAACTTGCGCTATAAGCGCATTTCATCATTCACATCCACTCAACAGGTGTACGTGACGAGCGGAGATAGGTGTTATCCGGAGTCAAGCTTGCATCCTCAGTAATGTTTCTGGCATCATGTGTGGCGTAAGTATTGTAATCGTTATGATTGACTAGTTACGATCGATCGATTTTCTTTTTTTAAAGAGCGTAAGTTGCTAGCCAATTCGATACTAGCACCTTCTTATCGCCTTTCGAGTTATCAGCTATCATCCACTCTATAAAACCTTTATTACCACTAGCTTTTGATATCGCTGATTTTATATTTTCTTAGCTCAATATTGATGCAAATGTTTCATTTCCGTGACGAAGGTAATAGGTTTAAGTAGAAATATCTCAGTTTTATCTCAATTGTGACGTTTTTTATAGAAGAGGAAATTGTTGAAGTTGACGGAAATTCATCAAGATATAAGGGAAGGGTTTTTTAATTTTCAAATGTTTCAACGGTGTTTCGCCGAGTTTTGGATTAGAATGGGAACTCCTTTCCCTTGAATTCGATATAAATATTTCTGTTGGATAAATTATGGGGTTATTTTATTTAGGCTATATGAAACTTATTCAGAAATGCGTCTTTATTTATTTTTTATTATCGTTAATCGCTAACCTTAAGTTTAATTTCTCTAAAATATTTTCATTTTATTTTATTTTGTTATTTTGTTCATATAATTTAATCGAAATCAAAATATTAATATAATATGCATCTTTAGTGATCAATTTATATTCTATTCATATTCCTTTGGTGCAGTCTTATAAGTTTTAGCCTTCTTCCATCATCTCTTTCATTTGCTTGTAAAGACTTGTAAGGGTGAAATTTGCATAAACGGAATTTAAATAGACCTTAGATCTTGAATGTCACTTTGTCTTGAATTTGCATAAATTCAAAAATCTTGCTCAGTTTTTCGGGTGTTTCCTTGTTCCATACCGCTCACCCAATATTTTTGGGTTCTTTCTTTATTAGTGATCTTTGCTTTCCGAAAATGCACTGCCCAGATGTTTTTGGTGGAAAGCCTTAGTTTTCTAGTATTTCAACAGGAACATTCCTCAACTTTTCTCTAATTTTTGATTTTTTATAACTTTTTATGTTTCTTTTTTCTTCAAAAATGGTCATCTGTGTTGACCGTTTCTGGTCACAGTTGGTCATTTTTATGGAACAAAAACGGATAGATTGTTTATAAAGAAATTTTTTTTGAAATGTTTTCTAAATACAACGTCTAAAATATTCGTTGACAGAATTGTTGATTCAGAAGGCTTTCAAAATATGCGGTGAAAAGAATTTCAACTTTTGGATTGGCGTATTCAATTTAATTGGAATCGTTGAGTTCCACTATTCATTGGTTTTCTTTTGTTTATGAGGTGTTTGAATTAAAACCTCTATAACTCATCCCCTCATCTAATTTTCTTTTCCTTTTTGTTGCTTTCAACCACTTAATCTCACATCCGTTCTAAACTTAGTTAAACTTGACTCTGAAACTAAGTTTAAAAGTTTAGATAGTATTGAGTTGTGAAGTAATTAATGGTTAGAGGTAGAAGTAGCTTATAGTAACGAGAGAGGAGAGGAAGTGAAGTTGTTGCAAATTTTACAAGCATGAATGTTGTGCCACGCCTCTCTGCGTTTATTGAGCCACACCTCTTTGTTGGGAATGTGATCGGTTGAATGATATAGTGTTTCTTCTATAGCCCCGTAATAAACGATAGGATGGCAGAAATTATTCGACGTCGGGTGATTGTCAGCCATTTGCGCTAGCTTATAGTCATGAGTAGAGTTAATTTTACGTTTCTATAGGGTGATTTTGAAAGGAATTTTGGAATGAGGTGACCTGTATAGGTGAGGTTCGGATTGTCCCTGTAGGATTGTTCCCGCAGCGGAGACAATTTTACTCGGCATTTGAAGCCACTATCAGGAGTTTGAGTATGATAGGCATGGAGAGGAGACAGGTGTATGCGTCTGTATACGGATATGTGTATATACCCGTATCCGGATACATGTGTATATACCTATATGCGGGGATGTATGTGTAATATATAAGTATATACTTCTGGTGAGGGTATAAAACGTCGAGTAAATCACCTTTCGCATTCTACGTCTTCAACGATCCTACCCATCGGATTCTTAAAAAATTTTTGACGTCAAGCATGTTTTATTTTCCTCCAATTTTTTAAAATATTTTTTCTCGAAACAAATTTTAAAAAAAACGTTGAGAATGCTTCACATCAAAGTCGTCAACAATTTGCCTTGCAAGGCTATTATAATTTGTTTTAGAATCATTGCCTTACAATTTGGAATACTTGAAATGCCAGTCGTAGCATGTCTTCATCGATATAATTTTGGTTATTCCTTTTCAAAGTTCAATTGTGTTCAATTTTTAAGTCATAAAAAGTTTTTTTATTATTTTCAATTGCTTTATTTTATTTTATCCATTCTTTTATTACTATTATTATCATTATCATAATCTGAATTTTCGAATTTTTTTGGTTTTGCAGGAAGGATAAAGAAGAGAATGCAATTTGCATGTAAGTTATAGAGATCTACTTTTATGAAAGAAGAACATAAACCTTTTTTTTTCTTTGACTTTCATTTTCTATCGATCTATAGGTGAGGATCGGGGGGGGGGGGGGGGGGGGGGGAGGAGGGGGGAAGAGGGAGAGGAGAGGAGGGTGAAGGTCTCGGAGTGAAAAGTAGGAAAATATTGGTGAGAATGAGAGTGTTGCATTTCATCCTTCTTCTTGCAAACAGTAATTATTTGATGGTTTATAGCTTTTATTGAAGGTATTGAAGGGAAATGCTAAAGTGCTTAATTTGCATACCAATATTTTTTCACTCAAAAAACAATGATAGAGCGGTGCAGTTAATTATATTTAATTCATTAATATTTTATAAAAAGATCTTATGGTTTCTTTAATTTTGAAGCAAAGAAACGGAAGGAAGAAGGGGATATGTAGATGGTGGAGATATAAAAGAAACTTTTAAAGTCCCCAAGGGGGAATTGCAACCTTTTAGAAAGATTAGTGTTACTGATCACAACTGTTAATGTATATTTGGGGAGAATATAGGATATAAAATTAGAGGTATCAGTCGCCCTTGATTGGTATTTAGTGATGCGAAGTGTTTTGATGGCAATCGATTGTTCGAAATGGGTGCTATAAGTTGCGTTATCATTTGTAAATTATTTAGTTTTTATTGCGAAATTATATTTCATTGATTTTGATAGGGGATATATTTTCACCATTAGTAAAAATATGATTAAATATTTTTGTAAGAATTGTTATTTTTTTATATAATTTATTAAATCTTATGAATATTTTCAGGTACAGCAGCAGTACGTCGAACGCTCTCAAAGAGCAATCATTCGTCGATTTGAAACCTTTACCACGTGAACCGATGTCGAATTCGGAACATTCCCTTCCATTGCCAATCACTGGCAAAAAACCGAAAAAGGTTAAGGCTTTTGGTGGAAAAAGTGAGTTTTTATCATTTTATTTCACTGCTTTCTATGTTTATGTCCGTGGATGTATGTTTATGTCTGTTGAGAAAACAAAAAACAATAAGTAGCGTTTGCAACTGTAGAAGGATTGTTTCTGGATTTATGAAACCCCAAGGATATAATCTTTATCTAAAGTTGATTTTTTATAGCAACTTTCAACTTGATCCTTTAGCTTAGAGAGGGGCTCCCGGGTACTGATTTATATTATCTCATATTTATGGAACTCAATTCACACGAATTAGTTTTTAATAAGAAGTTTTACGAATGGCCCATTGGATTAAAATATGAGTGTATTATTGCTGATGTTTTTTTTTGTTCACTTGAAATATATAGTGTTTTTTACATAATGTATATGATTGGAAAAGATTTATTCGGTATTTATGCAAATGAGTGATACATTGTTCAGAAGTTATGCAAATTTTGCAGTTATGGAGGATTTATTTCCTCAAATATTTTGTCTCGGGTTATGTTTGAGGATTTGCATATCAGTTTGTTTTCTTGCAATTTGTTCGATTGATGTGGAATATGATTTTCCTTAGGTTAAGTTGAATAATTTTTAGTTTATTATGCAAAAGAAAGTCGTCTGTCTCGAACGATATCCGAACGGGCAACCATTATATTGTCATGCTGCCGCTTTATCGTTTGAGCTATTACGAAAAGGTGCATCTGGATTGTTGATGTGAATTTCAGAGGGAAAAGAAAAAGATCGCCCTAGCGATAAGCCGGTGATTTCGTTGCCGAGCAATTTCGAGCATACGGTTCACGTTGGCTATGATCCCCAAACGGGCGAATTTACGGTATTTTTTTAAATTCACCTAATATTAGGGCTAGTGATTTGATATCACTATTTCAGTCATAGCTAGGCGTTATCCAGTTAGAGAACATCATATTGTATATGATTATCTAGCGGAATATTGCTTAAAGGTTGGGTAATAAGGCAAATTTCTTTATTGTTTTGGTTTATTATGCCGTATTAAAAGCAAAGCATGTTTTGGTATATTTCTCTGCAGAGTCGAAGGTTATGGTTTATGTACTATTCTAAATACTGTATATTTGGTAAGATGTACGTAGTGAAAAATATTAGACGAATAATTGATGTGAATTCATTCCCCCCCCCCCCTCCCCCACATCCCTTACCTCCACTCCCCTCCATCCCTTATACTCAAAACTTAAAAAAAAGTTGGTCTTTTTCGCTTAAATCGAACGTTTATATGTGGGAATGTAGGGATGGATGTGAGGGAAGGAACGGGAAAAAGTGGATTTTCTAGTTGGAATATTTTGAGAGCATATAAGAAAAGCGAAGATTGTACACTTAGGTATGCTTCATATATTTCTGTTTTCCTCGTATGCTTCCGATGAAAGAAGGATCAGTTATGTCACTAATCTGTTGAGTGATAGTCATATATCCCACGGAGAGGATCTAAATCTGTACTGAGTTGAAACTTATATGTCAAAACAGTGTAATTGTGGAAAGGTTGTCTGAATGGGATGTTGTGTTCGTCCGAGTTGTACAGGGATCGAAGTTTCGCTTTTAATTTAGAGTCTATTTATGTAGATTTCAGAGCGGAATTAATTAAATCTAATGTATTTTTTGTTTGTTACCGCTATAAACTTTCGAAACAAAATCAAAAAGGGCTTTATAGATGGAGGGGTTTGGAAAGGAGTCTTGTAAATGGGAAGATAACGGTAAGGGATCTTATAAATGAAAGGATATTGGAAGGGGTTTTGGGGGAATATGATGTGTTGTGGTAGGCTTGCATTAGTGTAAAAGGGATTTTATTAGTGCACATGTGGATGGAAATAGCAAAATCACGTAAATGATGTTATGGACAGTTGAGATGTGATCACGAAAAGCGGCTCTATCTCTGTGTTTTATTAGATTTCGTCAAAACTGGTAGGGTCGCTTCGTATTGTTGATCATAAAACATTCCTATTTATGTAAATTTATTTTGAATTAGCCACATTTAATGGGAAATAATTGTGTGATATAATTTTTGGATATGATGCGATTATATAATAATACTAATTTATATTCAGTTTAGATTTTTTGTTGATAAAAAATTTGCATATAAATAAAAAGTGATGATGGATTAATAGAAATTTAGGTTACCATTTTATTCGTCATATCATTTAGGAGTGAATTTGAATATTATTATCGGTGACAGCTTCTGTTTTTTGTAATATGTGTGTTGTCATGTTGTTTTAAGTAAGTTGTCAGTATTGCTTGATTAGCAGTAATTGTTGTAGTAAATGCTGATAGCGGTTTAGAATTTTACTCTTATAAGGAGTCTGGATTAAATCCGGTCCTAGTCTGGCTACCAGTACCGATTAGGTTAAAACTGTTTGGCGAACCTCTAAAACCAGTTGTCCCGCTTCTAAGTTTTACCCTTCCTGAAATCAACACTTGTTTTAGTATACTGTTCACGATTTAGGAAATGATAAAAAAATCAATGGGATTTAGAGCAATAGTTAATATTTTCGTGGATTCCGGTTGAACGCGATTCCGTTTTTTGTTTTTTTTTTGTTTTGTTTTTTTTTGTTTTGGTTTTTTTTTTTTGGTTCTCTTCAACATCATTGATAACGCTTCCTCTTCTGCCAATGCCCATGATTCAATTTTATGAATATTTTTCACTTTAGAGGAGGGAATTTTCCTCGGAGGTCCTAAGTTCACGTTTGAAGTTGAGGTAGGCGATTCACTTTAAATATGAACTTTAATAGGTGGCTATTTATGCAAATTTTTGATGGTTATATTCCGAATTGTGAGTGCTGTCTTGAACGTGATCAAAGGGGAGAGAAGGGGGAGGGTGACAGATTTTTAAAAAGGTATAAATAACTTTTTAAATGTGATTGAGATTGGTTAAATGTATAGATTTGGTTGGCTGGCAATTCACTAAGATATCGACTGTATGGCCGGAAATAAAATATGTACATAAGTGGGTTGGCAGGTAAATATTGGCATTTATTATACAGGAAACATTAGAAAGGTACAATGAATGCGGCCTTAACGATGACTATTTAGTGGTACTGTTTCGAATGTATATTGGGTTTATTGATCGAGAGCTAGCATATTCGTAAATTTAGGTCTTTTAAATGAAAAGCAATTAGGTCGGATGTTGTTTTGGGGGGTGACTGGAGACGTAATTTGCATATGGCGCTTACTGGGAGCTTATTATCTTATAGAAGAGTTTAATTATCATTTTAAATAGAAATTATTGAATTGTGTGAAAAGGGTATAGCTAGAGCTTTTAGAAGGTTCATGTAAATGGGAGAGGTTAACGATCCTATTCGAAGTGAACTAACTTTAATATTTTTAGCACTTACTTATCTCCTGTTCTTTATTCATGTCGTCTCAGAAGTTTTTTCCGTGTCGTGTTTTGAACAAAAAATTTAGAACTATTTTTTGTGAGTGAAATGTTTTGGCAGTTGATAGCAAGTCGGAAAGCTTTTATAGTTGTTGCTTCACGTTTGTGATTTTGGTTTTGAAGGAGTGAAAAAGAACTTCTAGAGTGATGTATAATAGCAGTTATAGCAGTAATAATAATTAGTAGTAGTAATGAGAGTAATAATAATAAATCTAGTAATAAGCGATAATATTTTAAAAAACAGTAGCATAGTAAAACAGTTAGGTGGTTGCTTTATCTATCAATCTGGTAGTATATATACGACAATAAGAGATCTGATGTTGGGAGGCTGTTTTGCATATAGTATCCAGAAAGAATCCTGGAACTGCTTTCCTGAATCATCTTAGCGGAAATATTCTTTGCTTTTGAATGATTTGGCGATCTGCATGCAAAATGATTTGTGGGTTTTTCTTTTCTTTTTTTGACGGAAACTTGTCGATTGGTTTTATCTTTTCTGTATTCGACTGGTTATCTGAGAGTGTCTGTCACTAAGCGACGCATTTATTTTATTTGTTTTCGAAACGTTTTGTGACAGCCGAAAAAAGGAGAAGATTGACCGAAGGCGTTAGACATTTTACATGTGCTAATGATGTGATGGTGGCAGCTCGCTCATGCACATACGCCTTTCCTATCGTGCTGAATTTTGTGACACTCCACCTTCTCGCTTGTTTCTTGTTTCAATTTATTTACCTGTAATTAGGTGATAATTTATCGAAATTACCTCCTTGTTTTCCCAAATGGTTATCCGTTCTAATAGGTACTTTTGATCAGATTTTTTGCAAGGATTTAAGCATATAAAAAATTGTCGTATGATCAAAAAATGATTCTGAGATTACTATTGCTGTAAACCAGTAACACCTTTCAGACGGATGTTTTCCCTTGAAATTAGTGACTAAGAAGGAGGAATGAGGAATGAGCGGGGGAGGGGGGAGGAGGAAGATAGGAGGAGAGTTGGCAACACTGTCTGCAGCCTCGCTTTATTAATAAACTATGAGAATATTACGACAAAGAATTTGTAGTGACGAATATCAGCTGTAAATGTATGGTATGTATGGTATGTTTCACTACTGCCTTCCTTCATTAAATCATTTACTAACATTTGAGATGTTACTGATGAAAGTTTTTACTAATTTTATATATTTTATAACAAGAAATTTCCCTATTTAAGTTTTTGAAATATATGAAGGTCGAAAAAATTTGATTAAACTAGAGCGAATATTTTGCTATAATTTTACGCATAGGGGTGCTAAGTATTTTTTTAAGTCAACAACGTTTTTTTTTAATTCGGTAAAATATATAAAAATTTCTATAGTTTATAAATTTCAGCTCACTTCGAAGTAAGAATTATTTGATTTGATTGAATTTTTGAAGAATTGTAGAGGAAATTTTGAAGTGTTTTAGAGTTCTTTTTTTTGTTGTTGAAATTATGATTCATTTATTTGCATCCTCATCGTTTATTTACTCAGTACAATTGTTGCTATGTGATATTATCTATTTTATATAGAAAATCAAAAAGCGAGCTTGGCAAGTTGAAATTAATGCTTATTTTAAGTTGAAACTTTAATAAAAGCGGCCAGACTTAAATAAAAGGAAGGTGGAAAAAATGTAGTCGCCGTTCCGCGAAGATTTTCATACATTAATCTAATCTAATTGTGTAGCATTCTTGTCGTCAAATTGTTGCAATAATTTTTTTTTTTTTTGCAACAAACAATTCGTTCGGTTTAGTGGAGGTTTTTTTTTGTTGGAATTATTATTTATTGAAGGATAATTTTTAAATTTACTTCAAATTAAGTAAATATTTCCGATTTATTAACAATAAAATATGAAATAAAGTAAGGGAATTAATAATTTCCAAGCAGCCAGTTTTTAGGTATAAAGTTACTTAGATATGTTACTAGCTAACCACTTTTTTTAAAATTTTTTGGCGATAAGCAGAATAAATCGGGAGCTTTTCAGTTAATATTTTTATTCTTGGAAGGGGAGAGGGAGGGTTCAATCTGATTAGTCCTGAATGAAGATGAGGGTTATTCAACTTGCTGTTTCGATCGCGATGTCCTATCCCCTCCCCCCCACCCCCAGCAATTCCTCCAAATTCGATTTGCATAGTGTCGGTTCCATATACTCAAATTATTTATGTCAGGTACTGAAAAACGTGAAGTATTTCTATATAGATCAGTCCAATGGAATTTGTCAGTGGACTGAAGGGTCAAAGGTCAAGCTTGGTGCATTTTTTTTTCGAGCTACCTTAAACGATGCACTATTGATCATTTTCTGTATTGTCCCCCATCCACCTCAGCTGTCTATCTCTCTCCCCATATCGGGGTATAAGAATTCGTGTATTATTGCTCTCTCATTTTAATACGATTGTAAATCGGAGAGGTTTTTTATTCGGGCCATCAAATTTAATCTCATTTCCTTCTAACCCCCCCCCCCCTTCTGAAGGGACTCTTCACGACCTCTCCCCTTCAGTGACAGGACACCATTCCCCCTTGGAATGATATTTCACCATTCCATCATCCTGGAATGAAACAGTTCTCTTCAGTTCAATCATCAACTAAAATTACCCCTCCCCCCCTCTCTCCCATAACTGCTGAGCCGAGTTGTTATAACCCGATGGTGTGAGTATCCTAGTTTGCTTAGGCAATCAATTTTCACGTTTGATTTTCCTCAAATGCGCCATATATTCACTGTTATTAACGAATGCTTGATCGGCTTTCCATTAGTGATCTAGATCAATCGATTATTTGTTAGTGGTCTAGATCAATCGATTATTTGTTACTAATCTAGATCAGTCGATTGAACTGCTTTCATTATTTGTGGTATTTTATCGGTTATTGAAGCTCATGCAGTAATTAATTCAGTTAGATTATTTATTATCTGTTATTAATTACTTAACGCGATTTATTAATTGATAATAGAAGTCAATATAGCCACTACACGATTGTTTATTAATAGAATTTAAAATATTGTGTTATATTATTTAAATTGAAGTGGCATATTGTGTTATATTGTTGAAGTCGAATTAGTATACTGTGTTATAAAATACCATTTCTGTGCCTATGCTGTGTTATATAAATGTTAGAAAATAGATGAGCGCTATAAGGTTGAATGTAACTGTTTTGGGGCCATAGGAAGGTAAGATAACATATTGACGTCAAAAGATTTTTTTGAATTCGAATGATATCTATGGAATTGTCGTTATCGTTGTGGTTACAACACAGATGTGTTATATTTAAGTTAAACAGCCAATATATTATAATGACTTGAATATGAAAGTAATGAAGGATTTAGGGGGAGGCTGTTAATATAATTTGACTGCTAAATAATGCTCTCATAATTGATGGATCGTTGGTACAAATTGTTTCTAGTTGATATTTCCAATATTTTTTCTACGAATATCTAATTTCAAATATTTTTAATTGACACGTTTATCTAATATTATGGGAAAATAGTCCCATCCAGGGGGGAGGGGGGGACAGGTGGGAGTATGGCCACACGAACGGAGAGCAGATTCATTTGAGGAAAGCTGTAATTTCTAAGCAAAAAGAGGAATTTAGTAAGGAATAATTCAGTAAGATTTGGAGAGCTTTTTATGTATCAGTCATTAGGGAGAAGGAAGGGGGAGGGAGGTTGGTCTTACAATTACTCTCACCGTCTGATTTTGATAGTCATTTACTCGGGCATGTTTGGGATAGATTTTTCATTAATTCATTATAGCATTTTATAATTAAAGAAAGTTTTTTATTATTTAATATGAATATTTATTTATTTATTTTTAAATAAATCGATTTTAAATTTTAGGGTATGCCACCAATGTGGGCACAACTTCTACAAACATCACAAATCAGTAAACAAGAACAACAACAAAATCCACAGGCTGTTCTCGATGCGTTGAAATATTTTACACAAACTGATTCATCACATCAGAAATGGTTACAACCCACTAATTATGATGGTACGTTTTATATGATTTTTAAATGGAATTTTTTTTATTTTTCTTCAATAAATATAATGTTGTAGTATTATTAGTTATAATATAAGTGTATTGTTGTAATNTCTCCCTTCCCATCCTCTCCCTTCCCATCCTCTCCCTTCCCATCCTCTCCCTTCCCATCCCCTTCCCCTCTCCCCCCTCTCTTCCCCTCCTCTGCCTTCGCATTATTCCCCTGTTGTCCTAATTCGCTTTATTTTTTGATCACCTTTTGCTGATTACGGTCATATATGATTGATGTTTCATATGGAAACATCATCATATTCGGCAATGCTAAAATTGGCTACAATGAAATGGCGTCATTTACGTTCACTGCTTTAGTACGGTAATAACTCGAAACTAGTTCCTATTACAAAAAAGAACATGTCGCTCATTCAAAAAGATTTCTTCCGATGTTGTTCACAACCAGTTTTGACAAGTTGGAACCTAATGATTTGTGTGTTTAATGTTTGTGATTGGAAAAAGAAAAGGGACCAACAACGGCTATATAAATCTTTACATATGTTTTTTGACTGCATTCGTTACCTACCTCACTTTGGAGATGGAAAAAGTTTGAAAGGGGGGAGGGGGGGGAGCGAATTCATCCAGCAGGGATACTAGTAGATGCGGCGGAGCGGTATTTGAGTCAAAAAAATGAGAAGTAAGATAGGTTTGACTATTTGTTTAGACCATAGCTAGCCATATTTCGAAGTGGTCACTGAGATTTGGTTATTTGTTTAGGCCGCATCTGGCTATATTTCGAAGCGGCCACAATTGGCCATATTTTGAGGTGGCATTCTTCTGTTTGTGCTTTTTGAAAGTTCCACCTGCGCTTTTTCCGGAAAAAATTTCCCGCAGATTTTATCAAGAATTTAACAAGTTTTCTTTCAAAGGTTGCTCGCCACGGCCAAGCATTGGTCAACAGGTGACAACATGTGGAGCAAGCGTTGTTGCACCTTATGCGAGTTCATCTTTGCCTCGACAAGGTAATGGAAACCATCGTCACTATCAGAATCATATCCCTCCTCACATACAGTCTTCCTTGCAGACGTATCAATCGACAAGTAGCACTATCGGCGCTGGTAAAAATTTAACCAATTCAGGTACTTTTTTACCAATTTTTACGATTTATTCATCAATATCTAATAAGCTTGTGATCAGCCTGTTATAAGTGGTCATGTTCGTACTCGGGGTGCTGTAACGAAATTGAAAGTAGGGGTAGGGCAAGGTTGGGGAGAGGAGTAGTGATTAGGAGTAAGAGTAGGGGGTAAGGAGGAGGAGGGATGCTGGCAAGATGATTGTCATGTCAATCTTCTACTTTACTATTCCTAAGCGTTATTGTGCCTATTCTTCCTGAATATAGATTCCTCTGCAGTTGCTTTTTTGTTGCTTATAGGATTTAATTTGCAGGCATGTCGTCATCACAAACGGGTTTGCCAAAAGCGGCTCCTCCTGCCGGATACGGACCGTTAATTGGCAGTGCACATTTATCATCAAGTAGTAATAGTAACTCATCACAATCTTCTTCGATGAACGAACAGCGATCTTCCATCCCTCCTGTAAGTTGTTATTACTCGGCTGTAATTTAAATGTGGCAGTCATAAATGGGCTTTATGAAGTTTCTTTAATGCTCTATCATGGTGTTGGTGCTGGAACTTTCTGTAGAGAAATCTGGTCTAGTAGCAGTACTTGAAAGACGCTTTGTTATTGATCCTACTCAAATCACCATCATCGACTGTGCTGCTCTGTTCTTCAAAAATTTCTGACGACAAAGACGAGAAGACCGCTTTCATAAACTGTTGTATGGAATTTTTCTTTCAGTAATGAACGGTGACTCGCTTCTGCTTCGTCAATGCATATTTTTTGTGTATCTGTGTATGTTATATGTCTGTGTATGTATGTTTGTGTGTCGTATGTCTGTATATGTTATACGTCTGTGTGTTGTATGTGTGTATTTATGTCGGTGTATATTGTATGTCTATGTGTTGTATGTCTATGTATGTTGTATGTCTGTGTGTTGGATGTGTGTATTTATGTCTTGTATGTCGTATGTCTGTGTTGTATGTCTGTGTATGTTGTTATCGCATTATAACATCTAATCTAAAATGATTGAGGTGATCTTTATAGGGCTATACGCCGCCCTCGGCACCAGACGATGACGTTGATGATACACCCGCACCACCTATTCCAGATCGACCCGCACGTACAATATCGATTGTATGAATTATTCTGTTTTGAAAATTTTTGTTGGACTTTCTCAGTATGTTAAGATTCCGGTGCTTACTTAATATCAGAATTGATGGTTGTGAGTAAACATCTTCGGATGTGGGGAGGAGGGAAAGGTGTTTTTTAATTCAATGGTGACATTAAATTAGAGAATTTAATGCTTTCGTTGGGTTTAGAAAGAATTGACCTGGACTTTAATCCCTTCAGTCCTGGAATATAACGTGAGAAACTCAGGATGTAAACTACAAAAATGATCAGAGAGGAGAGATTTCTAACATCCATAACAATTGTTGCTAAATGATTCTTAATGTGTAGAACTTTTATAGATGAGGGGAAGGGAGGATAAGGAAGAACTGTTATTTATTTGTCTCCGTTTACCTTTTTGTTCAGTTAGTGCGATAGGTAATCACGCTTTAGATATATATTTAAGAAGTCATCCTATGCTAGGCGGATTACCATAGGTTTGTAATATTATTAATAATAATAATAAATGTATATCTTTATTCGAGTTTCATTGATAGTTAACATAAATTTTTGTTGATAGTTCACTGATATGTGCTGATAGCTAGAAGTTATGGGAAACGGTAACCGATCGCACTCACTACATCTTTTGCAGTACACAAAGCCGAAAGAAGAAGAAGAGAAAGCGGATTTGAGTGGCGCATTGTTGGGTGGTCATTTTAATGTGGGTGGTCGAACAACCGGAAGGAGGAAGAAGATGACCGATGCGGAAGTACTTGCCAAGTTGCGAACAATAGTCACCATCGGCAACCCCGATCGCAAATATCAAAAGGTGGACAAAATCGGATCTGGGTTAGCTTATTTTGATTTATTTTTTTAAAAGAATTGTTCAAGAGCTATTCGCTATGTTTATTTTAGCTAGGCTATAAATGGAACAGATAGAAGTGGAACAGAATGGAATATTAGAAAAGCTATAAATGAAAGATGAAACAGAATAAATCCTAGGATGGATTAGTGTTCTGGAATAATTGCATCTAAAATTCTACGCGATCTTATCCCCTTCTTTTGTGTTTGACATGGGCGTGTCGGATTCTGTAGTGTTACTTTTGTATATATTTTTAGGGTGTTCGTTGTAGCAGTTGGGAGGATGAAGGAAGAATCTATCAGATAACGATATCCGAAACTAGCTTTGATCCATTTATAAGATTAATAAAATATAATCTATTTTTGATCATTTGAGTGTAAATAATTTTAGACATCTATTATGAATTTTCCCGTGCTACGTTTTTCCCGATCGGTTTAGGAAATAGAAGGATAGTAAGCGGAAGAGCGGATTTCCCTTTCTCTATATTATGAACATGAGGACTTTAACTAGAAATATTAAGTATATACCTGGTTAAGATATGTTTGATAGATGTATAATAAACAGATAGATCTTCATTTGATTTTAGAGCATCGGGGTCAGTTTTCACGGCCATCGAGATTAGTACGGGTGCGGAAGTGGCCATCAAGCAAATGAATCTAACACAACAACCGAAGAAGGAGCTGATCATAAACGAGATCCTCGTAATGCGTGAAAATAAGCACGCCAACATCGTCAACTACCTTGACTCGTATCTCGTTGGTGACGATTTATGGGTAAGTGTACAAATGCGCCCTTTCACCTATATTTGTTCACTTGTTAGCCAACTCATATTGTCCCAGAAAGCAATTTATGGGATGCACCAATATCAATTGATTAAAAATATGCTGTTTGTATTTTCTCCTACCTTTGCAAAATTCCTTAGAGAGTATTAATTTGCGCACGTGGAGAACGTATAGTTTGTGAATGGTGTAGTTGCAGATGTACTTTTTTCGCAAAAGGGATGGCGGTGGGAAAAATTGGATGTTGCTTAATAGCTTAATGTTTTGATGTGATTCGCATGAAGAAGTATGAGAGCTATATTTCTTCACCCTGTTTTTTGGCCTCCCCTCCCCTTCCCCTTCCCCACCAGACCCTCTCTTTCCACTCAACGGGGTTTTGCTTGAATCCACCCTGTTATTACTATTCTTGGCCTTCATGATGATTATATTCTAGTGCTGTGCCCGTTGCTAAGCTCCTTGTCGCACGGTGAATTCATATTCCTGTGACTTGTTTTATTAGATTTTAACGCTTCATTCCGATTATGGCAAGCTGGAAAGGTTGTGTTCAGTTTCTTCTGATAAGGTCCATGTGTATGTATGATAGGTGGTTCGGTTGATGAATGGTAATGCTTTACATGTATGATGCTGCAGCTGTTTGATGCGTTAATTTTGGTTAATGGAGGGTCCTACGTTTTAACTGATGCAGAATTTAGGGGGTTATTTTTGTGGGAGGTAGGGGTTATTTTAAATTTGGGGCGGGAGGACATTTTATAAAGAACGATCGAAGCAAATGGTGTCGAAAATTATTGGAATTTGCGAAACTTAGGCAAGATCAACTTTTTTCCATATGGCAGTTATTTCATTAAGACAGAAAGCGGGGAAGTGATGGGGATGGTCGAGTGGTTAGCAAGTGCATTCAACATTCTTTGTGTATTGGTTCGGTGCGTTATAGGTTCTTACAGATGGATCCCCTTGTTAAATAAGCCGGGTTGCCTTCAAGTTACCTGTTGAGCAACTGTGCAAATACAAGGGAAAGTGTAGAGACGTAAAACGAACAAGTGGTCATCTTGCATGTTGGTCACAATTCGTATATGTCCCACATATATTCGTAACTTTTGTGAAGACTAGATTCATTACTCATTTGATGCTTTCTCCTATGTTTAATATGGATATTTAAGGTTGTGATGGAATATCTCGCAGGTGGATCGTTGACCGATGTGGTCACCGAATGCCAAATGGAAGAGGGTATGATCGCAGCGGTTTGTCGAGAGGTTTGTATACTTTTGTAATTTACTTTAAGCAAGCTATTTTCGTCAAATTGTTTAGGAATGTACTGTTGAACGAGTGAGGTATTGAGGTCATAAAACTTTGGCACAAATGGTCAGCTAATGGATACTCAATTAAGTTTCCGCTTAAGCGGACGCTGAGCGCTTATCTTGCTGCCAGTTCGTAGAAGACACCTTATTTTTTGGTCTTATGGAACAGTTGATCTCACAAAATGCGTTCATATTTTAAAAATTTACTAAAATTTGTCAGTTTCTTTTATTTCTCTCTGAAAGTATCCTATGTCATCTCATCAGTTAATTCGAGCAAAGGTTTAATATTGTACCTCTCGTCCAATATGGCCGTCAAATTTAGTGGTTGAAGTAGAGTTTCGAATTTAAAATGCATGGAATAGGTAAGCTAATTTCAGGTGTTGCAAGCATTGGAGTTTCTACATAGTAGACATGTAATCCATCGAGATATTAAATCCGACAATATTCTGCTTGGTATGGATGGTTCTGTAAAGCTAAGTACGTTGCTTTCTTATTTATTATTTTTTATTTCCTTTGTAATTGTACTCGATGTGACGTTTTTTTTTAATTATTGCCTATGTTTAGGAACATTTGTGGAGGGGATTTTTAAACTTTTGTTATCTGTTAGAGCCGAGGAATGAGGGGATTGCCATGAAGATCTAGCAGATGGGAGGGAAATTGCAGTTTTTTTATTACAATTTTTCTCATGATTTAATAATTACGCATTACAATTTTGGATGTTATTTAATGTAAATTTTCTTGGTTGAATCTAATTTCCATATCTCTGCTGTCAGGTAATAGTAATTTTACTATTGATTGATTGGAAGGGGAGATAGTTTTGGAATTGGAATATTTCCATCGTTAGTTGGCTTAACTTATACTGAATGTTTTTCTTAACAAGATAACAGGTATTAATTATTCAATAGTCTCTTTGGTAATAAAGGTAATAAAGCCTCTGTCATTTTTCTTGGAGTTTTTCCCCAAGAAAATATTTTTATTATCACTCAACCGGGTCCTGCCTATACCGTAGGGCTTATGGAGTGTGTCAGTGGATGGTATATGTTTTTTAAAAAGCATATTGTGTCTGCCCGCAAGGCGCGCTTTTTTCTTTATTGTCCGAGCCTAGTTATGTTATTCTTCACTTTTTATGGAACGTCGTTCATTTTTCAGCTGATTTCGGTTTTTGCGCACAAATTAGTCCCGAACAGAATAAACGCACAACAATGGTGGGTACGCCGTATTGGATGGCACCTGAGGTGGTCACTCGTAAGCAGTATGGACCGAAGGTTGATGTGTGGTCGTTGGGTATTATGGCAATCGAAATGGTCGAAGGCGAACCACCATATCTGAACGAAAATCCTCTTCGGGTTTGTTATTTACGCAAATAAGTCGACACCATTAACTTCGAAGAACGCTGTTTGGCTCCTTGATTAATTTGAAGGATTAGAGTCTTTCCCATATGTCTTTCATGCGCTTATATCAAGTTGAGTTAGCAGCAAATGCCTCCATCGAGGAACGTTTTAAGAATTCTTGATTTTTACGCCCTTTCCCGGGGAAAAAAATTGCGGGGATAATATCTGTCAATCAGTTTGCATATTTCTATTGGAGATATGAGGAGCCAAAAGCTAATGAGTCAAGGGAACTAAGGGATACTGGGGAGATAACAAATTCTGCTGTAGTAATGCAAGGTTTGACGTGGATAGTTGGACGTTGCCTCTTTTCTTGAGTGGCGTTCCATCATATTCATAAATTCTGGATTTTCAGTGCTTCGTTACTAGAAGGTTGGTGATACTATATCGGCAAATTTTGAAAACTGAAAACGATGAAAGTAATTGTCATGAAGGTATTGAGCAATCAACCAAATTCTGCTCTTACTTGGAAGTTTTTTTTCGCGATCCTGGCTGGGGACAATTCTCAGTATTTAATGTCTATTGTATATGATGAAATATGGTTGGAATTTGGATTCAGGAAATCACTTCTATAGAAGTTGTAGATTCTATCTGTGGAACAACTTCTTGTTAACTTCAAATTCTTTTTTATCATTCAATTGATGCGTTTAGAGGGATACCTTAGGATCTATGATCCTATCACGTCTAGTTTTGATTCGGGAGTTTATCATTCTTTAGACGTTTTATAAATATTTGGGGTCTTAATTGTATTTATTATTCATACTATGATAGAAACTTCTATTTTCAGTAGTTTTTTATTTATGAAAAACCATCGATGTTACTATTGGTAGAAATTTTTGCATATTGAATTAAATTATTTACCTAACATTTACAAATTGGGTATAAAATTGCAGGCGATTTACCTAATTGCAACAAATGGTAAACCGGATTTCCCATCACGGGAAACATTATCGACGGCGTTCAGAGATTTTATTGATAGTGCACTTGAGGTGTGTGTTGAACAACGATTCTCGGCAAGTCAACTACTCACACATCACTTTCTTAAGTGTGCAAAGCCTCTTGCAAGTCTCTATCATTTAATTGTCGCTGCAAAGAAAAGTATAGCTGCATCGTCATAGTGCATTTCATATATTGCCTACATATAGAGCGTCACAATCGACATTCCTTTTCATTTGTTTTGCTTAAGGGGATTAGTGAGGTCAAGACGTTAAGCTGATACGTGACTAAGGAGCGTTGTTGAGGGGCAGGTAGTTGTGGTCAATCAGCTAGCTGGAACAGGACCTTATTCATGGTGCAGGTATTCGTCACTAACACTTCCAGTTCTAATTGCTGACTAGCGAGCGCATCCTGATTTTATTGGAAGCATGGATGCAAGGTGTGTGCGAGAAGGATATCGTATGCTGGTGAAGGTAGATTCTCTCGCAGTATAGCTTGCTATTTTGAGATAGAAATTGTCGAGGTCTGGGTTTTAATTCGATATCGTACGTTATTTTGGGGGATCCGTCTAACTTTTGAAGGGAATAAGTAAGATCTAAGGTAACAAATTTTTATAGTGGAATTGCGTGAGATTGATTTTATGCAAATTATATCCTACAGTCTTCTTCTTACCATTGAAAGGAATGGCTATTACAGTCTACATGCATATAGTATCTCCTTTTGCAAAAAAAGGTTTTTATTATCGATACTCCAGATGATATATAAAAAATTGAACGTCATGATTTGAAATTTGCTATTGCTGAAGTATTATTAAATTAGAATATCTGCATTTTTTTATGCTCAGAAATATTTATTGCTCTTTGTATATCGGCGCTTTATACTATATAACACTTCATTTTGTAGTAATATGTTTTATAAAAGTTAAGTAAGTTGTAATGAAAATAATGTGAATTTTAATTGTAAGCCATGAGTTAAACTTGCTTATGTTTATGTTTATGCTTTTTTTGTTTTTTGCTTTGCATTTAAAGAAAATATTGTTGGTGTTGTTTTCTCTTTTTTTTTATAATTTTGAATACATTTTTCGTAGTGGAATTTGTTTTGTTTTTTTTTTAAATATTGGAATATTTCTCGATTAACAGTGAAAGATAGATTCGTAGCTCTTAGGAGTGGAAAGGTTATCTTAGTGGTGATATTTGATTTTAGACTCTTTAATGAACTCACAGTTCGACCATTGCTGACAGCTTATTTGAATTGTAAGTCGTAAGAGGACTGCGATGCAAACAGGCTGTCAATTATAGTGTGGCAGATTTTTTTAATGGAATTATATATTGAAAATGTTCTTAGAATTCATAATTAATTATTATTAGTGGATTTATAACAACCTGTAGTTATTTTTTGTATCTTTGAGTGATCTTTAACGAAAAAAAGAATATTTAGGTCGGAGAAGGTGCTCAGCTTAATTTTGAATATTAATATGATGGGTTAATGCATAGGAAATTGTTTTAGCTAGCATTATATGTGCTGTTAAAATTGTGCGCATTTATTTTTTTATTTCTAAATTCGAAATTTTATATTAAAAAATCTTTGATTTTGAACACTCTCATTTCCGGTTATGCTATCGAGAAAATGGATAGCTCCCGTGGGATATTTCTATAAATAAAAAATCTTAGATATGCAGTTAGGTAAAGTTGAGAGTTCAAGATTAAATGTTTTTATGTACATTTCATGGGATTTAGGAATTAGCTTTTATCACTGTCTAAACTTTAGAGTATTACTTTTGGGATTCTAATATTTGAATAATACTATTACTGCCTTTTTATTTAATACCTTTGATATCCTATTATTTAGAATATATTACACTTATTTCACCTATTTTTTCTCGAAAAAAAAAAACGAAAAAACCTTTAGCAGTTATTATTGCATTTCACGTCTAAACTTTTATGGGATTCGTTAGATGAAAATAATTGCCATTTGATATGAATGTTCTGTTTTTGTGCTTTAGTTTATTATTATTGATGTTATGAAAATGTTATGTTCATTACGTATGTTATATATAGATTTATGAATGTTTTTTTATTTGTATGAATTGTTTTGTGTGTATTCTCAATAAAATATTAACAAATGAATTTAGAACAAATTTGTGAGTGAATTATTGAATAGGTAAACGTTTATTGAAGTATGATCATAAAAGTGATCATTGATATGCTTATCGGTGGATGATGATCGTAGTAGTTCGATTGAAATATTTTCATACTTCTGAAACATTTTTTATTAGATGTATATATAAAATTTCTGAAAGATAATAAACGCCTAAGTATGGAAGGGAAACCGTGGCTGTAGCGGCACAAAGAATAGGAACCCGAACATTACTGCCGGAAACCTCAGTCGCTAAAAAGTCGAGTATGGATCTGCGCCGAACCTTGGCCGATGGACGAGTCGTCAGGCGCAGATCGGCGCCGAACCTTGGCTAGGGGAGGAGTCGTCGAAGACGAATCGTTAGGCAGTATATGTGCATACATATATAATCATTGATTTATGGGTGGCAGTGATATGCTGTTCAGCAATAATGGTATTACGTTAGGTTGCATAAAATACTTACATTTATTTGTGAGTATACTATGGGTACATAACGTAGAAAGATGATTGTTTTCGTCACTACGGATGAGTATACATTTCTATCTTTGCTTTTTTATGGCTCATTTTTTATGTCATTTATAGGCCAACAACGTTGTGAGGGCAAAATTTTTTCCGGTGTCAATAATTGTTTGCAGCAAGGATTCATATATTCAGGTGAAAGGGATGGAGGTAGGAGGGAGGGAGGGGCCTGCAGCCTTTGTATAATCCAATATAAATTTGATCAGTGATAAGTAACTTCTCGGTGAGAATGATAAAAATTATGAACGGTAAAAATACTCTTTTCTCGACAAAATTTTATTTATTCAAAGTGATGCGTTATACTTTATGATTGGCTAGTTGGAAGAGGTGACATTTGCTTGTATGGAGTTATAGCGGAATTATTGAACGGTATTTACACACGGGGTATTCCGGAATTTGTGTTATACCGGAGGCTATATGGGCATAACCTCCGGAATAAAATCCGGAAGTTATCCGCATACTTACTTTTAGCAAAGTGCATTACGATGAATTATTGCTTGCATTTAGGTATATATGTTCATGTGTGTGCGTTGTCTGTAAGTGGATAGTATATTAACTCAGAGCCATGCAATGTGACGGTCATTTTCAATTTTTTTTCACTTCGGTTTGTCCATTTTTGGTCAGTTGTGAACAAGTGGAAGAGTCATGAAATTTGTAGGTACCACTTAGGTTTAAAATTCAACCGGATGCGGTTTGTAGAAAAATGCCCTTTCAGACATTTTATCGTCCATCATTTCTCAAGTACTTATGAGACCGGTCGTTCTTACTTAATGATTGTTAAGTGTTGTTTATAAGTAATGATTAGGCAAATGATTTATGTCCATTATTTCCGCTGAACTGATTGTATTATATTAGTATGTTTTATTATATTGTAAATTAGAGGATATTTTAGGTAAATATTTCAACAATTATTAAATTGATCTCAACTGTTTAGGTGATATTCTTTGGCATATGAGAAAAATACAGATAACGAATGTTGTAGCGATTGTTCCCACACAACGCGACGTGTGCAATAATGTTATCGATGTCATATACGCGCGAATGTTGTGACGTTGAACGTTGGTTGCCATTCTTTTGATATTATATTTCATGTTTTTGAATAGCGATTACACGCTATGCGATTTTTTATCTTTATTGTCTCTCATTTTCTCATTTTATTTCGTCATTAACTGAATGTATCCGTCCATCTAGGCAATTCTCATTTCTAATTGTAGTTGTTTGGTAGGGTTGAAGAATAGTCCTAAGGTATATTGTTCCCATAGAAGGCAATTCACTGAGGGGATACTATGATTTAATTAGTTTCGGGCAATCGATCACTGTTGTTTGTTTTCTTTTTTTAAATCTCTACCCCTCTCCTTTCCCCTCCCCCCTCCCTGTCGCCTTCCCAGTCCATATTACTTGCCGTATTTCTTAGATTAGATTTTTTTTTCTCTACTTGGATAGATTTGGGTAAAAATTTCTAATTTGAGGAAAAATAGTAGGCTCTTCTTGAACAAAAACTTGCCTCTTGTTATTTTAGCAGGTAGAAGACTCTTTTTAGTTTAAAATAAATTAAAATCTCCATAGAAGACCACCCCATCGAAATCTGAGCAAGATAGAAGGACCAAGGTTTCTATTCAAAGAAATACGGTCAACGTTTAAATTTTTCATGCCTAAATTATTGCCCGTTAATCGTTTTGTCTTCCCCCCTTTTACCCATGCAAAAAAAAACTTGGACTTTGTCCAGATTGGAAGCAGATGAACTTTCAATCTGCTAGTTGCACGTAGTATACCACTGCATACCTTTTAAGAACGATGGGTCTATGTGACGTGGTATTTTTACCTCTATAAGGCTGTTTATATGCGTATTTAATCTGCATTTATCTGCTGTCTCACGTGACGAATTATCATTGAATCGTATTTGCATATTCAATTGATTCATTTGCTCACCGTAAATTTGCATACACCTTTCATTAGATTCATTAAATCCGACGTATAACGGTATAGATGCACACTCTGTTTAAAGGGAATCGCAAAAATTTGCGGTGTAATATGCCAAACATATTGCCATCGGCTGCTATCGTTTCTACGCCCATCGTCGCCATCGTATAGAGACAACGTCGTACCAATGAATTGTTGCACTTTCGGGTAGGGTAGGGGAACTAAGGGCGGAAAATGAGCGTATATTTTTTAATGTATTACCTGATATAAATATTTTTAATATATTACCTAGCATAAATATTTTATTTATTCTTCTAGAAAAAATAGTTTATTTGAAAAAATGATTTTAAATATTGACTTATTTAATATATGTATATTCGAATTTTTAAGAAAGACGGGTAGTGGAACTAGAGAGACTTTGATATTTGAAGAGAACGAGAGAAAAAAAATTCGAAGAGAAATAAAATCGATTGATGGAAAGGGAGATTTGTCGGTTGTGTGCTATATAGTTCGCGCATTCTTGCGATCATTCAACCCTGACTACGCTTTTCTCGTTGACGTTTTAACTTCGCCAACAGCAATCGAATTTGCTAATACTTTTCTTTTCTGTAGGGAATTTGAATTTATTTTTTTTTCGAATATTTGGTTGAATTGGTTTCGTAACGATGTTTTAATATATGATTTTATATAATATGCAAATTTTCGAGGAAAATTGCTGAATGGTTTATAGGAGTTAAATATTATAAAGTATCATAGATTATTGGGATTAGGTAGGATAGTCGAATGATTTCATACCTGTTGGAGACATTGTTGTTGATTTCGGTGGATTTTTATGTTGCTTTTATTTATTTAAGTTTATACTCTTGTTTGTTTCATTTTCAATGTTTATAAGCATTGTGCCGTAAATATTAGAGTTAGAATTTTTCGGTGTATAACGAAATGAAGAATTGAAGAAAACTGTTTATTCAGTATGGAATTTCGTCTAGAGGAAACATTTGTATTTTATCCTTCAACCATAAATCGAATAAATCGTCTGCCCATCGAAATTTTCGGGAAAATGTTTTATTTATAAAAGCGAAATGTTAATTCATAGTAGATATAAGATTCTATTCCTTCTTTGGCCATTTTCCAAAATTTTCTGAAGTATTTCGCAAAATTTTCCAAATTTCATAAAATTCCATCTTCAACAATATTTTCCTTTTTATTTTCTCAATTTTCGTGGAATTTTCTTTCTAAAGCTGAGCTTTACCGATATTTTATGTTTTTCATGCATATTTTTGTTGTTTTTAACTATTTATGGCTACATGGTGCTTCTGTGTTTGCGAATAACAGATGGATGATCGTGCATATACGAATCAATGCGTTAAGATGATGGAATAATGTTATGAGATCTGAGTTGACTCTGATCCTTTAATTAACTCCGATTCTTTAATCAGTTCCGATCCTTTAGTTAACTCCGATGCTGCAAGCACAGGTTTTGATCTGAAGGTGTTTTATTTTATTGTTTTTTTATATTTTTTCCGGCTGTCAATATCAGAGTGGACGTAATCACTTAAACTTTAATAATTTATCTAATTACATTGGTAAATATTAAGGAAAATGTCGGCAAAAGCGATAAGTGAATATACGGGCAAAGAGTTGCTCTATCGCCATCTCAAACGATTCAATTTTGTTGATAAACCAGATGCAGTAAAAATCGATGACGATGACGATTTCGATATGGCGATCAGTGGTGCAACTTGGTTCAACGAGGGCCGGGTAAAATATTTCCACTTCACTTATGACCCCTTAGGA
Organism: Baylisascaris schroederi; assembly: GCA_006503575.1. Lineage (NCBI taxonomy): Eukaryota > Metazoa > Nematoda > Chromadorea > Rhabditida > Ascarididae > Baylisascaris > Baylisascaris schroederi. The sequence continues at coordinate 690,342 of QEWY01000066.1, read as the reverse complement.
TCAGGTAAAATTTGGGGAAGTAAGATGCTTACTAAGGTGAACGTCGTGACTTGTAGCATGGATTGATTATGAGCAAACATCCTCCCCCCACCTGTTTTAATTATGGGTCAGTCTCCCCCTACTGAAGTCTCAAAAGTTTTGAGGGCAGTTATAAAGGTTTTTGGATAGGGTGACCATTAAAAGTTGGGCATTTTTGTTGTTTTTGTTTTTGTTTGTGTGTTATAAAATGTTTGAATTGGATTTGCTCATATTTTCTTCACCTTTTTATAAAATGTTTCCCTCAGCCTATGCTAGTTTCACAGAATTTTAATGTTAAACCATCCAATCCTCGATTCTAGTTAAAAACAGTAACTGTAAGGTGTGAATATTGCCATTATTGTGCAGGTAAGATATGAATATTAAAGTGTTAGATAGTAATTGGTAGTAAGGTGAGGTGCGAACTGATCCAAAGGGGCTGTTTACCAAACATATCTAGTCTACGGTGATCGAATCTTGATTATTGAATATTATTACAGCTTGACAAATAAAGAATCTGAAATGTGGTTGTTATCATTGATTGTGAATTGCTGCTTTCAGAAGGGCGTTATTAAACCGGATCAGCTAATCAAGAGACGAGGTAAACATGGTCTTGTGAAGTGGGGTGATTTAAAGACCATTCGTGAATGGTATCTATCGAACAAAGGAAAAGCTGTACAGGTAATCTGCCTCTAAGTTTGATCATTGGTAGCGCAAACGAATGAATAGAAAAGAGATTTCAGCAGATGTTATGGGAAATGAAATGTTGTTTGAATTGCGATCATCGATACTTTATTGATTTTATCAGAGATTAAATCGGCACATCATCGATCCCAGAGATGATTCTTCAGTAAAAATATAATTTTTTTTGTTTTTTGTTTAACTTATTGAAGTGATCTTTAATTATTTTAGAAGGGTAATGGGTAAGGGGAGGGGCTAAACAAATAGCTATCAACAGGATCCTGTAATTATAACTGGTTAAAGATTGGTACTTGGTTTGAATGCTTCTAAGAAATGTGGATAATTTTTTGTATGAACAGACTTTTTTTGGTGTTGTTGTTATTATTAGCGATGTATGCTTAAAAGCTTATTGATGTTTAATTATATAATTGATGGGAATTTTTATTTTCAGATAGGCAAAACGACGGGTCGTTTGCATAATTTTATCGTTGAACCATTCGTGGAACACAGTGAAACCGATGAGATGTATATGGCGATATTGAGCCGTCGTGATCATGACATTATTATGTTCTATGAGAAAGGTGGTATCGACGTGGGGGATATCGATACCAAGGTACTTTACATCTATTTAACCCCACTTATTAATTGTGGGTTAGGGCAGACCGGAAATCAGCTCTTTTCTTTTTTGTTTTCCGTGTATTCAGACTTATCTAAGCAACAGCAGTCAACTATTCCACGCTTCTTCCGCTCTCCATCTCCCTCCCTTCCCAACCATACCTTTCTAATTGACTCCGTTTTCAGTGGGATCCTGTCTCCCAGTATAGTCAGATATGCCCAATAAGCAGTATCAAAGTTTTCATTGAACGTTGCATTCCAGACTGAAGTTAAGTCGTTTGCCTAGCACTCTGATATGAATTAGGGATTGATAACCAGGCTGGAATATATGACTTCATATTCTCGTAAAATGTGATAAAAGAGAAAGGAGGAGGGGTGGAGTGGGTTAGGTAAGTTGTAAATGAGTATCGCAAATGCAGGTGAAACAGGTTAATAATATTTATCTTTATTTCGTATATAATTTATGTACACATTGCTCTAGTATATCTTGTAGTAAATATCTTGTTTTATTATTTTTCGACTGCAATTAGCTTTTGAACTATACTGTCACGGAGTTAGAATTGCCTTGATTTACAGGCTCGTAAGTTATTGGTACCAGTTGAGTTAGGCGAATCGTCGATGGAATTACCCGAAACGGAGTTACAGCGATTAATCGAACCTGTATCCGAGGGAAAACGACTGTATGTTTATTTGCATTCTAATATTTGGCTCTCAGTTGATGAATTTTTCGGCAGGGATGGGTATGAAACGTCCTTCCGAACCGGGGGAGGCAGGCCAAAGGTTACGAAACGTATTTCCAAACAGCGGGAGGCAGACCCAACGTTATGAAACGTCCTTCCGAATCGGGGTATGCAAGCCCATATTCGTTATCTTTCCCTACTGCTTAGCTGTGAATTTATAAGAATGAAATGATTCTGTGGAGTGGCATATTTCCTGGCCACAACCAGGGTATTGGTGATTCCCTTTTTTGAATATAAAGGCTGAATGTTTGTTAGGGTGCTAGTTATTTTCGCTCAGCGAAGCGAATGAAAGTATTTTTTTGCTCGTATGTTTTTTTTAGAATTTGTGAGTATTATTAAAAAATATTTTTCTTTGACTGAATGGTTGATATATTTGATGATAATGCGGAGATTGGAGGAGGGAGGGGGTTGTTTTTATTTGAGACTTGTGGAAACGTTTATCAAAGAGCTCTACAACGTTTACAAAGACAATTTCTTCACTTATCTCGAAATTAATCCACTTGGTTTGTTCTTTTTGTTTGCTTTTTGTTTTTGGATATTTTACTTTGCGTTAGATTTGCGATTGAGGGAAATTTGTTTTAATCTACTTCATTATTATCTTTTATTATTTCTGTTATTGTTATCAGTATTATTGAAGTTGCAATATTACTTTTGCAATCAGTATTGTTGTTATCACTGTTGTTATTGTTGAGGTTATGTTTAAAATGTTGAGTTATTGAGTGAAGGAGGCTTCCATTTTAATTATTTACGCTTTTCAAACTGTAGGAGTTTTCTTATTGAATAATTTCTATTGCAGTAGTGAATAATGGAAAAGTTTATATTCTCGATTTGGCAGCGAAACTCGATGAGACCGCATTATTTTTATGCTCAGAAAAGTGGAAGACTCGTACTGGTCAACCGGTTGAATTCCCCGCACCTTTCGGAAGGGATCTAACTGCTGAGGTAAAATAATGGAATTATTGAATTGATTTAAATACGATTGTATTCGATATCGATCTTCTGAAGTCTAGATTCATGCATTGAGCCGTTTCTTCCGCTCCTTTTAGCAAATTGTTTGATTATGAAGTAAGAATTGTTGGTTCTTGCTAGGTTATATGAAGACATTTGGTGATAGTTCCTTCAGACGAAAACTTGCTGGATTAGAGTAGGTAGGATACTGTGCTGTAGATGAGAAGAAGGGAGGGGTGGGGTGGGAGAGGTGGCGGAAAAAAGAAAAAAGAAGAGTTTATTTGAAATTGATGGGGGAATTAAAGCATAAGTGAACATATTATACTTAAACTTATTTTTATAATGATCTTGCTGAGTGATCAATAGAAGGTATCGTTGTTTGCTGTGGATTATAATCGTGGATTATAGAGGAATATTGTAAATCTTTGTTTGTTTAAGATATTGGACGCTTTATCAGCAGGAAATGAAGATTTTCTTGTAGATCGTTTCAATGAAGTTCATACCGTTGTGCTCATAGAGGCTGAGATCACACCTAGTAGTCCTGAAAACTTAGACCATGCTTAATAGTCGTGAAAGACTCAGGTCACGCTTAGTACTCCTGTAAACTGTGGTCATGCTTAATAGTGAAAGTTTAGTTCATGTTTAGCTCAGAACTTGGTAGGGATTCTCGAAATTTACGCATAAATGACTGCATTTCGTTCTTTAATATCTTTTTTGTCGATTTACTCGTGGGGAGAGGGGGGGGGGTAAGCTTTTTTCGTTTATTTGAGATGAGGGGAGTCATTGTTTCCTAGAAAGGCATTATAATTGAAGAATGTAAAGGTATTAGGAAAATTTCCGATATTTTGAAAATTTTGCAGCAGTAACGATTAAATGAAAAGTGGTTGAGCAGAAAAATTTTCGGCATACCTTTAAAAAATCCGTCTGCACTAAATTATAAAAAATCTCTTTGAAAACATATGAATTTTTTTTCGATTTCTTTTGATATGATCTTATCTGTTGTGATATGAGCATTTTAATTAACATTGATTCGAAATATTCACTTAATTGTAAGGTGGAATTGTCACTTGAAGTCATACTTTTAGAGGTTGTTTAAAGTTGGTTTACCTTGGATTATATATAATTCATAGGTAGAGAATAAGCTCTTTTTGTGATTCAGGAGCAATACATAGCGGATTTGGATGCAAAGACGGGCGCATCATTGAAACTAACAATTTTAAATCGCCATGGACGTATTTGGACGATGGTGGCTGGTGGTGGTGCATCGGTTGTCTTTGCGTAAGTCACTTTCAATCGTTTTCGCTTGAACAGTGAACTAATTTTGGAAGATAAAAAAACGATTTTTAGCAGCTTAGATTTTTGTGTAATACTTATTAAACTAACAAAAAATGTTTATTTATTAAAGCTTCCGTTTGTTTATTCGCAGCTTTAATATTGAAGATTAGAAATTGTCGCTGTAGAATTTGAAATTGCTTTCATTGATTGATTTGTTGTTTTGCATAACATTGAAATGCGAACGTTATCGTATTTCGATGTTGAGTGTTTGGCTATCATGTATCTTGATTGTTGCTATTTTTTCAATTTTTCTTTGAGTCCTCTGTGAAATTAGTGATCACAGATCAGAGATCATAGATTAAAGTGATCTATGAAAGTCAGTTTGTGATGTCCGTTATGTCGAAGGGAGAACTAATTGAACTATTATGGAAAAGCGTATGCCGTGGAAACGATTTATAAGCTCCTAAACTTATAGATTTCCCAAGTTTGCGGTGATGGCTGAATTCAAACAATTTTTAGTTTTTAAGAAATTCAAACAATTCTTAGTTTTTAAGGAGAAGGCATGTAATCGAGGTTTGATGGCCCTTTTTTATGTCTAATTGTTTTTGATTTCTTGAAGTCGTGACAGGCATCTTAGTGCCCTTGTTTCCTGCAAATAACAATTGTCGTTGCGTTGTGGAGTCCACCACCGACCTACCTTCTTTTAACAGAGTAAGTTATGAAGCAATTGTTAAGGAGATGTAGTTTGCACATACGAAGCTGTAATGTCCAAGTTTGCAGTTACATTCTGGCGCAAATCCGAATACAGTAATTCGAACATTTCAGTGATACAGTCTGCGATCTTGGTGGAGCTGCCGAATTGGCGAATTATGGAGAATATTCGGGCGATCCAAGTGAAACTCAAACATATGAATATGCAAAAACTATTCTCGGAGTGATGACCGAAGGACCACCACGACCAGATGGCAAGGTCCTAATCATCGGAGGCTCCATTGCGAACTTCACCAATGTTGCAATGACCTTTAAGGTATTATATTTTGGATTTCTGTTAGTAAATTGAGATTGGAAATGGCGTATGCCGGATGTTTTAATATTTTTCTTAATAAGTTTTAATAAACTATTACTTTAGTATTTTGTGCTTGTTTTATTGGGAAAATTTGTGGCTAAAAGTTGGGAGGAATGTATAAAATTCACAAAAACTTTTTTTGTATATGGCGAGTAAAAGATCCATGCTAAATAGGGCCCATTAACCGAAAACACAGGTGCGAAGAGATTAATTTTGGAGTACATTAACCTCACCATCGTAATGTTATATGGGAACGGGTGTATTTTAAGGATCCATCTCCACCCTCTCCCCCTCCCTCCGTTCCCCTCAATTTCCAGCATATGCGTCTGCTTTATTGGAGTTTTATTTTTTCGGAGCACTGCCTTTTTTGCTTCCCCCATTCCCGATTCGTCGGCTTTCCCGATCGCATCCCACATAACATCGTTGATTGCTTCGTAATTATTTTTTATTCATATCAAAGGTATTATTGCGATGGATTGCTGACTATTAAAAAATAATAAAGCATTTGCATATTGTGATTAATTCGGGGAACTCGTTCGAAAATTCATTTGTTGAAGACATAATTAAGCAGTGAATTTCCTTGAATATTTTTATTGTATGCAAATGTTGCATTCACTTTTTAGGGAATAGTGCGTGCCTTTGAGACGTTTCAAGAGAAGCTGCATGAGCATAAGGTAACGATATATGTGCGTCGAGGTGGTCCCAACTATCAAGAGGGATTACGCAAAATGAAAGAAAGTGGTTAGTATTTGCGCTTTCCCAATTATTTAATAAGCCTTTCTCCGGATTAGAAGGTAATTTTATTGCCGCGTAATCCGAAGACGTTGACATTTTTTGCATCGTTTCTATATGGAGTAGGCCTATTTTTTAAGTGATATTTCTACTTGTCAACTTGTCGAAAATTTTAGAATCCCTTTAAATTTTTGATTCCTTCTAATCTTTTAATGAGAGAATTTTCGTTTTATCATTTTCCTGCAGTTATGATTTTTTCACATTTTTTTGTTATGTCTCCAAGAATCTTCTCTAATTTTCCTCTCCTGTCGCCGATTCGAAGGGCATGACAACATCATCTTGAATCGGTGTTTGAAATTATTTTCTTGGACGTTTTCCATAGAAATTGGTAAAATCTGATCCCGCTGGTGATCGAGATTGCGCTTAATCGTTGACCGTGTGAGGGAAAGTGAAAATCAGAAACTTAATTTGGCATCGTCGACTCGTCTGATGCGTCTAAAGGTGCCACGATCTAAACCAATCAGTTGTGTGCCTCCGAACGCAGAACGCATATGTGATTGCAGAATGACTGTATTTTTCTATCCACTTCTGATGTTGAAGTATACGAAGAGTGAAGCTCTATTATATATGGACTAGGAGTGCATCATGGATTCCATTTTCAGGTACAAAATTGAACTTACCGGTTTATGTCTATGGTCCTGAAACACATATGACGAGCATTGTTGCTGCGGCACTCGGTGTGCGACCGTTGCCCGACTCACCACATGCACCACAAACAACCGGACAGTTCTTATTACAACCGGAACGTAACGTGCGTGTTGCTTATTTACTTCTCTCGCTAAATTATTATAGTTTTTGAATACGATAGAGACATTGACCGAGTGGAATTTTAAAAATCGAAATTTTTAGCAAATATTTAAAAAAATAGTCATGGATGTAATATGTGACCGTTTTTAATGTTTTGTTGGTAATAATTTTTGCAGAAATTTGGAGATCCTATGTGACGAATGCGGTGACTGCATATATTATTTATATCGAATTAGGATTGGCATTGTGGTGATTGATAGAAGTAGGGTTTTTTAATTTATATCTATTTGTATATTGCTATTGAGTTTATAGATAAAGATTGCGTTCAGTCTTAGAAGCTGGCTTTAGGATGTTGCTCGGCATTGCATTAAACGTCTTAAGAACACGATTAAAGAGCGTAGTATAGACTATCCATCTCTCTAGAAAGTTGTAAGTCTATTAGCCCAGGTCTTTTACTTGCCATTTTGCAGTATTTTAGTCGATCGGCAACTCACCCATCCATCCATCATATTTTATTCGCATATTTTCAGAATTTTTATGAAACTCGTTTCTCTTTCTTGTGATTTGCTGTCCCTCTGAATATATATAGACTAACTGCTATTAAGCGAGGAGTTGGCCTGCTAAAGAGGATAGTGCAGTGCAAAGAGAGGAAGGGGGGGGGGGAGGACTGAAAATGTATTTAAGAAATCGATATCTCAAAGCATTTAGCAACAAGAAAAGCTTAATCCGATGTAAATAAGGAAGAAGGAGCTTCTCACTTTCAGACGGCTGGAACGGTCCCTTCAGCACCTGTGTCGAATGCAGCCACATCGCCACGACGAAAACAACCAAGGATTGCAGAAAAGGGTGGTGCTAATGGGGCATGTGCAAGTGGAACGATTGCGGATTTCTGTGACAGTCTTTTCGAGAGTGATACGAAGGCAGTCATTTGGGGTCAGCAGATAAAAGCCGTTCAGGTCGACTATTGCTGAAGTTTTCGTTTTGCTTATTTATTTTATTTTATTTTTATTTTGGTTTTGTGTTTTGCAAAGTATGTATAAAGCTTTTCCAAGAGATCATTGGAAGCGGAGACGAGCTGAGATTCCCTCTCCCCTCCCCCAACACCTCCATCCCTGCTCATTACAAAAGAAAATCGCTTCCCCATAGCCGGCTGCTTCTTATGAGGGACTGATTGACAACTTCGGCTTATGAGAAGGCACTAAATAAAAATGCATGACTTGTAGACAGATGAATGCTCCGAAATTGGAAACTTTATTTGAATTTTTTAACTTTGAATTTAATTGCTGTTTTCTAATTTGAATATTCGAAATTTGAAGGTAAAGGTTTTTCATCTAGGTTATTTGTTTGGATATTGCAGATAGGCTTGGGAGCTTACTGCATCGACACTGTTTCAGAACTCATATGAGTGCATTGCACCAATTTGGGCTGTCGATGCCTCTTTACCTGTCTATTGTCTAGCCTTCCGTCCATCTGCCCACCTGTTCATATACAATGTGAGGCTGTCCACAGCCACGTAGGACTGATAGATTTATATGAACTTAGAAAATTGTTCTTCTTTGTTTATTTAATTATTCTTCATTTATTTGTTGGTCTTATGCGTTATAGTTGCCACATCCGCTTATCGTCCATAGATTACTAAGTAGTATATTGGAATAAGCTGTAAAGATTCGTTAGTATGTTGTATCGTCTAATGGTTCTTCGTTAATATGGTTGTTGATGAATGGTGCGGATATATTTTTTAGGGTATGTTGGATTTCGACTTCGTGTGCGGGCGTGAACAGCCTTCAGTGGTCGCATCGACCTATCCATTCACTGGTGATCACAAGCAGAAATTTTATTTTGGACACAAGGTTTTTTCTTCAGTTTTTAATGTATTTTTTAACCTGTTTGCATGTTTTTTTGGTGTTTGATGATCACAATTTTGTTGGATTGACTAATTGCTATTGGCAGCCGAAAGCTGTCGATAAGCTTGAAGCTGCAAAACTACTTTACTATTGAAGTAACTCACTTTTAAGTTTAAAAAAATATATGAAAAGTTCCTGCAAGGATGTTTTTTATTGTTGTCGAGACGTCTGCTATTGTGCGATCGTGGGAGAGATTTTTCCTTATTTTATTCGATATCGGTCAATGATGTTTATCGGGAATTGACAGTTCTCTCACCCTTTTCCATTTGTTTGGGGTGAACCAGTGCTGATTTGTTGCTAAATTGGAAGGTTGTTTTGAATCGAAGAGGTCAGAGTGAAAGAATGTCTGTTTTTAGACGCCTCTGAGTTCTTAAATAAATATTTATCGTTATATATAATTTAAAGTCAAGCTGTTATCACTGAATAGAAGATAGGAAAATTCTATGTTTTAAATGCTTGTCTAATTAGTACTTCAGATCAACTGACGTATATTGTTCTTCTTTTTATGCTTTCTACCTATTTAAAAATCTGTTAGATAGAATTGATCCGCACAGGCGAAAAGTTTGAATTGCCCAGGTAGAGGGCTCTACGTTGTGTCAGTGGAAGGCATTACGCAGTCGTTATATTTTAAGGGCTACGTTTCACTGCTGGCAATTAGTACTGCTTATGGATAAGCCGGAATCCAGAGAAATAATACCGGAAATGAGAGCCGGAATTCGGTTAAGGTGTTTATTGTTGAGCAGTTTTGTTTTACAACCTGAAAATTTTAGGCAGCGAATGAGAGAGGTGTCACACTAATCGGACCGGCAACAGTGGGTGGTATCAAACCGGGATGTTTCAAAATTGGTAACACTGGTGGAATGATGGACAATATCTTATCATCGAGACTTTATCGACCTGGGAGGTTTGTAGTTTGTATCTTATTTCTTTCCGCTATTTTTACATTTCAGTCCTAGTAGTGGGTGGTATTTCATTGCTGGCCACACAGTTTAATGCGTTTTTTGGGATGTTATAAAGCATACTATTCTTGGAATACCTTAAAGTTTTATTATTCCGGTGAGTGTTGAGTTTTAAGATTCTGCTGGCAATGAAGAATTGAAACAGTAAAGGGAAGTGATGTTAATTCTATAAAAGCTGTACGAAGGAAAGTAAAATATCGGCGAAATGCGTTGCTTTCTTACACTCTTCATGCACAATCTCTTAATTATTTCACAATGAGATGGAGCCTTCTGTTTCGTTGCGATCTGTTGTATACCGCATTGTGCGTGCCGTTTTTCTTTGCTAGTGGTTACCATCATACAAGCTTTCGATTGTACGCCTACTATACCATTACTAGATTATTAATGATTTATTTTAGATAGTTTCTTTTAGTGTGGCATATGTGTCGCGTTCGGGTGGAATGTCAAACGAGTTGAACAATATAATCGCTCAAAATACGGATGGAGTATTTGAGGGGATCGCGATCGGTGGGGATCGTTATCCGGGCAGCACCTATACTGACCATATATTGAGATACGAGAACGATGACAGGTAATTTAGTGGAATGATATAGGTGGCAATGTGTTCAAAGGTACAATGATCTCACATTACAAGAGAAATTAAACAAATAGTATTATTTAGTATTATTTCATCGTTCAATAGAATCATTTAAAAAATCGCTGGAGGAGGAGGGGAGTGCTTAAACTCGGAGAGCCCGCGATATTTTGGTTTATAGGTTTTATTCGACGATTGTAGTAAGAGTTTCTGAAAATCGACTTGCGAAAGAAGAAGGGAAAGGGGATAAAAAGCAGATTTTAGGAGATTTAGATTTGTTCTTAAATTTTAGAAAGATAATTGAAGCAGAATGATTGTGAGTTGGTTTTGTTCTTTTTATTTCAAAACGTGTTGGTGGAATAACATCGGTTCATCGAATTACCAATTGGATGCTGTTTTTTAAAAGATGTGTTCGAATGTTCGAGGTCCTTTGATTGTTTATTTTTTTAATGATGGGAGGTCGTTATATTCAAGGAACATACGGTAATTTTCATTGGGATACAATTTTTCATTAGTTATGAAAATTGTCGTTCAGACGACGTTGAACAATGGTAATTGAAACATATTGGAGTGGGGGTATGGGATGTATCTCTATCTTATGGAGAAACATGCATTAATTCCATCTCCATTGCTTGTTTTCGAAGGTTCAAGAGATCCTTTAAATCTGAGTAGTCTAATTCAGTGATTTGCTATGTGTGGTTCCTTGAGGAAAAGGTCTTGTTAGTTGGTTATTGTGTAATGGTTTTAAAATGTTTAATGGTTATTTGCAGAGTGAAGATGATGGTTTTATTGGGTGAAGTTGGTGGAGTGGAGGAATATAAAATTGTTAAGGCATTGAAGGAGAAGAAAATAACAAAACCATTGATTGCATGGTGTATTGGGACGTGTGCCGATTATATTACATCCGAGGTTGGTATTTTCTATGAATTTCGAAGGTTTTGCATTTGCAAATATTTCTCAGTTTGATGATTATTTTCTACCAGCTTTAAAGATGTTCGTTAGATTTCAACCGGAAAGGTGTTCGTTATATACCAACCGGAAAGCTGTTTGTTAGATGTCAACTGTAAGGCCCATCTTTCACGACCGACGGAGCAAAAGTAAGGTTTGAAACGATAATCGGTTGTTGCTCTACAATGGTTGTTCTTATATCATTTTAACCAATGAGCAGCTTGGTGATAATCGTTTATCAGTTTATCGCTTAGGTTCAATTTGGACATGCAGGAGCATCAGCAGATGCAAAATCCGAGACTGCAGCTGCGAAAAATGAAGCATTACGAGAAGCAGGTGCTTATGTACCCACATCATTCGATGATCTTGGCACTCAGATTGCTGCTGTCTACAAAGACTTATTGGAGAGGGGTGTGATCGAACCAAAGGAGGAACGACCACCTCCAGCTGTGCCAATGGACTACGCATGGGCAAGGGTAAGCAAAAATTTGCGTAAGATAGTTTGCTGTAGATGTGGTGGAGTATAATGGGGTTTGGGGGACTCCTCGTTTATCCCCAGAACTAAATATGGAATTAAGACGGGGTACAGGTAGCAGAGAGATGTGAAGGTATATTATTATTGCATCATTCGAGTATTCACAGGATAAGTCATTTGCATGAAGTGTACTTGGTAAGGGAATATTGTATGAAGTGATAAAATACAAGTAGTGTTCCGCGATGGATTCAGAAAAAACTTTTTTGACAATTAATCTTTGTTGCTATTTATTTTTTTTTTTTGTTGGAGGTACAAGAGTTAGTATATTGATTAGTGAGGAGTTTAGGGTAGGGCTGCATTGAGAATAGGTTTGGTTAGATTCGTGAATCTTTGCCATAGTCATGGTCGCCAGAAAGGTGATAAAAATTATTTTATCATGTCAGCTCTGTCACTGTTCTCTTATGGTGGAGTCATTATCCCAACTCCCTTTGTGACCCTATTGTAGCTGATAAAGATGTCAACTATACCTTCGTTTACGGTAGGATTGCTGGGTACGGTAATCATTAGAATTAATGCATACGGTAGCTAGTATGTCGCATTATGCTGTAAAGTCAAATCAAATCCTTTTACTTACCTATTCAAAAACCTTCGTTGCTAATCCTAATTTTGTTATTTATATTATCGTTTTATTTCGTTGCTAATTTATATATTATATTTTCTGTAAATTTTGGCTAATGAATAAGGAAAAGCTTATAGGAATTGGGTTTGATTCGTAAGCCTGCATCATTTATGACATCGATTTGTGACGAACGTGGAGAGGAACTCTTATATGCTGGTGTTCCAATCACTCGCGTTCTCGAACAAGGACTGGGTATCGGTGGTGTGCTTGGATTACTTTGGTTCCAGGTAGACACCTCTCATTGAATTTTTTAAAAATTTTCTTTGTTTTGCTAAATTACTATACTATAGAAATAGGTGATTTTCATTCTGCAATTTCTGATGGCTAGGAATTCCTCAGCGTTTTGGGAGTGAGTTTATGTAGACGCTATGCGCTATCCTGAATGAAAACAATTTTTGACGATCCAGAAGCGAAAGATTACTGTTATTTATAGAGAATGGTGGGGGGGGGTGGGGGGAGTGTGGAGTAAGCGGGCTTGGTAAAGAACGTTTGAAATAATGAAGATTTAATTAAGTCCCTCTATGTGAAGTATTCGGATATGGCGATATTTTTATGCTTCGTTGGTGGGCTTGAAACTTGAAAAAGCCGAAAATTATTTATATGGAGTACGCTGATTAGTCGCTAATGGAATAGAAAAAATAGTTTCCGTTGATCTCAGATGTCCATATGAATTGCTGCTGTTGGACTTGATCTAGATAAGAGCAAATTTATGAGTTTTTTTTTATATGGAGAAGGTTTGTGTGGAGCTATCGATTTCAAACGTTCCGAGAGGGAGATGAGTTCTCAGAAAACCTGTCCCCCCTTATTCTTTTACCTTTCATGTGGGTAAGGGATGTGTGTCTTAGAGGTGTTGATATCAGATCTGTAAAGAGGACAAGTAGTTCGGGATCCTTGTTCTTTCTTCCCTTTGCCTTCCAGAATCCTATGTGAGCTTCATTTTGTTGCAGTTGAATCCCCCTATATTCAGATTCTAAGCTGAAAGTGGTACGAGAAAAGGCGGACCACTTGCACTTGTGAGTGTACAGAATTGTTGAGCACCAAGGGAACCGCAGGTTCATATTGCCATTAGTGCATTATTGAGCAGGATTTTCTTCTTTTTCAATGAAGTTTTGGAAATGGTTCCGTTTTCTTTTTCACTGAAAACACGTAGAAAAGGATAATACTGCAGATCTATTATTAAAATAAACGCATATAATTATTGAATATTTTAAGTAGAAATGAGATTTAATTGAGTTGATTATGGGAGATAGTAACAATATTTAAGAAGAGACTACCCGATTACGCGAATAAGTTCATCGAGATTTGTCTCATGCTGACAGCCGATCATGGACCAGCGGTTAGCGGTGCACACAATACGATTGTATGTGCTCGTGCCGGAAAAGACCTCATTTCGTCACTTGTTTCCGGTCTTCTTACTATTGTAAGTTTTTTCTTGTTTCATTGTTGGCTGCTGTTTATTTCAGATATGTTCTTATTTTTGGTTGTCGTTGTTTTGCTCACCTTTTATCTACTACTAGAGGTGATAGGTATGGGATGGGTAAAGGATATGTGAGTGGATTTTACTTGAAACCGGTTAATAGTTAAGGTTCACCTGTCATATAATTGCATCATACCTGTTTAGTTGTGGATCTTTTCGCATGGAATAGGTAAATGGTAGGCATTCTACTGTTTATGGGTAATGCTCTAATATTAGCATTCTGGAATCTTTTCTGTTATAGTGCCAATTTGAGAGAAGATTATATAATATCAATATTGTATCGAGTATTTATTAAGGGTGATCGTTTTGGCGGTGCTCTTGACGGTGCGGCACGTCAGTTCAGTGAAGCACTTGATAAGGGTTGGAGTCCGATGCAATTCGTCAACGAGCAACGTCGTATCGGCAAACATATAATGGGTATTGGACATCGTGTCAAATCGGTTTGCTTTTGGATATGTTTATTGCTTTAAAGATGGAGATGATTCCGGTAAAATTGTGGATTTATCCACTTATTGGGCGTTTTCGTTGAGGATCTCAGTGCAGTATATTAGTTGATATGATTGTGTTGGATTTTTGGTGCGAAAGCTTTCATAGTTATCGTTTGCAGTCTTTTTTAAAGCATAACTTAATGCAGATGGATTGACGAAGAGTGTACATTATATCTTGTGAATTTTTGGGGGGGGGGAGTTCCCTAGGTGGCATTTGAAAATAAGGATTAATGAAGCATTGGTCTAGCTGGGCTTTTAAACAAAGATAGGGTGATGAGGGTTTTGGAGTGGTAGAGGATGTATGTGATAGATCTCCTTCGATTGTCATTTAACGGATAGGAAATCAAAATTGAAACAAAATTGATCTACTTTATTTTCTACCTCAATAGGGTTCTTTTGGAGTTTTATGTTTCTACACTTAAGATTTCATTTTAGACTCTTTGTAGGTAGTAAATCGTTTTTTAATAATATTTTATGCAAATATTGTTATTGCTTTTTTGATAATATTTTATGCAAATATTATCGTTATTGAAGTGCTATTATTGCAGATAAATAATCCTGACAAACGTGTGGAAATCCTGAAAAATTTCGCTTTGGATCGTACGAAGTTCAAACAGGAGACGCCGTTGCTTAATTTTGCGCTTCAAGTTGAGAAGATCACCACAGCGAAGGTATGCTAATTTTTGAGTGTATTCTTGATGGCAATAAATCGTCACTGTTTAATCTGAAAGTTTCGATTTTATGATCTATTTTATTGTTTTATTTATATTTCAGTTTTTTCTTCTTTGGAGGAGACTAACAGAAGGGCCTTCCTTACCCGTTGAACAGTTGTCCACAGAAAGAGGACAGTAATGATCTGTATCTATTAAATTGTCGGGAAATATGTGGATTAAAGAGTTGTTGATGGATTTTCAGACGGCAGCTGATATATTTGAATTCGGATCCATTCTTCAGCGGTTAAATAAAATGCAGTTATAATTTTGCGTGAGCCGTTGCAGCTTGAAGTTATGTTTAATGCTTGGAAAATGGTGACTTTGGGGAGGGGGAGGGGAGGGGCTGAGAGGGAGGGAGAAACTTGTGGTTTTATCGAATGTGGTAGCAACGAAGGTATGAGGCATTTGTCTTAGGTTGTACCCACATAATACGCATTCCCCGCGAATGTTACACAGTTTCGTCCTTGTTTAAAAGTGTATTGTACCGTGAAGATTCACTTGCAAATTTCATTGTTCTGTCCTTTTTTTCAGATGAAAATCTTAGAAATGCATTTATTAAAAATGCATTTCAATAAGTGCTTACTTTAATCGCAGAGATTTTTTTTACATTGAATGCAGATTTCTGTTGATTTTCAATTCCCAATATTTTAAAATTTAATCTATTGATGATTATGTTTATTGGTCAGTTCATAGTACCACTAAGAGAAAGCACCCGGAAAAGTAGGCATAAAGAACAGGTGGCTAAACGTTGCTCACATTGGTCGATATATGAATAAAGCAGTGCTGGGGAGGTCTTTGATAGTGGGATCATTTCAGTGGCGGTGAAAACGAAGTGGTTATTTAAAACTCAGTTGGGAGGTGGAGGGGGGGGGGGGGTTCATGTTAATTTCTCTAAAATAATTAACTCCATTAGTTCATTTTGTGATCGAATTTACGGATTACTTGAATATTTGCAGAAGCCGAATTTAATTCTGAATGTGGATGGTGCTATTGGAGTAATATTCGTTGATATTCTGCGGCATTCGGGAATGTTCACTGCATCTGAAGCACAAGAGACGATTGAAATTGGTGCATTGAATGGACTGTTCGTATTGGGACGCAGTCTTGGTTTCATTGGTTTGTTTTGTTGTTCCTTTTTTCTATGCATTTTATGGGGAGGTGGAGAGGGAAAAAAGAGAAAGGGTGAGACAACCGGATGGCTTGGCTGATAAGGTAATTGTGAAAGGCTTGTAGACGGGCAGGTAAAACGGAAGTTGTACTTATAAATTCCCACTTTATATCACTTAGGAAACGTTCCTAAAATTTGCATAAAATGTTTCGGAAGTCATAAATTTATATAAGGTGGTCCAGAAAATCCACATTGATTCTAATTTCGTGGAGTGTTTTTCATTCATTTGTTCTCAGGTTCTCAGTGCTGTTCAACCGTTTTTTATGCTGCTTCCGTTGGAGCATTTCGAAGTCCTAGATATAAAATTGCCCGGTTAATTTTAGGTCACTATTTGGATCAACGTCGTCTGAAACAGGGTCTTTACCGACATCCATGGGATGATATAACCTATGTGATGCCAGAAGGAGAGTTCGGCATCGATCGTCTAAACGGCTGAGAAGTATATCCGTTATGAAACGAGAGGACACTTCTTGAATGATGTGACCCGTGCAAATAATCTCTATTGCTTGATCGATCGAACAGTCCAATTTTTATAGCTTGATTCGGCGTTCTAATCAGGAAGGTTTGAATTTTATGAACTTTTCATGTCACCGCGTGGAAAATTTAAAATTTTTTAACTGTTTTGCTTACGATAACTTTGGATATAGGTGGAAAATATTCGATCGGTTAAGGAATACAGGTTGTACTGATTTATCTGTGCCAAAGTTATGCTTATGACACTGTATTATTGGCTAGGCAAGATAATCTCTGCAGGTAGAGATGGTCAATGTTTGAAGCCTTCTGTCGTTTGTTGAGAAAAAATTGTATTTGAAAAATGCATGTTAAGGCATTGAGAGGGGAAAGAGGAAGGGGAGGAGATAGGAGAGGGAGAATGAAGAGGTAATACTTATGTAGAAAGGATAATTGAATGGTTTCCAAAACATCGTTCTTTGATCTGTTATGTTAGAATATAACCTTTTAAAAAGAGGATTTAATATAGAGATTTCATATTCGCGCTTTCTTATGATATGACGATAGATGCATGACTTTTTAATGGAATTTATAGAAAAAAAAGTGAGATGCTAGGATATTAATAGATCAAATCGTTAAACGAAGTTATTAAGATCTACAGTAGGATATGATGGTTTGGCGGGAATTGTTGTAGATTATCGTTGAATAATATTCGTGTATTATATTGCACATCGGATTCTTTAGCTCGTAATTCGAGGTTTATGATTGCTGGTTGTGTTCGCTCTTATTTCTTTTCTGTTAACCGAAATTCGAGTTGGAGAGAAAAACCCTAGATAGAAAGAGGGTTAATCATTGAATTTATATTATAGTAAGAAGCAGAAATCATTTTGAGTTATTTACGGTAATGTTTTGGATTATGTGATATTATCATGGTTGGGAAGGGGGGGGGGGTGATGAAATATGTTATTTTTTGCTTTCAACCATTCCAGCTGGGATTAAGCTGTTTATTGAAATTACTTACTTGAGTGACAGTACTTGCCACAATCGATTATTGATTTATTGATTAATTATTATTGTAAATGATTCGAGATCAGATCAATTTTAATAGTTGCATAGTTCATTGTTTGAATAATTTATTTCTTAGGGTTGTGTATAATTCATATTATCGGATTTAAAGAATTTTTTCCATCACTTCGATTTTCTATTCATTTTTATTGATTCGTTTGCAATTTGTTTCTTCTAATAATAAAAATTTTTTTTTGAATTTATGAATTTTAACTTCGAATTTCTATAAGAAAACGATGCGTCGGATTCGCTCAGATTTAAAATATTTTCTTTATGGAAATTTAGAATCATTAACGATAACCCTTTTAAGCTTATTTGGACAAAGTACAACTTCCTTACTCTAAAGGATATTATATTCGTCTTTGAGTTCTTCTCCTTTAAAAGAAATCCCCCATTTTCGGCGCTTGTTGCATTTCTTATTTGAATTATTCAGTCAGTCGCACAAGTGCATACCGATCGGGAAATAAACCGCTTTGCAAATTTTGTATCCACCAATTAACTTAGATTTCGGAACGGGCTAAAGGCATCATATTAGATGGCCTAGAAAGGTGTTTTGTTGTGGAATGAATTTTGAATTTTTTTGCGTGGGGAGGGGGTGAGGGGGAGAGCAAAATTTCGATGATAAAATTGAAGTGGATGGATTTTTATAGTTGGGAGAAATATTTTTAAAAAAAGCCATTATATTGTTGAAAATTTCTTCCAACTAAAATCTAAAGGGGAAGGGGGGACGAGGAGTGTAGAATTTGAGATTCCTCTCCACTTTTGGCTATGTCATTAATACTGAGCACTAACTTGCCTATGATTGCTGAATGGGGAGGGGAATAATGAAGAGATTGGCGCTTATTTATCGGTAGAAATGGTGTTGAATTCTTGAAGTTTCTTGAGAGACGATGAAGAGTTTTACTTCAATATTGAAGGATGAATTTTATTTTAAAAAATTCAAATTTTACTAATAATTATAAACTTTTTGTTGTGTTTTCCCTACCCAAAAAGTGATGTCTTGATCAAAACATGTAATTTTCCTAGCCGGAACCAAAGCAAGAAGAAGGAATGGAGGGGAATACCCACGGGTGTGGGGATTTTGATGCGGGGATGTATCATAGCAACTTTAAGCGTGGAACAAAGTATAGCAGAAATGCTGGTGATAAAATTGGTCTATATAGGCTTAAAGAAGGATTGGGGAAGGTGGCTATGTGTCGAGTTGATTTCGTTTCGGGCGCATCATTGTGCTCTTCACTTGAAAGTGCTTCACGCACAAATCGAATTGACTTAACGTTATTGTCACATGCCAACGGATTCTGAAGAGTTCGTTAGACGTTCATGCAGTTGTTGTTGACGTCGTCGTGAAGCTGTAAGCTTCCTATAGAGCAATCCTTGGCATCCGTGGGGTATGGCTGTCTTTCTGACCATATACTGGCCAACCACTATAATCATTTTTGCCGTCAAATGGCCAAGCCATTTTTATGCCGTATTGCTGTTGTTATATGACGAAACTGTGACATTTATGCTATGGCCATTTGCGCCATCGTAGAGTTAAGTCTCTAGCAGAATGTTTTCATATGTCTAATGTGTTGCAATTGTTGCGTCAACACGCGAAAAGACGAGATAAAATTCCAGCGGGACGAAAAGGGAGATCCACTGGAGATTTTTGAGAAATAAACCACGAACTTGCAAATCTTGGCGACCATGGCAGGACTCGAACCTGCGATTTTCGGTTTGTCACGAGAGTTCACGGCAAATTTAGGGATGGGTAAAAGTGGCGGGGATGTAAGGTCATAGCAGGGAGCTGTAGGAGGTCAGATACGATGGTTGCAATCACAGATTCCATAAGGCATGGCTCAAAGAATTTAAGTACATCACGAACGAATCACAACAGTGAGCAGAAACATAGATTCTTCGCACAACATTTGGGTGATTCTATATTTTCTTTCCCATATGATCTCCAACGAAATCTTCGTTGTTGTTTCGATGGAATTTTATTTCGTCTTTTGTTGCGTGTTGACGCGATAGCACTAATTTTTCGTGTAGATTTGAAGATGGGATTTTGTCATATTTGGATGATTGTATTAAGGCTGTCAGTAATTACGCATACCATTTATGCTAAATGACAGCCGTGACAGTCAATTCAATTAGTGGACAAACATCGAATATGATGGATATTCCACCTTGTGATTCCCTACTCGTTTTGTTGACCGTATTTCTGATGGAATATTTTTGCCGTAAAAAAATGGTAAGCATTTTTGGAAAACTCATTTTTAATATATTGCTTATTCTTAATCTTGTTTGATTTTATTCATAGTTTGAAGATGTTGTTCCATTTTTTCGCATAACAATTTTAATTTATTTTTAGTGATATAGGTGTTTTCTTGTTGTTTAGAATTTTATTGTTACGAATATGTTTTTAGTTGTTCTCTTTTATTATTTATCGTTAACTCGTAGAGGGAAATTTAGTTATACTCATATAATGTAGCTCCTTTAGGAGTTAGAAATATACTTTTATTGGTTACCGTTTTCGAATTGAAAGATACAAATTTCTGCCACGGAGACTATGAACAAATGTGCAAATATTTGTATGATCACCTTAGTTTTATTTGTAAGCTAGCCGGAATCACCGGATTCGAGGTATGGTGCTTACGCTTGGAGCAAGGTGGTCTAAGGATATCTGCATATTTTCGAATGAAAATTGTGACGAATTTCAAGGGATTGGTAAAAGACTAAAGAGCTATTTGAAAGAATAGACTTCCATAAATATAAGCCACTAAGTACGCATCACTCATTTCCTTTGTTTCTCTACCGCCGTTTTCCATAATCTGCCCGCCGTTTTATTTGTCAATGATTTGATAGCGATAATTGAGGTGGTTTGATGGTTTGATAATCTTGGGTAGGGGGTTTCGTTGGTGGTCGAAGGTTTTAATAATGATGAGGGAAGGGGTGTTCGGTCATACCAAGTGTTTTTGAGGAAGATTTTGGATTCAGGGGAGAGGTGGATCAATCGAAATTTGGGATAAATCGGGATGCAATTGAAAATAGGATGAAGAGGCAATTAAACTGGGACTGAAATTGTAATGGAACTGATTGCTGGAGAACGGTGAACAAATTGAATCTTTAATTATGTTGGTTCAAATATACGTTCAATAAATCTAAAATGTTGATTTGAACGACATCAAAATGCAAAATACATTAAATATATCTTTCAGGATGGGTGGTGCACTTTGTAGACCAATGAAATCATTCGATGAGGAAAGTCGACGAATCGAAGAGACACTCAAAAAAGAGCGAAACGAAGAGAAACACCATCTGAAAATTTTATTACTCGGTTGGTTCCTTTATAAGACGATTTGCCCATTTGCCTATTTGCGTAGAACTTCTAAATACGCTCAATATATCAGTGTGTAATAGTGAGATTTGCTTACTTAATTTGGATACTATACCCTTTTTTCATTTATTCTCTATAGTGTGGAGAGGTATTTGTGATTTTAGCAGCTATATTAGGGCGTCTGTGATATACTTGGATGCAACTGTTATCGGCATGTTGCTACAATAGGGATAGCAGCTATAGAGCATTGAAGGGGCTGGGAGGAAGAGAGGTGGGAGGGAGAGTGCGAAGGTAAAGAGGCAGAAGCCATCTTTTTATGCTTCAGGTGGATTTATTCACTTGTATTCTACTTCTACAGTAATATGTTAGAAGTAGAAATTCAAATGGGATCGTCAAAAAATGAAGCGTTTATAATTTTTTTTTCCTTCTATCATTGTTTTATTCTCACCTCCTCTCTTATCGAAATTTGTAAAGTTAGTTCCGCTGATGTTCAATACTTCTTAACTGGCAAAGTTTCGTTGCAGTTTAGAGGTATCCCCATCCCGTTTACCCTCGGGAATATTATCCCCATCTACTTCACCCGCAAGAATATTTCGCTGCCCTTTAGGCACTTTCTCAAAGAGTTATTATTAGCTGTGTGGGATGATGCGGTATTTTTAGTGCAGTAATGTTATGAGTACGGCGTGGATTAGGTCTTTGGATAAAGGAGATAGGGAGTATGAAGTGAAACGATTTTACACCAATGAAAATAGATGACCTGGATGGAGTGCATAAATTTTTGAATGAAATAAAACATTTTTGCAGGAAGTTCAGATTCGGGGAAGAGCACAATTGCGAAGCAAATGAGGTAACGTTTTGTACTTTTATCGTGATTGCAATGATGTGGAATTGTTTCCTTTTCGGAGTTCATTAACGGAAATTTTCTTAGAGAGTCTGAGACTCAAAAAAATTCAGATTCTCTCTCTTTATTTCTTTTATTCTTAATCTCTCTTTTTTAATTCTATTGTGAAAAAAAATTTTAGTATGATTATTGCTTGATCGTTGTGATAGATAATTCTTTTATCACTTAACTAGTAAATGAGGAAAGAGTTAATCAGAAGCAATTAAATACTAGAAGAGAATTTATTTTTTATGAGTAAGTATAGTTGTTGTTATTTTTTTTTTATTGTTATTTGGTTTGTTGATTATATTTTAGAAATATTTAAAAATGCGATTGCAGAATAATTCATTCAACTGGTTTTACGGAAACCGAATTAATCAATTTTAAATTCCTTGTATTCAATAATCTTATTGAATGCTTTCATCAGATTTCACTCGCAATATGCAAATTACAAATCGATATCCCACCGAATGAAGAGGTTTGCAATTATTGATTATTTAATTCATTTCAATTATTTTTGCGTGGAATAGAAATCTTTTTCGAATATCTTTTCTTAGAAATAATTTTTTTTGATTCGTCGTCGAGATAAGAAAGGCAAAAAAAGAAAAATATTTATTGAGATAAGAATGAAATAGAGCAGGAAATAGTCCAACGTTGTTTCTTGCTTTATTTTCTTTGTCTTTCCTCGTTGAACGTCCTTCACCTTATCCTTTTCTATCCTCTTCTGACCTCCTTCTGCATACCTTCTTGTTCGTGACATCTGAGTTACGTTAATTTCTAATCGTTACCTTCAATTTTTATTTTCTAAATAAAGGGAACTTTCAGGTATATTTCTTATGAGAAAAATAACGGAGTCATTAAAATAGTTCGAAATAATTTCATGCATTGAAAGAAATTAAATTAGATATCCGCTCATTCACCCTACAGATATTTAATGAATCATCAAAGATATATCCTCTTCTTATTTGTTTTGAAAATTGCGAATCCAGTGGTGCTTTAGTTCTAATATTTTATCAGTATTACGCTGATAGATGATAACTGTAGGTAAGACGAATTCATTGCTTTTGTCTATTTTTAACAAAAAAAATTTAAATGCCTAATGCGTGGCCCTCTACCTGCATCGAATATAATTTTCCACCTTTATCATCTTTCTAACTTAACCATTTAAGCTGAGAAATAATAATAGAACCTCTACAGGTAGATAGACGAAGGTTGCGAAAAGTAATAAAAAAATTGAATTTGTTTATTTAGATTTTCTGTTGATAAACTTATGTAATTTAAGTGTTTGGTGAAGAAATTTTGCAAAAACTATGAAAAAATTCTGGACGCAGAACCATTTGAGCAACGAAACGATTTATCAACAATACGAAATTTTATATGTGTGAAAAATTTACTGAAAAGGACCAATGAAGTGAATCTACCCGACAATACTGATTAGTAAGTTTTTATAAAGCAAAGTTTTATTATTTTAATAATGTGCGTTATTTTTTTATTAGTATGCTTTCATTAGTGCAAAATTTTATTAATTTAATATATTATATTAGTATATTATCAAACGGTTATTAGATAATATTGACTTATAAAATAGTAATTTAATTTAATATTTAGTTAAACTAAAATATTTGTAGGGGGTTTTGGCTAGGGGAGGTGATATGGAAATTAGCACGAAATTGGCAGCCAATTTTGAATTGGCAAACTGACGCATTAAAATGGTGACATCTGTTCCATATGAGCCATATGAGCGATATAGGTGTATCCTAGTCTTACATGTAGAGGTGAGAGGCTGCATTGATTTACGTGATAGGCCAATTTAGACATAGCTCAGGTGGTATTGCACGGAATCGATGTTCTGAAGAGCAAAGGTTCGAATCCAAATTGATTGAGATATCCTTAAAGAATTCAAGTATTGCGAGATTATAAAATACCTGCTACTTCTACCTATGGGTATCTAAAGGAGCAGCTTCAAAAACATACTTAAATCGCTATAGAATCTGTCAGATATAGAGTGTGATTTTCTCTCTACTACTGCTCAGTGTTTTCTCCTTTTTCACTCGCCTTCCTCCCTTTCCCTTCTCCTCGGCTGCTTCATCCCCTCTTATTTTCGCCGAAGAGATTTTTTTTTTTGATTGGAATAATAAAAATGCGAAAACATTTGTAGTTCGATTAGATGAATGGTTCGAATTTTTTAATACAGAGATACAAACAAAGGCACTGCACTGTATGGATGTTAGTTTCTTAGGTGAAATGGATCGTATATTGGCAGATGACTATAGACCAGCGAACAACGATATTATTCATTCAAGAACATCGACAACCGGTGTACACGAAATTGTTTTCACCTTCAAAAAACATCTTATAAGGTGAGTGTTTCTTTCAAATTTTATTTTCACATAAGTTTGATGTAATTTTTTTTAATTTTAATGCAAACAATGGTACTCACTAATATTTTGGTAGCAGGTATTGTGTTTGTAAAAATTTCCTAAAAATGAATGCATGTGAAAGACATTTTTTTGGAATAGCTTGAAGTAGTTGATGAATAAAACAAATGATGGGTTCATGATCGAAATGTAAAAAAAACTTCTTGTCTATCGAAAGCACCACTGAGTGATGGGCAGAATTGCAATAGTACATATCGTTCCAAATCACCTGGCGCGTTTTCCCACTTGTTCATGTATAACACCAAAAGGGTAATTCAAGAAATCTATCAACTTTTGGAGTAATAAAAAACGTTTCATTTTTTAATCATTTAATAAACAGTATCAGAAAATGAATTAGTGGAATGTGCATTGAAGCTTGTTGATTTAATTTTAGCAATTCGAAAAATTGCATTGTATTTTACTAAAATCGTTTTTCCTTATTTTCTTCTCTCAAATAAGTTTCATGTAGCCATTGCCAAGTTTTATTCTATGAATAAAAGGAGAGCGGTAGTAGTAAGTAATAGTAGCTAGAAGGAATGGTAGGTAATAAACATTTGGAGAACAACCAACGCTGTTATCTTCAAGGTATATTTTTGTTTATTGCATTACTTGTTACCTTTGTCTATTCTTCAATGTAATCGCTGAACGAAGCGCGTTTTTTCTTGCAGTATTATCGCTATCAATGCAATATTTTTTGCAATGCAATCGCTTTTTGCAATGCAATCACCTCTTGCAATGCAATATTTTTTATGCTCAAAGAAATTAAAATAAGCTAACTTAAAGTTCACTCAATTTTTCTTTAATCGTTATGTCATTAATTATGAACAAATGCCCATCAATATCACTTCATTAATCCACTTTTTTTCCTGCAATTTTTCTTAGGGGCTACTTTTTCTGAATTCAGGTCAACATTTATTTCTTTAACCAATCCATGGCATCCATCCTGTAATCTCTTTTCGCTTATTCATCGTTTTTCTTTACGGATATATTTGCCATTCTTCCGAACTTCCTCATTCCGGTCTCGGTCACCTGGCCTTAGATTTTTGTTACTGCTCGATGGTACCTTTCTTTGGCTATCCTATCTGTTCTTGATTTTTTTCTATCTCCCACTGCTCTAAGTACTGTCTTTGCATATTCTATGTAGAACATATATCACTAATTTTTTTGTGCTTTTGTAAGCATTCCAACTTTCTTTAAACTTCGAAATTTGAGGGAATTTTTTTTTCGCATATTGGAATGAACATTTCTCCATAAATTTTTTTAAAGGTTAATCGATGTTGGTGGACAAAAATCGGAACGACGAAAATGGATTCATTGTTTTGAGCATGTAACCGCTGTACTTTTTGTCGCATCTCTATCCAGCTATGATATGTTTCTTGATGAGAATCAAAAAATGGTACGTTTTAATATCATTGTTAACAGATTTGATTTTCTTGTTGCAGTTGTTGACCATTTTTGACCGTTGGCCACTATTAACCCTATTTATAAACTTCAACTCATTTTTAACATTTACGAAGCTTCATTTTGAAAAATCCTATCATTACAACATTGGTTTAATTTTCTGTTACGGAGATCGGATAGCTATATGGTGCATCGAAGGGGAGTATTTTCTGTATGAATGATTTCCTTGAGGTGGTAGCTTATCAAAGTTGAGAATGAATCGATATTTAAAGGGTAACCAAGGTCGGTTGGTAAAATATAACCGATATAATCTTGAAGATAGACGATTTTCATTGTTTACCATTAATTCAATTAAAAATTTAAAAAATCAGTGGTAGAAAACCTATAGGTCTTATGAGGAAAATATCGCCTTTGATTTTTATCTGTTATCAAAGATGAGTATTTTAACATGAATTATCTTTATCACTAGATCACATTTAAAATGATCATTTTAATATTGCTTTGTGTATTTTCAATTATTAGTGGTGCTTTATACAATATAATTAAAGTTTTGACAAATATAACAATATAATAAAATAATAATAAATATGTAGCTTATTTAGATATGCCAACAATACTTTTAATTTAGCACTATTATAATTAAATTTAAATTTGAAATATTTAAATATAGAAAAATTTCAGAACCGATTATGTGATAGTGTCGAATTATTTGATGAAATGTTAAATAATCGATATTTATTGCTGTGCTCATTTATATTATTTCTCAATAAAAAAGATTTATTCGAAGAGAAACTTCAACGTATTCGTCTTTCGAAATATTTTTCCAACTATAAAGGTTTGAACGATTTTTTATTTTTAATTTCTTCTGAGATGCAATTTTGAGAAAAATTTGAAATTTTTTTCCTCATCTGATATATTTTTCTCCGTCTATTTCAAGGACTTATGCTGTAATTTATTTTTTCAATAATTTTCTGGAATTTTTTCTTCGTTAGTAAATTTTCATCAACTTGCGAGGAATATTTAATTTAAGGTCAAGCAGGTTTTTCGCTTTTACCGGATTTTTTTATTCAAATGAATCGAATTTTTTTATTTATTTAGTGATGAATAAAGGATGGAATTTGAGATTTAAATGAGTAGAAGTTTTATATAAAATTAGGACGAAGGATTATGACATAATGTTTCGAGTGTACAGTCTTTTTATGAGTGTTTTAAAATTTTCGGTTCCGAATTCCGGTTTGATTCCGGTTTCCGGCTTCCGGTTTCAGAAATTTTAGAACTTTTCTTGCATTTATACAGGAAATTTTTCGCCGTTTAATTCCGAAATCTTCGGATTGAAGACTACAATTAAGTTTATTTACGAGAAAGTTCTTGAAGAACAATCTTAGTTCGCTGAGCAGAAACTCTTCTATCGCACAAGGCAATCTCACAAAGCAATTTCATTACGCTCAAGTAGAAGCTAATCAACGATTTTATTTTATTCAAGCGAAAATAGTTTTTACTAGCTTGAGCGTTGAAAAGTTGAATAATTTTCTGATTGGCAGAATTTTTTCCAACTTTTTCGCTATTTTTTTCATGTATTTAAATATTTAGACATTTAAACATTTAGATGAATTTAAATATTTAGACAGAAATGTGCAAAAAAATAAATATTCGGGTTTTATTTTCAGGAAGAAATGACTACAAATCGGCATGCGAATTCGTCAGATCTCTTTTCATGCAGGTGAAAGAATTGGAATTTCGTTTCTTTTAGAAACTTCTTAGAGAACATCTAGATTGAACATTTATATTTTCTTTTTGCACCGTCTATAATGAACATAAGAATATTCCCCCATATGATAAACCTTCGTTTGCGGTTTTTTTCAATTCGACAATTCGGCTGATATTAGGATCAGTTTTTTGTGGTAATTTCCTTTTCTTTTATTAAATCATGAGGCATTTTTATTATTTATCTTACAATGTAAACTCCGATTTCAAGGACAACTGCTTGAATCGATATTATTTAATCGATTAATTATAATGACATACTATTATTATAATTATTAGGAAATCAATTCTGTTGAGAAAATAAAATTTTTTTTGATGTTTTTTTTTCGATATTGAAAAATTACAAATATTCGTAGAGAAAAATTTTTAAAAAATTTGTTATTTGAATGAATGAAATAAATAATATTTTCCTATTTTCTTTTATATTTTCTTTCGTTATTTAGAGGGCATATAAAAGGTAGTGGAATTAGTTTAATCAAAAGTCTTACATCGAATTATTCTTTATACAAATATAATTTATATTCCTCATATTCTAATTTTTATTTAATATTTGGATTTTATTCTAATAATTTAATGTTTATTTACATTAGGTTTTTTCTTATTTTCGATGAAAAGTGATGCTTTTTATAGTATTATATTATCGTTTATAATTTCGGATGAAATAAATTTTTATGGATTAAAAAAAATTAATTTTTACGAATTGAAAAATTTCTCCATAAATATAGGAATTTTTTAGCGACATTTTTTTTCAATAGTAATTTATAAGTTACAAATGTAATATCGTTTAGAATATTTAAATTAAAATAATAAAAAGGGGAGTTTTCAGGAAGAAATCAAAGGATCACGCAATATATATGTTCATTTCACAAACGCTACTGATACAAATAATATTGATTTTGTATTTTCGGCTGCTTGCGATATTATTCTACAAAGTAGCCTTCAAAAAAGTGGACTAACTTGAAGCGAATCACTTCTTTCGCTGAAACGGAGGTACGACGAAGCGGAACGATCCTTCAAAAAAATCGACGAAGAGAAGGAATTTGACGGATACTCGTAAAGGATCTCGACTACGCTATTCTATACTCTATTCTGGCATACTAATGTGATTTTAATTATGCAATTCTATATTGTTTTTGTATCATAAAATATGTAACATATAGTTGAAAATTTAGAAAAAAAAATTGATTATTTTAATTGATTTGAAAGATAATTGCGATCATTTCATGCAGTATATTAAGCATTCAGAAGTGAATAAGTTGAAGTTCTTTGAAATTGAATTGAAGTGACTATCAATCATTCAATTATTTTTAGGAGAAAAAATATAAAATTAGCAAACTAAAAATTCGATGCACATTTTCCAAGACATTATTAACAGTAGTGCTACTATAGGGCAAGAATATTTGCATATTACAGTATGCTTATTCATAAATTCCATCACTTAGTTCTTTTATTTAGAAAAATTAGGTTTTATGCAAATTTTGAGTGGTTCGTTTTGTTTGAATTCTTGCATTGAACTTAGAATTATCTAAAAGAATCATCTAAACTATATGACCAACTGCGATCAAAATTCAACCTCAAGGCGACGGTTGTATGAAATGATCGTAATTGTGGCAACTGATCAAAGAACCACTAAAACAATGAGATCACCATTTTGATCACCCATACTGTGGTTATGACCCCAGCTTTCTATCGATCTCTATACGAATGTATTCTCCGTTCAGTGTTGTCGAGTACTGCATCGTGAAGCGGTTGCGTGGCTAGTCGTTTCTGTTATTGTTGCGAATTTTTATCCATTTCTATTTGATTTAGTTTTCGCACAATCTATTTTGAGCGCTTTCTTCGACTTTCGTTACCTTATTCTAACTTTTGCTTCATTATTAGAATATATTGTGACTATAATGCAAGAATGACGAAGGAATTTCAGAATTTAGGTTGTGGGAAGATGAGTTGGAAGGATGGGTATAATTGAGTGGTCCTTTTGTCCACTGATATGTAAATGGCAGTATTTTCGTCATGCACTTGTAATCATTTGATAATTCGTCTTTGATGATTTAGCTTAGTATTTGCTTGCATATATATATATATATATTTTCAGAAAATTTTATTTGTTGCAATTATATTAATTAAGTGTTGTAAATTGAACTGTAGGAATTCTTGCGAGTGGCAAATACAAATTTAGCACTAATTTTGGCCAATCAATTGCGCCTAATTTTTTTGATCATTTGAAGTTTTGCAATAAAGTCTAAGATTTCTTTTCTATAATTAGTATTGAAAAAAAAAATCCACTTTCAATAACAAAACGTATGTTTTCATATGCATATAGTATAATTCTTGCTGGTTGTTTTTTTTTCCGTTTTGAACTACTATCGTTCCATTATCCAGCGTTGAATTGGTATTTAATAAAAGTCAGGATCTTGTTTTATCTAATTCGCCGTCGTAATTCCTGAAAAATGCTATGTATTGTTTTATAGGTTGTACAAAAATATTTGTAGTTTAGATGCAAATCATAAAGTGAAATATGCGACTGACAGTTGGTGTACACATATATTGTCGGCAGATAAATGTGGAGAGCACTTCAGTGAAGCGTTAGTTGTTTGTTTTTTTTTTGTTTGTTTGTTAGCTGATTTTTTAGTGTTCATGTTGCAAACTTTTTTGAGAGAGAGAGACAGGTAGGGGGTCTTCCCCTCCACCTTCATCTTCATTTGTGTTCCGGCTTCGTTACGTTCATTTTCCGGTTCCGTATTTTTAAAATATAATCATTGCTTTTGCAGTATAAAGTGTCCGGCTATGTTTGCGCATCATTTAAATCATAAATCCGGTCTTCAATATGCAATGGGGCGGTGATGGATGATCGTTTCTTCATTAAGGAAGGCAATCTAGCTAGACTGCTCCACTTCATCTCTCGGGGGAATCGAGGGATCGTTTCAATCCAAGATTTCCACTGCGCTGACATCTTTGTGCTTTATGAATCGAGTCGATGTGTTGGGCATGTTGGTGTGTTTGTGTGTGTATGTGTAAGTCTATGCTGCGCAAGTATAGCAAACGAATTGAAAACAAAATAAGCGCTGCTAGCAATTTCCGTTGTGTCGACTCTCTTTTTTCTGTCTTCGTTCTTTTTCGTTTTCTCTAACAAGTCTCATCATCGCAATTATTTGCATATTTCGCATCGTTTCGTCGTCCAACTTCATTCATTCGTTGTGTCGATATCCAGAATGATTCTGTTTGCTTCTCGAAGAAAAATCGCCTAGAGGAAAGTCGTCTTATAATTAAGTTAGAGCAACCTTTACGTTAATCGACACTTACTACTTTACTAGAAGAAAAAAGTATGAATAAGTTGAGTTAGATTCTCTATTAAAAAATACAGCGCTAAGATGTTTTTACATAACTAAACATAATGATGACTTACTATGATTTTTAGGCACAATTATTTAAATGCTTATCCCTCTTTACTTTTAAATAGCTTCGTTTTTTTTTGTTTGGAGCTCCATTCGAATCTCTTTGAATTTCATCGATTGTTTTAGCACATTATGAATAAATCTCGCTTTTTCTCAACTACGACATTGTTACCGTATTCGCGATTCTCTCATTTCTTATGTCCATTCTGTAGAGTTTCCACACCCACCGNTTTCCCCCCCCCCCCCCCCCCCCCCCCCCCCTCCCCTCTCTTCCATCCGTTTCCATCATTGCTCACTTCTGAATTCGATATGAGTTGGCGCATCTATTTTTTCTATCTGCCATCGTCCTTGCATCGTCCTATCTTTTACTGTATATCGCGATTGCATGGCTCGGTCATCTCAAGTTTTTCTTCAAAATTTCGATCTTAGAAATAACAAAGAGTTATTCTCAAGTGAAAATTACATTTGACACGTAATGAATCTTTCTTAGTGTATGGCAACGAATAAAAAAAAAATTGCATATTGGACACAACTCGTTATCATTAGTGAATAAAAATATTCCATAGGAATTCTTTTAAAAATTTTCTTTATTTAAATTTTTCAATTAAATATTGATGATTAGCAAATGCAAATATTCAAATTAGATTAATTAGAATCTTTAAAAAATAATTTCCATTAAAATTTGGCGTTAATTCAATAGGTGTTGTTAATCTTTTTTCTTTTGCAGTGATCTTATTTCCATAATTTGTTCATTATTTACAGATAGTGTATATTTTTGAGGCGTATATTAGAGTAATTCAAGTAGCATAACCACTCTCGAGGATTATACCTTCGGGAATGAAAGATTTTTTCTTTTCTTTCCTATTGCTAACAATCGATTTCGAGTGTTATGCCCTATACTAGGTTGTCCATTCGTACAGTCCTCATTCTTTTATTCAACTTCCTCCCTCGTAAGCCTTGTACGGGACTATTGTGCGCACTTTACCGCATGTTGTATGTGCACATCTTGCTGCATACTGTATGTGCACATATTACCGCATACTGTATGTGCACATATTACCGTATACTCTGAGCTTAAGGTTGATTTACAGCAGGGAAATTGCCATTTAGGCATCTTTAGTGTTTTCGTTGTTGTGCTTAACTGATCCTGATCTAGGTGAAGGGATATGAATGGATAACGGTCGGAAATATGCACATTATGGAGATATTTCCTTCATATTTGTTTTTTTGCGGACAATTGTTAAGTGTAACAATTTATTTGATGGCATTTATCGCTATTCAAATATTTCAGTGCGAAATCGTAATTGCGAGGATGAGGAAAGACTAAATCTTTTTTTAAAATAGATTCTCTCTCAAACAAGTACATAGAGGGAAAATTCTGAAGATTTTTATATTTCGATGAGTTTCACGATGTAATGCGTTGAAATGCCTTTAAAAAATTTTGTTCTATAGGTTATTTTAATTAAAAACAGAAAAAAAGTTGGGTAATTTATAGATTTTTTGCTGTCCTCGAAATTTTTCGTTTTCTTCAACTTGAAAAAACTTCTCAAAATTTTTTCGTTTTTTCCAACTTAAAAAAATTTCTCAAAATTTCCATTCAACGTTTTTGAAATGCTGACGTCATTCGCTCTTAACACAAAGTTTATTTGCTCATACGAATAATTGCGCACTTAAGTTGATTCAAGTGCAGATACGAAATTGTCGGTTATAAACGTTCGCTATAACGTTTTCGATGCATTCAGTATGATTGCGACCTCTTTGCTGGGTTTAGTAGAAGTGTGACCTTTTTGTTGGCTTTCAGCTGACCACTGTCCATCTGTGGGATTGCGGCTTTCAACTGACCACTGTCCAGTTGTAGGATTGCTTTCGCGCACTACATTCACTTCATCCCCTCCAATAATCGATAGCAATAGTAGGGCTGTCGAGCACGCTGCGAATAATTAAAGGAGCAGCTTTTCATGGAGAGGCCTCCCAGTGCTACACATCCTTTATTTGCCTATTCGTTGCGCCCCTTTTGCTGAAAGAATTCAATGATAGCTGGTATATATAGTTGACTTAGAATTTATTATAAACCAGCAAAGTGTTTTTTCTAACTTGTGTGCAAGGAGTATATTAACATTAATCAGCTTTATCTAATTTTGCACAACAATATTCATTGAGTTAGTTTTTTTCTGTTTCTTTTTCATTAACTTTAATAATACTCTTCATTTGTATACATTATATATCGTCTTTGATGGCAGAAGTTTTTTGTGACGATAAAATTTGGGCCAAAAAATACTGAAATCTTTCAATTTTCATGGGGAAAACTCTTGAAAAGATTTCTTGAATTTTTATGGAAAACTTCCACCGATTCTTTCTCATTTTTCTAGTAGAATTTTTTTTTAAATTTTTCGAATTTTTGAATGAATTTCTATGTGAGAGAAATGCAGAAAGTTTATACTGACAAAAGGTTTGCTTTCAACGTGATAAAGCAATATCATTATGACATACTTGACAACGTTTAAGCAGACAGGGAAATATGTCTTTTCTTTTTTCTTTTTTTTCTTTTTTTTTTACTTCAACAACGTTTCATTTCTGTATCGTTTTGATATAAACATCGATAAGAATAGCGGTGTCATTGTTCACTGAGTATATATATATTGCGCCGTAATGTCTCATCATTAATTTTAGTACCTTTTATCGGCGTTCTTTGTGGAAATTTTTCACCAATAAAGCGACTCAAGTATTTTCTCAGATATCCTGAATATCGGATTCAGGATAATTCATGATTTTACCGACGTCCTCAACGCAGGCCCAAAATTTTTTTATCCTCATATTGCGGGTTTTCAGGATCACTTTCCTCCCTCCCCCCTCCCCCCTCCCCTCCTCCAACCTCTCCTCTATCATTTTCTGCCAATAACGAACAATCCATATAAGTTTAGCAAAACTGTTTCAGTTTTAGCAGTAAGTGGCGTCACTTTATAGTTTGCTTTTTTATTCCAAAAAAAAACATTTTGGCATCTTAAATTAAGGAATAATTATTTTGTAAAGTCAGTCAGCGGGTGGGAATGATTCGATTCATATTGAAAGAAAAAAAACGATAATTATAAAAGAAAGCAAGGATTGATTGCATTTTTTTCTTTTGCTTAGAAAATTTCATTTTTTTTTTCAAATTTCGTTGCAAATATTTTCAAATATTGGGAAAAACGTCGATCATATTTTTAAAAGTTGTTTATAATAATTTTCTCTAACTTAAATAATGAATGGAGCATTTTTAGCCGTAGAGCTTGAAAATTAAAACTTATTAAATACTTGGAAGGATATTGACTGGCGCTTTTGTCGCA
Organism: Baylisascaris schroederi; assembly: GCA_006503575.1. NCBI lineage: Eukaryota > Metazoa > Nematoda > Chromadorea > Rhabditida > Ascarididae > Baylisascaris > Baylisascaris schroederi. The sequence continues at coordinate 656,067 of QEWY01000066.1, read as the reverse complement.
GCACTGACATTTGCGCTGATTTTCAAAGAAAAATATTTTCAATATTTTTTCAAAGATTAGTGATGAAATATTTTTGATGAGTAGGCGGATTTTTCCATCTTTGAAAAGTACTCAACGTTGAGTGCCCGAATAACGCAATTCTAATCGTTCTTAGAGATGTCTCAAGTGGAGTCGATAAGTTTTGTATGAACAATGTGAATAACCTCTAAATTGACGTTCACGTCATGTACTCTCTCAACAATTTTTTCCCCCCTTATCATTCGTTTGCGTCAATATTTGTGCATTGATTGACGACGAAGGGCGTTAGTAAGTTCCAAAAAGATGGTGGAGGGAGGAAGAGGAGGGAGGGGAGGGGCACTTCCAAAAAAGTGCCGAAAGGAGAAAAGGGTGGGAGGGGTGGGGAGGTGGAGCGGAGATTGTTGTTACTTTGGAGAGGGGGGAGGTGGAGCATAATGTGTTCAATACAGAGATTGACCGTTGAAGTTGTTAAGGCCTCGTTATACATCGCCGTAACTAATATGCTTAGAGTTTTGTTCATTTTTTCTTTTAAAGGTGTAAAATTTGCAAGTAGAAAGCAGGTGGCATTCTTTCGCTCAAAAACCTCAGGCTATATTGATCTTTGAGCCGTTACTGCTGTCTTGCTTAATTGATTATGGGAAATTTAACTATTTCTTAGGGTAAAATTTGCCTATTTCTTAGGGTATCTATTTTTATCAACGATTTTTTAGATGATCAGATTTGAGGCATATATAAGTAGCCTTCTCTTCCCAACCCCCCTCCTTCCTTCCCTTCCATATAAACTAAAAGGGGAGGGGGGCAGCCACAAGTTATTCAGGGAGTGAACCGTAAAACTAGCCTTGCAAAAAATGATTAAAATAATCCCAAAGCGGATAAATCGATGACGTCATCGATGAATGTGTTGACTGCAGTAAAACAGTACAATTAAGCTGCAAAAAATTTATTCCTACTTGTTATAAAAATTGATTTCTGGCAATTTTCCAAATAATAAGGCACAGATTTTAGTTGGAGAAACTTGATGGCAAATATTGAAAAATTTTTTGAAAATTTTTCTTTGTTACGCTTCGAGTTAACCAAATAGTGGATAACCTCTTTGCGCGGAAAAATTCTCTAAAAATCGATGCTGCATAGCGTAATGGTGAACGTAAATATTTGAATTAAAAAAACGCAAACGGGATCTAGTTTTTTTTCCCGCTCAGTGGTGTTTTAACTTTTTCGTATTGGAATTTTTTGCATCATTTAATACCTTTATTGGATTTTTTTTTGAAAATTTTCTTGAAAAGTTTCTTTCGATAAATTTTTCATTCAGAAATTTTCCATTTAAGAATTTCCATTTTTTTCAAACTCGTAATATCGTCGAGTTAGTTATTTTCTTTCTAGGTTCATTCATCGAATTCACCGTATCTTTTCATACCGTAGAGTGAAACCTGTTACCTCGCGTTATCTTTAGCCTTCAACAATGGAGTGCAACAGTAAACAACGGCCTTTTAACGGTTCGGTTCTAGTTTTGAGTTACACATCTACCCTATAATTGACAGTGTTTGCGATATGTGATTATCTCTCCCATTCACACCTCATTCAATTTTATTACCAGCCTCTATGTGCCAGCTTCACTACTTGTCACATCGACTAACACTTTCTGGTACCATTTTAACCTAATATATATGGATTTATATTTGTTCCTGTGAATTGATAGTGGGCAAAGCCACCGTTATAGATACCTTACGATGGAAATTATTTAAATTATTTGCACTGAGGTTTGGAAATTATTTTAAAAAATCAGTCGAGCTCATAAGTAGATAAAATACTTTTTATGGAAATTTGTTCTTTTTTTGCTCTCTATGGCTAGGATGTTTCAAAATAGAAATCACTCCTGGATCTCATTAAATTCCTATGCAAAAATATTGTATTTTTATTTCAGCCCTTTTGATACTTTAAATTTAAGCACTTAAATAGTGGATTTAATTCTAAATTAAACTGTAAAATCGATTAGAATTTCGCAGTAAGATTGCGATGTTATAAGCTTTCGGTGGCTATAGGGGCACTGGGGCTAGCAGCCAAACGTCGTTGCAGCAAATCTTAACTGCTAAAAAGTTGAGTAGAAATAAGGGCGAATGGAGCTCGACAGATCCGCGCCGACCTTTGGGAATGGAAGGATCGTCGTGTGAATCACTTGAACTATAAGTTTTTATCACAGCTAATAACCTCTTATAATCGTCTAATATCAGCTTATATGTAAATTAAGTGAGTAGATTTTGGCAGTCGAATACTAGCGAATCGAATGCTTACAACTTTTTTTTTCAACACTGCTCATGTTTAACGTTAGCGATTTGATTCAGCAAGTATAGTGCCTATATATAAATGTGTGGCATATTAATTACAAATTAGCGTATCTGATTAATATTTGGGCTAATTTTTCTGAATTCTTTTTTTTTGTACAGTGAAAAATTAGCAAGTGGGAAAACACGCCAGAGCTTTAGGTGCGTTATGTGCTTTTTGCGTATCAACTCACTTGGTTAATTGCGTGCTTAATTTAAAAAAACGATAGCAAAACGATTATGTTGTCTTGCAAGAATGATTGCTTATATAAGCATTTAAGCAAAAAAGTAACTTTTGAGTGGGATGTGATGTGTAACAGCGAAGATTTGACTGCCAAAATTGATGGTTTGTGACAAAATTTATGACAAAATTTGTGACAAATTTGTAGAATAAAGGCTCATATGGCATAGATTATCTCCAATATATTAATTGCCTTAGAATATTGCGTGAAATAATTACCCACTGTTGTTCGTTAATCGAAACCATTTAGCAGACAGAAAGACACAGACAGACGCACATATCCATGCATACACATGCATATACACAAATGTAACGTCACCGTGATTGCCATTGTAGAGCGTAGCAAAAGCTGATGGAAAAGCATTCATGCTTCTCAAACGTTAATTAAAATTAATTAGAAGTTTGTTGACATCCCAGTTAAGTTGAGAACAATTCAGCAAAAGAAAGGGTAGGAGGAAGGGTTGGGAGTGGAGATTGGGAGGGTGGGAAGAGGGGAGGTATAGTTTGCAAAGAATGACCCGATCGTGGGTACATTCCGTGCAAAAAGAGCAGTTAGCTGTTCGTGATAGAATCGAGGGAAGCGTTGGAGTAGGCATACGGTCAAAGCTAATCGAAAATCTGTATAGTGAAACGATCTTTTATTTAAATTTGAGCTGCCTTTTTTCTATTTTTATTTTTTTAATTGTTTTAAAAGCATTTTCTTTTGCTAGCGTTTCCGTGTGTAGTTTTTGCTAAAATATCGTAAGATAATTATATATTTGTGCAAGCATACGTGATATCTATTCGCTTTTTGCAATTTGTATTTTAGAAGAGAAACGCTTATAAATATTTGCAATTTTTATTTGATTTGTTCTGAGAATTATTAAATTTTGTTTTTCGAAAAAATTTTTGCATTTAATAAATCTTTTTTTTTTTGAAGATTTTTTCATTCGGTCTGTCATTAACATGAAGCTTTACGTAAATAAGGAAGTTTTTTCTAGAATTTTAACTTATTCTGCGGTATCTATCAGATAGATTTTTCTAGTTTTACAATGCGAAAATATTTATGCAAAATTTGCACTGATAATATTGCACAATTGTATTGCATTTTTTGCATGATGATCAAAGGAACCGCAAATGCATAGTCGTCCGATAGGTTTGTTATCATTGGTGCAAAAAATCGCTATAAAAGCGATATTTAGAATGAAGTTTTTTTGCAAATGCATTGCATTATGATTGCATTTATTGTTGCAAAAAATTGTCAGTAGAACGGATTTTTCTCGCATAAACTGCATTCATATTCGATAGGGAAAATCCTTTAGTAATGAAACATTACAATGAAATTTTTATGCAATAACTTTTTTTTGCAAGGGAATACTCATATTTATAATAGTAGTAATATAGTTTATCAACTTATTAATCAAAATTGTTGAATAATTTTATATTTGAAAATAATAAAAAAAAATTATAGAACTTTTTTTTTAAAAAAAAATTATAGAACTTTTTTTTGCTTGCTGATTAATTACCAAGCTACATTGGCATCAAAATATGATTAAAATTGTGGATTATTCGATATGAGACAATAGCGATGGGATGGGCGCAATTTCGTCTAAAAGTTCAGCTGCCGATGTCTAATTGCTTGTTGGTTTTTGCGTGATTTTGCTTCATTCTTTTTGCTAAGAAACTTTTTTTTTTCTGAACTTGAGGAGATTGCAGGGGTTCTATTTCCCCTTTGTTCCCTTTCCCCCTCCCCATCCCCAACCTCCCCCTTCCTCTGCAAATTTAGGACTATTGGCAATAGTAGTTGCATTGACGTTCATCGCTCTTTTTATTCGCTGGTTTCGGAATAAACGAACGAACGAAATTGGATCCACACAAACGCTGATTAGCGGAAATGTCCTTTACTTTGATGGTGTGGCGACTGCATCATCGACTAACGCTCGCTGGAATGCATTATTGCATTTCTATCTAACATTCAATGCAGTTGAATATTGCTTCAATAAGGGTCAATGTTTTGTTTTTTCTTTTTGTTTCCCAGTTATTATTTAAGTATAGTCACTGAACAATGAGATTTTGCCTGGTATTATGTAGATCATGAAAAGCAGAAAAATTTTCAACAGGAAGAAGGGTGAGGGAAAGGGAAGTGAAGGGAGGATGGAGGCCGAAGGGAGGTTTTTGAATGAAAGCCCTTCTGGAGTAATGGTATAAATGTTCTGATATCTTGCAGGGCTAGCGATCCTCTCTTTGCCCCACTCTTCGGCTATTTCCTTGGTCTGCAACCAGGATTGATTTGATTCTATGTAATTTGCGATGAAAATTGTCGTATATTGAAGAATCGAATTCTGTTTTATTTTAAATTCCAATTCATTATAAAGAAGCGGACTACCTTTATTCTTTCTCTTTCTCCCTCTTCCTACTCCCTCCTTCCTCCCCTCCTCCCTCAACTCCCGAATGGCATGAGCAACCCATTTTTATGCAAATCATTTTCCATTTTATTTTTATCTCTTTTTGCCTTCATATAATATTCCAAGCATTTTGACTTATTTAAGTCAACTTCAAATGATATTTTGTACAACTAGATAACCGAAAATGAATCGATTCTGCTCGCAACGCAAAATTTGGGTTGAAAATAAAATTGCAGCTATGATGATGCCTCATCGCTTGTCTTTTTTCTTCATTCGAATTATTATTAATTTTTTATCGTAAATTATTATCGATTTTTGATCGTAAGTTAGTTTTATTTAGTGCGATTTTTTTGAAAATAATAGAAAAAAATTGAACTTTCCTCTGCTTTGAATCAATGCTAAATTTTTTTTAAATAAATTGTTCGTTTTGAAGTAAAAATCCACATTCAACCCATCAAGAATTAACTCGATTCTTAGTGTATTTTTTCTCTTTTTTTTCGAACAAACCGTCTGCGATATGCTAAACTCTGTAAATATGTTCTTCTCGAAATGTGAATTCCTTCGTTCAATACAAATAGTAAAAAAAATTGCGCTTCTTCTTAAATGTAACTAATTTGTTTGCAGATATTCGAACTTATTTGCGAAAAAAAAAACTCGAAAATTTCAAAATTTCAACCCAATTTTCTAGAACAAATATATTTTTTAAAATCATTTTTATCTTTTTTATCATTTGGAAATTGATTTAAAAAATTAGAAATTATTCCGCTCTGAAGAGCCTGAAAAATTTCAATGCTTTAGAAATTTCCGCTTCTTGTATTTGGAAAATCCTTAAACTTCACTCAGTGCAAATAGGCAAACGATAGACTGTAGTTGAAAAACCCGATCAGGAACACAAAGCCTCTTCTGGAAAACTTTGATTTATAAGGTTTGTCTAATTACTGAATACCTTTACCCAACTCTTTAATACGATAGTAAATATTATCTTCTAAGAGAAACGATTACTCAACTGCCAGGGGTAATTTGCTCATACGTTGCCGTACTTCCGGGTAATTTTTTTGGTGAAATCTGACAGGTATCATCCGTTCGTGGTAGGCCTATATTGGCTTCGTAGAATTGCAGTTTTTCCGGATTCGGGATTTTTAGAACTGAAATGTGGCTATTGGGATTCCGCCGATATTTGACTAGGCTTGCAGTTTTTTGCAGAGTTTTTTACGATAAAAATTTAGCAAGTGGTCGTACGAAAGTGTTGAAATTTACATATCTACCATTTGTTTGTTGCCTCAGGGCATTTCGTGAGCAAGATGCGTTACTACTTATTGTTAGAAAATATAAATGCGATGCTCGTTTTTCCGCTTTAGGGAGCTAAAGTTTAAGGATACGCTTAATGCGGTAGTTTCTTTTTTTTTAGCTGACCTAATCACTGGTGAAAGCGTTGAGTATAGAAAAGCCACTGGACAAAAGCGCCGATTGACAGGTTAACCAAGCTGTCTTTATGCAATAACATGTTACGCAGTGCTAAATATGGAATAGCGCATTTTTATTGCTTCATTGATGTATAGCAGGAAGTAAAAGTCACTCTCAGGATGGCTAATATTCGAGAATAACATATTGTTTCATAGATATATTGTTATAGTTATATATGGCGCTTTTGTCCAGTGGCGTTTTCCCACCGATGCTGATGACACTAACTGATGACCATCTTATTAAATAATTGACCCAATATTTCCGTTGATTGAGTGATCAAAATTTATCAGTATTAAAATCGTCTATTACGCATAGATCGAAGTTTAACTGGTGTGTCGTGTGTTTCGTTGATCCACTATCCTCGAATCGAGACAGCTGCACACGCTTCAGCCGAGCTGATACATACACACACACACACCCACACACATACATACACACACATACGTATCGATCGGCAGTCATGAAGACAGCCGTTTGTCTGTTCCTCAATTTGCTATAAACGGAAGAATGATTGAATAGTCGCTCTTATTCACCGATTTTTCCACTTAAACATCAACCATTTATAATAAACTTGACAGGTGATTGTTGGAACTTTTATGCTATTCATTTTGCAATCATATTCCCGACTTAAATCAGAACTTTATTTTCGAACTCTTGATAGAGGGAGGGGGAAGGAGGTGGATGGGGCAAGGGGAGGGAATGGGAGGCGAGCGATACTTGTCCCCCATAAGAAGGTAATTTCATTTTTTTTCGAAGATGTATCCTGCTAGAGTATGATCTTCTAGAATTTGTATTTTCAGCATAAAAATAACATAACAGGGGTCGATCGAAGTATCTGTAGCATAATGCAGTAAGAAATATCGCGGCAATAATTTAAACGTATAGTTTACCTGAGGAACAGCTATCTAATAAGGTGTATCAATAAGTTTTATACTGGAGTATATCGTGAGACGTTCAAATGGTTTTTAGTATTCACTAACTAGTCGTTGAAGAATTGAATCTTTTGTATAATATATTGTAAATTGATATAATATTTGAGGAATCCAAGCGCTAGGGTTGTGCTGGAATATGATTCTAGAGTTCGGGAACTGCTGTTTTTTAGAAATTGGGGTTCTAGTTTAGGTTGGAATTTCAGAGTTTTAGAAATAATAGAGCTACCTGAGGGAACTAATATTACCAATGTTTCCTGAGAGACCCCATCCTGGCTCCAGTTCTTAGGTGACTCCTTTCGATGCAATCATTGAAGTGAAAGCTTGATAAACGCCTCAAAAAAAAAAAATCTCGAGGTTCCTACGAATGTGTTTTGAAGTGTTGCATTATTGGTTTGATAACCCTATTTGAAAGAGAATGTTCTTATTTCTCTCTTGTTTGGTCTTATTTATTCGTTTTTCCTCGTTCTTTGGCGACATATGCGCCATTAATTCAATTTTACCTTAATTACAATCATTGGACGTATGCGCCGTAATGAATCACTTGATTTTGCTCTAATTTAAATAAGAAAGACATAGACATAAAATGCGTCCATTGTCATCTCTTAAAATTGTCGGAAATGCACACAGCATTCTTACTGTATCATCATCATAATGCATTCGCAATAATTTTTATTGATCTTTTATGATTAAATTGATCGATAAATTGATAGATTGTTGTTATTATTGATTGATCTATTGATATTTGATTGGTAATTGATAATTAAATCGATAAAAATGTTCGGAATCGACAAATTAAATTGATTCGTCCTTGAAAATATTTTTTGAGATTTAATAAATGTAAAGTGGTAATAATAATTATTAATTAGTTAAATAAATATAATAATTAATTAAAGTAGTAATAATCATTGCTTTATTATTTTTAATTTTATTATTTTCTTTATTGCTTTAACTTTCATGAAATTATAAAATCAAATTTTTTTTCGATAGTAAAAAAATAAGCTCTAAATAAATTTCTGCAAGTTTATTAAATGTAATATATCTTTGTAGGTGGAGATTTCAAGTAAGTTTAGATTATCATAATTTAATAATTTACTTATAAAAAAAACTTTCTAAGCTCAATAAGTTGTAAGTTGTAAATGATTAAGTTGTAACTAAGTTGTGAAGTAAGTTGTAAAGCAGTAATATTGTCATTGATAGATTGTATTTGCTGACAACTTTTTCTAATACTAATTAATTTGATTATCTTTAACTGATTATTGAGTTGTAAAAGTAGAAATTACTTACAACTTTGACTTTATTTTATTTCAACTCTAAAACTTGCCTTTTTTTATAGTGCATCTATTTTTTGATCGTCACTTAAACTCTTCGTTTATTTTTTACGATCATAAACTTCGAATTATATTCGATTTATAGCTGACATTGAAAAAAAATTCTTTTGAGGTTTTTTAGAATTTGTATTTGTGTATTATATTGCATAGAATATATCGACTTTTTTTCTCAGCAATCGATATGAAAGTTAAAACTTTTCCCAATGGTGAAATAAGAAACGTGAAAAGGGGATTGAGAACTGAGAGCAAACAAAATTTGGCAGATATTCGCAGCAATTTCACTTCAAAAAGCATTTCGAATGTCAATAGTTGTTGACATTCTGCGGAACTGTGGGTATTTTTTTTTTTCGGGAGGAACTTTACCTTTTTTGTGGGGAAAAAATTAGCGAATAGAGCATCGTTAAGAGGTACATTGCTCGTAATACGGTTAGCACCTCTCACATTTGTAAGCAATTTTAACTTATGTTTGCTCATTTTTCAGAGCCATTTAAGCGTTTTGAACTAGATTTCTTGTGAAAAATAGGGGAATCTTCTTTACTTTCCCTCGTCTCCCGTCCCCCTACTTTTCCTTATTTTGGATATTGTAACGTCTTTGGGGACTTCCTTCCGCTTTTACTTCCGGTCACTCACCTTTTGTGGATTCTCTTTAAAAAATTCTTCATTATTGTTGGAGGAAATTAACAATCTCTATCAGAGATTGTTCAACCTCTTTTTCTCGTTATTACGGTATCTACAGTAGCCTTTTGCTTATATTAATTTATCATCTCTTATCACCATCGATGGCACTACACTGTAAATCCCTCAATTTTATTTCATTCTTTATAAGCAGTTTAGGTTTATTTCTAGTGCAATGGGGATTTTTTAATTTTTGTTTTTTTTTGCAATCGTTGCGCCATTGATTTGTTTCATTCATGAAAAATGTTCAATATTCTGTCGCCAGCTGATGGTTTTATTACAGATAATTAAGCATAACCGGATATACCTAGAAGGTTTAAAACTGAAAAATATTACCCTTTACTTATAACCTTTATTGCCTTACTAAAATCATTATTACATTTTACTTATTGTCTTTTTTTATTACTTATTATTATACTCGTTACCTCGCTACACACATTTATTACCCTTTATTAAAATTATGTGATAATAATTTTTTTTTTCTTTTTATTACCACGGGTACCACTATGCGATATCTTTGGCATGGGTTTTCTTTCTGGATAATTTTCTCCAAGATTCTTGAGAATGTTTGCATTGTTCAGTATAGCGAAAGTCGAGCTGTGCTTTGCAGTGGAAGTAGTTGCAATGTAAGACTCGTGGCGCAAGTGTCCTGGGACATCATAACCATTTGACGGCTCACCCTTCAAATTTTGATGTGAAGCGGAGAGTTTAAAGTAAATAGGAAAGGCATAGTGTAAATATTAGAAAATTGCTTATGACAATATTTGATGACGTCATCTTTAAAATCGTTTCGACAGTTTTATTGTTGTGCGATGAGATTATGGTGAAATACATTGTCAACTGTTCGCTCGTATTTTTAATGGAATTACATCATTTCAACGGTATTGCATTACGCTTGCTTGGGTCGTAGCAACTAGCAGACACTTGCGCCATTGACATAGCGATAATAGTGAGGGGACGGGTATTAACATCCCCCCCCCCCTTTCATCGCTTTTCCCCACTCCCCCCTCTTTCGTTTGAAATTCAATAGAAAGGATTTTTCTGAGAGTTCAGTTGACTTTCGGGGAATCTTTTTCAACAGAGATAGTCTCCCCCCTCCCCCCTCCTCCTCCCCCCCAATTCTATCCCTCTTGATTGAGCCAAGAAGGCCAGCAACTCTCATTTCGTCCATCCTCTTTACTTCTAATTAAGAAACCCCGATACACAAGTCGTTTCCACGACTGATCTTGTTTTCCAGGAAATTCCTTTATGATCTACTGCGTTTCCATGTTCAACAGCACAGTCAAACATCCTTCCGTGGCAGAGAACTCATAGCGGAAGCTTTCCCTAGCAAGAGGGTCTCATAACGGAAGTGACTCAGTGTTTTATTTTGAAAGAGTTGCACCGTATCAATGTTTATGAATGCGCTTTTTGTTGGAAAGGTGAAACATAAGTACCTTCTTAGTGTGAGGTCCTCACATACGAAGCAATGTGGGTCTGGGCTAAATACCGATCCTGGTCACAATCGGGACCGCATTTGGCTCAAACGTAACCCTGATTACTGCCGAGATCGTTTTGATTTCTGATTTAGATTCGGTACCGACCACATTCGGGATCAGGTTTAACTTGGACCAATCCTGTCTTGGTCGGGCTAGTTTTTTGCTTGGATCTAGTCTCCGGCATGTCCAGGATTGGTTTTATTCTAGATCCGAATTCCCTCTCACTTGTGACTACGTTTAGCCTGGATCCAAACAATATTTTCTTGCTGAAGAATCTTAAAAACTTTAAACCTGTCAAATCATAAAACAGTTGTCTCATTTGTAAGTATTCCTTACGAACGAAACTTCAGTTTTCCCTACAGTAGTCCAGATGCCGACACAAAACGACACCGATATTCGCGCAGGTCCTTCGCATTTATGCGCTATCAAGCAGTTAATATGGCGCTAACCTCTAATATTTAGGACAGCAATATTAAGATAAACTATGCTCATCTAATATATTAGGAAACTATGCTCATCAAGGTATTATACCTCTGTTTTCTAAGTTTTTAAATCTATTTTGGTTTTCAAATACGACGATGTATGTGTTGTTTACAAAGGCCAAATTTTCTCTTATATGCCTATATTTTTATAAAAATTACCATTGAAAGATATCCAGTTATAAAAATAAGCGATGCTTTCATCAAGTGTTGTTTGCCTATGAAAAACTTTTGTAAAATCACTTCTCATTATTGAATTACCTAAAATTTTCTCCCACCTTTAATATAATAGGGATAGTTTACTCGTATTTCCTTTCCAATTTTATTCCTTTCTCATTGAATAATTCTAAATTCCACTTATAAAATGTATAAAATATCTATGACTCTCATCATGTGGCACTTTAGTATTTCCTATAATGTTTCACTTATTATCTGACGTCATTTTCTATCTTAGACGTCGGTGTTATTTTTTCGCCTTCTTCAATCACCTCACTAGGTGTCATTGCCGTCACAATAGTTTTATTTAAATATATTTTATTTGAATATTTTCGTATACAATCATTAATTTAAAATGTTATGTATTTTAGTACTTAAAAATCGAATGTTTTTCGTTTAGACTGTCATATTTATGTTATAGATTCTCAGATTTATGTTATAGATCCTCATATTTGTGTTAAATTACGCATAAATGCTATTTGGATTGTTATATTTGTTTAGATTCTCAGATTCGTGTTATATGTTATTTTTGCTTCTTTGATGAAATTTTAAGATAAGATACGCTTGGAGGGCAAAGAGATTATGCACAATATCTCTGAATTATGTATTTAAAACGCATCTCCCCTCATATCCTCATCGCTTATTTTGTACTGTCTGAAGTTTGGTAACATTATTTATGGGGGCATATGATAGTTTTTGCACCTAGTTTTCAGTTGTGCATACCCTTCCGCAAGCATACGATAGTTTTTTTTTGTTCCACTTTCGTGGAAGGAGATAGGTGGTTACGTAAGCCTTTTGTTTGGATTTCATAGGAAGAGGCAAAGCTGCTACAAGAACTAGAACTTAGAGTTTCTGCTACCTCTTCTTACGTAACTAAGACCGGCGGAGGGTGGGGTGGGGGGAGGGGACTAATGCCAGACAGAGGTAAATTTACCGAAAAGAGGAATGATAAGATCTTCCTCGATATTAAACAGCGGCATGATATATTTCCGGTAAAATAAAAATAAAAAGTTTTTATGAACATATAAATTTTTTTTGGATTCTTGCAGCATTTCAGCCGATCTTATATTTAATTGCAAATAGGTCGATTATATTGATCTCCCTATCGGCAGATAAAGTTCAATTAAATTCTTGCAATGCTCTAATATTACTTTTATAGTCTTCAAATGAGAGCGCTACAATCGCAATCAGATTAAAGAGTCGCACCATTGCTTGCTTAACCGAATGCGTTTTCCAATTTATATATTATCACGGTGTGTTTTTTATGGAAATCGACGTTCATCGTTAATATAGGATTTTACAAATTTGCATATTAAATATATCAAAAAATAAATTTTCAGTGGACAACGCGCTGTGATGCGATAGTGTGCTTGGCTTATAATTGAGGATTATATGTCATCGAAAGTGGATCAATGCGTAGTGCTATCCTATGGGAGAAATATTTCGCTCAACGCGAATTATTACAAGCCGAATTAGCACAGCAACTACGAATCAATATGGCTACGTTGGTAGGTCAAAAATTGTTATTATTTATTTTTTTACAATGAAATTCAGGTGTTTTTCAATTCATTTATAAACAAATACCTTGAAAAAAAGGTATGAATCATAAACTGGTAGTGTAGAAGGAATGTAATCTATCAAACCAGGTGGCAATAATTAATTGCAAATAGAGGTGATATTTCTGTTGATAAAAGATGAAAGAGATATAAAAATTGAATTCTATTTTCAAGTTGAGAAAAAAAATCAATTTTTCTCCTACAAAAAGTATTCCTTTTCACAATCTTTATTATATGAAATTTTTACCTTTAATAAATTTGAAGTCAAAAAAAAAATATAATGGGAGTTTCTCTTTTGATTTTCCATAATTGATAGGAATAGATTTTTCAAAGAATATGTGCCATTTTTTAATCAATGGTTGGTACTACCACGAATAAAATAAAAAAATGACGTCATTTGGAAAATTTTTATGAAATTTTCTGATATGCCATATGTGTTGTGAAAATAGTAGTGTTAAATCTGATTGCAAGTAAAACGCAATACTTTCAAGATATCAAATAATGAATAAAACTTTATAATATTTCATAGAAGCAATATGTTTTTATGATAGATAAGTAGGTGTGATTGGGAATTTTCGGAACTTAAAATAAATATTCGATGAACTTAAAATATTTTATGAAACTTAAATAAAATAATAAACTTAAAATAATAAATAATAATTATTATATCGAACATAATATTTGTAAACATAAAAATATATTATAGTGTAAAATTATAGCCCTATAACATTACAAATATATTCAGAGACATCAAATAATAGCAATATATTAGCAATACAATAGATCTTTCGCATTATATTGTTAAAACGAATAATAGACATGTGGATGTGTATATTTTGGTTTGAAAAACGGTCATATTTGCGTCGAAATGTTCACACAAAAAGGCGATTCAATGGGAAATGTTTTCATTGAGATGAACATCGCAATCATACGTTTCCATCCCACATATGGTACACCATTCTAACTGCGAAGCGTGCTGATGCTTCACTCGATCCGAAAGTCATCCACGTTCTGTTATTCTCTTTCCTTCAGTCCCCAATCACAATCCCCCCTCCTGCTCTCCGCCCATTCCGCTCATTGATTACTTCACTGCCATTCTGGTTTAATAACCTCCTTTTCCGGAATTAGACCGGACGATGCGAAAGGTTTATTCCAGTCGAAAACGAGCTAAATTGGTTAGCAAACGATTGTTACGCGTAGATGGATTATGGTAGCCTAAAATCTCTTTCAAGGTCCTTTTTTTCAAAGCTGATCAGCACGTTTAACGCTGGTTATGTATAAATTTTCACCGGGATATTAAATTTTATAAAGTTTTGTGGATTATTTTCAAAAATATAGCCTTCTTTCTCAAAGTTTTCACATTTTTTCTGAATTTTTATGCAAGTTTTTCGAAGAATTTTCAAATCCATCTATCGTAAAAATAATTGCCTGCACCAGGAAGTTTCTAGGTTACCAAAAACTTCCCACCCATCGGTGCATATTTGCGTTTTTTTTGTACCCATGGGGAACATTTTAATAAAATCGAACAATTCCTCCCCCCCTAAAGAAGATCGCTTTTCATAGTAAATAGACGAAACATCGCTAAATGAAAATATTTTGGGGAATTTTTTGGGGAACTTTTGGGAAAGTTTGACTCATTGCAAATGATAAATTGACTTTCTAAAGTGAACATCGTCAACAGTGATCTAAGAACATTCATTATCAACAAAAGTTTCGATTTTTCGAACAGTTAGAATAATTAGATACCAATTATTTTTTATTTTCAACATAAGAGCAATATTTTTATGTATTTTAAATGGAATAGTACCTCAAATATTTATTGATGCTATTAAAGATTTTAATGGAAAATTAAGCGAATCATCTTTTTCTCAAGATTGAAAATTTTTTCTCTTCGAGATTCTGCTCCTTATGAGAACAATACTCAATCATCTCAAAACAACGGTTTATTTACGCAATCCCTTTCTTGTGCGACAACAAGTTTGTTTAACGCTCAGCTTAAATCTTCCTTCAAAATGGGCATGTCGGAAAAAAGATATGTTTTTTTCTTATGGAAACTTTTTCGAATTAGAACATTTTTTTATAAATAAAAATATTAAAACTTATTTAAGCAAAAAGAAAATTCATTAGCATAGTGAATATATCTAAAATGTTTGATATGTTTATGTTTATAGGTGGGTAATATTTGTGATGCGGATGTGCTTCTAGTCGCCGCAGATGGCAGTAAATTGCCGGCGCATCAATGCATTCTACAGCAACGTGCACCTGGTTTCTATCGTCGACACATTGAACCCACCGTGACTGCGACTCCGAGAGACGCGAATACTAGTGGCCTACTTGAGGTCGCTGTTGGGGATATCGACTCAGCTGGACTAAGATTCTTTATAAGGTAAATAGTGAAATTAAGTTCCTAAGTACTGAAACTAAAATTAAAAATATTGGAGGTAATCAGTGCTGCATTATAGTTGTCTTTCTACATGTGTGAAGTGAAAAACTGTAGACGGAATGCTTATGCTATTTTTTAGATTTTTATTTCTCACCTGAATTTTTTCAAATTGTTTTTATTTTCTTTCTAAGGTAACCATGTAAATTTTGGTTTATTTATAGATCAGTTTATACGGAGGATGAAGTATCACAGTTGCCCGATAAAATTGATGAAGTAATGCGAGAACGCGATGATGACGATAAAGGTATCAATTGAATACGTTGAAATCGGGTAGAAACTGAATATCTTTGTGATGGTACTTAATTTTGATATTATTCATTTTAGTATTACTTGGCTTATGAATACTTTTTTAAACGATTATGCTTCTTCGCCTATCGCAATAAGCAAATTGTTTGCGCTTAATTAATGCAGTTCGTGGAATTGATGCATTCAATAAAATTAAACGAAGCAGCCAATTTCTGTATCGCATACGAGAATGAAGTAGTTTATTTGCATATTTATGGTGACTACCATGTTTATTTCGAACAATGTATGCAATTATATACATATATATATATATATATATATATATATATAAACCGATGTAGTGGTAGAGCAAATAAAATAAGGTTCATTATATCTGTTTGTTTTGCACGGCGTCATTGGAATACTTATGGTCATCCCATTCCCTCCCCCCCCTCTCCCCTCCCCCTACTCTCTACTCAGCCTACCCTTCCTCTAAAGTGCCACTGAAGCACCACCGTCGAATAAGTGATTTAACGAGAATAAGGATCATGTTGTCCACTATCGTTATTGCGAAAGGGATTCAATATCCTCTACGGATGAGAGTTCCGCCTTATTGCTTTCAAAAGTGATCATTCCATAGAGATCGCGAATAGGGCAAAGTTCACATAAATGATTTCTGAACGTTTCAAATAGTACTTCTTTTGGAACTTATAAAATACAAGCAAAAATTTGTTTTTTAATTGTAAATGATCACATCAACTTACACATTATTTAAGCTATTATTTCTTTATTTCTCTATTATTGTGATCTTTATTTTGCTCATTTCTCTTGCATAGAATTCGTTTGTTTGTTTTTTTTTATTTTTTGGTAGAAACTTTTCTCATTCTCTCTTGCATTTCTAAAGGTACTTTGACTGCATATTTTCGTGACTAATAACCCCTCATAACGCCGTTGCTATTTCTTTTTTCTCATTCCTGTATTGCGTCCTTTATTGTGCTTCCCTATGTTATAGACTTTCAAAATTTGGTTGAAAAAGACAAAAAATTAACTGCATTTGGTTGGATTTTCATCGTACAAAATTTGGCACCTTTCCTACTTTTTTGTAAAGGATTTTTTCGAGAGAAAAAAAGGGAAAGAATATCATTACGATTAACCAGTGGGGATTTCTTAACGCATATAAGGGTGCATCTTTTCATCGCCGCCTATTTATACTATGAAGTTCAATGAGACTTGTTTATCCTAATGAATTAAAAAAAATTCATTAGTGCCGACGTTATTTCAACGTCTAACTAATATCTTCAACCTTAACATTTTCGTCTCGTAAATTGTATCATCTGAGATTACCTGGCATTCTTTTCAATCGATATGCAGTTTTAGGGTAAAAATTCGATTTCTATTATCGTCGAACTATAAATTATTTATTACCTGGCGCTCTAAGTTACCTGTGAAATCACTCAAATAAACTAGTACTCTCACGATTTAATCGTATTGAAATTGCGATAATAAAAGACGAAATATCGAGAACAATAGGAAAGAAGATGAAAAATATTCATATTTCGGGATAAGTGGTCAATATGTGCATATAGTTAGGTAAATATTAGGAGGATATATTCATATATCGGGAAATAGTCAATATACTCGTATAATTAAATACTTTTGAATATGCAAATTACAGACGATAGAGCTGCCTCTCAAGCATCACAAAATACATGCACGATGGAAGAGTCTACTGAATTCGAGGAATTAAATCATGCAACAGAAGAAGACGATGAGAGAAGAAGTGAAGAACATTCAGCTTCGCAAGGCGATTCGCTTGAAGCGTCGAAGAATACGTCGATGTGTCAATTAACGGATGTCACTAATACTGGTTCGCTGTTGGTTTCATAACTTCGTAGCGTCTGATCTATCGGCGGGATGGCGGGGGAGGGGGAGGGAGGAGAGGAGGTGGTTTAAAGGATCATTGGTATTTTTCTCTCGTAATGAAATATTTCTATTTTTAACGATTTTTTTTCAGGCGGGATTTTGAACTTGAATTCCTTCAAAAAATTTTAAAAATTTTTTAAAAAATTTGCAACGAAACGATGAAAAATCTCATTTGTTATATCCATCTCTTATTACTTCCATCGTTAGTATTTATGTATGACTAATGGGAGAATATTTTCGCGATTTTTGAATGACATTTGAACTGTCATTTTGACAAATAATTTAGAGCGAATTATTTGAGAAGAGAGTCGTTGAAAAACTTTTTTTGTGAATTTTATTTACGTCATAATTAATAGAAAATAGCGAAAAGAAATTGCTCTTTTGCATTAGATGTGATGAAGAATTTTTTTCTTTGAAATCGATTTTTTTTTTCATTTCGAGAAGCTTAGGTGGAGCGTAATATAATTATTGAAAAACAATATGTTTTCCTGTCACGAGGTACTTTTTTCCATGAATAAATTAAATATCAAAAAGATTTTTCATAAAAAAATTGAACATCATAAAATTTTCACAAATAAATTAAACATCACAAAAAATTTTCACAAATTGATGAAATATTCGAAAAAAATTTCTATGAATGAATAGAATAACAAAAGAATTTTCTCATTATTGGAATTAGTTACTGGTATAATGCTTCAAATTTAAGTGAGTTACCAAAAGAAATGAGTCGAACATCAGAGAGAATTAACTGATTACCGTATAATAGAGCCGTTATTCGTCAATTTGAAGCTAGCGCATTTATGAATCATTGTAGCTCTAAATTTATCGCACACTATTTCCGTATATTTTGATTCATTTGGCGCTTTGAATTTTTTATTTTTATTTTTATTTTTACTTTTTTAATTTGGTGAATCGGCTGTTCTCTCGTTCTCCTTGTTAACAGGATTGTTTTCACTTTGCTTTCTTTCTCTGTTTTTGGAAGAAGGGGGNTTGAATTGGATTTCGTAAGCGGATTTCGTCTTGTTCGAATTGTTTTATCACTGTAGTGCAACAGGGATATTAGACGTTTTATATGAAATAGATGATTTTACAATTTACTGTTTATCATGTTTTTTTTTAATTTATAAAATTGCCCCGTTGAGAAAACTGACAACCAAAAAATACTTTATTAGTTGAGAATGAATTATACCTTTTGGCATTTTAGTTTAATTTTTAATATCTAGATTTGCATAAAATATATCTTTGGTATATTTTTCCACTTCGAGGTTTTCAAGTAAATAAATACATGCATATATTGCTAAAACGAGCGGGTAAATAACGAAAGGGGTAGTACAATTCGAGTCCCATTCGGTTTACTTAAACTGCTCCTCATTTTTGATTTATTCACCGAGTTTACGCGTTCTTTTTAGCCCCTCTCTCTGACTTCTCTATTAATTAGATTTAGCACCCCTTCCCATTTTCATTCACCCTGTTTTCTATGACTTCCCCGTTTAAACCACTTCTTTCTTACATTTCTTGTTGGCTTCATATACTTTTCCCTCGTTGACCCATTTTTGCCACTTGTGATATTCTATAACGATGAAATTTTTATAGAGATGTTTTTCTTTGCCATTTTCTCTTGCTTTTCGAAATTTTCTCTTTTTTTTTTTAAACTGAATTCCTTTCCTTTTTAAATTATATAAAGCAGTAAATAAATATGTGCTCTATAGCATTCAGTCATATTTTTTGAAGAGTTTACTCTCTGAAATCATCTTACTGTCACCTCGGAACTTTCTTCACCTCTATTTTTTTAGTAATTGTTAGCGATTTTAGCTCTTTACCTGAAAATATTATTATTTAATTTCTAACTTTATATTAGGGAGGAATATCTTTTTTTACTTTGATAAATTAAAGCCTTTCAAGCTAGTATGATGCCCGAACGTGCTCCAACTATGACGTCATTTCGGGAACTGGCAGCCGATTCACCAATGTGCACATCGCTATCGTCGGAACGTTTAGACAGTCGTCTTTCTACAAGGGATGAATCGTTAACAAGGCAAGAATCAATCGAACATGAACGCAAGAGATCAATTGCAGATAGTAAGGTTTAAGAATTTTTTTCTTGAGGGGGGGGGGGGGGGGGGGGAGGGATCCGAATATAAATTATAAAAAAGGATTGAAGATGTGTTTAGATGAAACATTTTCAGTTGGAAAAAGATATTCGAAGGAAAGGTGACGCTACTATGAAAGACATTTTTTAAAGGTTTATATATAGTGCCATGACCTTCTTTCATGTAGTCTAATATTGAATATTTCAGAGGGATAGGGTTTTTTTAAACTGTAGGCGATTTTTCAGTTGGATCAGAGAAGATACACAGGATTGTTTCCAGTTTTATGCTATAACCTTAAGAGAAAAAGTAGCCGAATTGCTTGTTGAAATACATAGAACAGCAGTGCTCTTTTTATGGTAGGGCTACACTCTACTGCTATTGCAAACCTCTTATATATAAATTAGTGATGTCATTGTATGACGTCACTAATGAGGAATATATGACTACTGCTAATATTTCTTTTTATTGCAGTGTCATCCGGTAAATTTATTCGATTTGATGAAACGATGCAAAATGAGCCAATTAGTAATTTGGAACAAGAGAGGCACTCATCGGCTGGCGGTTCGAAACATATCTTTCAAATGTTCATCGGGCTTGGTGGTTAGTCTAATTATTAGCCGTTTGCTTCAATAAGATAAAATAGTTGCGAAATTATGTACATATACGTGTATATATTATGTATATACATATATATACATATATATATATATATGATTTACATTTATTTCATCGATTTTACGTTGGGTTGTCTAAACGCGAAGATTTATCCTTATCGGTTTTTTCGAAAAGATCGAGCTAAAAATTTTGGATAGAAATTTTGCCTTGCAAAAAACAAAATGAAAGTCGAATTCCCCCGAGAAAATTTTGATTAAGTTTGAAAATTTTCTTTGCTAGCATATCTTGAAATTGGCCACTGCCAAGAAAGCAACAAATCAAAAATGAAGAAAGAGTTCAAACAATTCGACCATAAATCACATGTTTTAAAGGGATCGCAAAGATTTATATAAGAAATTTTAGGCTAGGATTTTGAAATAAAAACTAGCCTAGATAATTGATGTATAGTTGAAATTGTCTGATATTGTCTATATATGAATGTCGGACGTTACAGTTGGAATCCTTGACAGTACATTTCCCATTTCAGTGAAATTCCTTTACTATAGCATTCAGAGCATGTCGGCCTTGAACAGTAATTTAAGGTGAAGAGCAGTGTAGTAAGAGCGGGTTCGTCAAATCATCGAACCGCATATGTTGTTTTTAGAAAGTCGTACTGACATCGTCTTGACAGGAAAAATTAGGGAATGCTGTTTGGCTCTGTTGGGAGGGGTCTTTATCCAATAGTGTACGGTATTATGTCGCATTTTCGATCGTGGTTGAAAGCACTATCACTATAGAATGATTCATTTGGGAAGAAGTCTTGAAACTGCTTCATTTTGATGCTTCATGAAACGACTGATTCGAATATCTCATTGAGGATATTTCTAACAAATTAGTGCATAAATGCTTATTTATTTATTCATTTATTTATTTATTTTTTGTTTATTTGTTTATTTGGATATTTTCAAGTGGGAAAATGCAAAAATATTTGAAGAAGAATAGCAAAAAGGAGGAAAAACGTTTGTGAAATGTGAAACTTACGAAGATGTTTTATCAATAAATTTACATATCGTAGTTTCAATGGTAAGATATTTTTCAAGGATCTTCGAGTGAGTCTTAAAAGTAAGAGTCGTGAAAGTACTCAAAGTTTTAAGGCAGCACGGATGGCGAGATGTGGCATAGTGCACCTGGACCGGAAGGTATCAGAGGGCGTGCGATGATGGCTCGAAGGCTTTCGGTCACCTCTCTTACGTCACTCACGTCGATCGACTTAACACCCAATTACGATGGTATGCTGTCGACCTTTTTTATGGATTTTTCCACTTTTCAATCGAAGCACTGAATAAAACAATTCAATAATTATTCGAAAATAACTAAAGTCCAGGTCTGTTTTTCGAGTTTACTATGTCTTGATTAAATATTTCAAAAGAATAAATGATTTTTCAGGATCGATGCCAATTGCTGATCGAAATCCATCCTGTAAATTGGCTGCTGATTTATTAAATATGTACCTCAAGAATATCGATACCGATGTGGTCGTTAAAACGGATAATGGCGAATTATTTGCACACAGGTTTGAAATTTTATTATGTTTTGTTTATGTATTGTGTATTATAAATATATTTATGTATTATTTAAACAGTTACTTTATAAATTTATATATTTGTATATTTATGTGTTATTCAAATAAATATTTTATTTATTTTGTCCTTTTATTTTTAATAGAAAATTTAATAGATACTATTTCGATGATCTGTGGTGATGAAAAATTAACTTTATGGGATGTTGAAAGTTGCAGAAATATCTCCTCTCTGTCCTCTCTATTTTCCTCCGTAATTTTCTTCTTTCCCTTATTGGCATAGAATAAAAGAAAAGCTACCAAACTCAAAAATTTTGCTTGTATAGGCGAAATTTTCTATACGTTTATTGTGAAGTATCTATTTTTTTTTCCCCCCCCCCCCCCCCCCCCCCCCCCCCCCCTTCATCACCACAGCACTCTTGATTTTTTTTTTGTTGGAATTCTACTTGGGCTAACTACTAGTTAACCGCACTGGTACGGTGAACTATTTGATGTCATATGACACCAGGCACATTTGATATCATACTTTGTACGGCGGTACTCATAATTTTGTGCACCAACTTCATTTAATCATTTCTCTTTAGATATGATCATTTCAGGTTTTTTTTTCATGCAGATATGCTTATAGGATACTGAAATAATGCATAAAAATTTCAGGTGTATATTATCGGCCACTTGTCCATATTTTAAGAATCAACTACAAAAACATCGTAAGAATCAAATCGAATTGAAAGGGTAAGATTTATTCTTTATTGAAAAGTATTTTTCTTCTCTATTGTAATTTAAATCGTAAAAAACTTTGTTATGAAGTAAGACTATTGATGTAAAGTTATTTACAATTAGCTTGTTGTTAAATTATAGATTGAAGTAAGTCGAATAGAATGACAATCCTGGGAAGAGAAGGGGGAGGTGTTGTGATATTCTGAGTTATTTAGATATTTAAGCCCAATGAAATGGTACCTCAAGTTCGAGGATCACATTTTTCATGGAATGTGAATTTATAGTTATTCACGAACCGCGGTTCATTTCTTTCTATCGTTTCTATACGGTGGACTAACATCAATCGGCGATGATGTTGATGTATGGGAATTGGTTTCGTTGGCCACTCATCTGAATATGGATAGTCTCACTCGCGTTATTCTGCTCCACTTTCGTGCGAATAAATGTCATCTCTTCCATCGGGTATGTTGCATTGCAGTTTTATTTTTAATGCTTTTTTGTATTTATTTCGCCGTTATGCCTCTATAAATTTGCATTTGAAGAGAACGTTGTTGCAACAGAGTCCACATGCATATTTGTATGTGTCTGTATGTGTGTGTCTGTGTTTGTATGAGTGTGTCTGCATGCGTCTGCCTGTCTACTCAGCCTTCTGGTAGTCCCGCTTTGAGAACCACTGAAGATAAAGTTGTGGGCATAAGCTGAATATATTCTGTACTACAAATCAACATCTCTATCCAGCGCTTAAATTGACCTATCCCCTAGAAAAGGATTTGGACACTTAAAAATACTGGAAAGAGATTTAGATGGCCGAAGATTTATTTGCCTGAAAAATTTGCATATATTTTTAAATCGATCGAGTAGAGAAAACGAATTTTCTGCGGATGTTTAATTTGAGCAATCATTTCGTTTAAAACATGATTTTTTGCGCATGTAATCTAATATAAATCTGATGTTATCTACCATTGCTAATTTGAAAAATTATCAGTTGTTATTATGAGGCAAACTGCAAAAGCGCATGTTATGCCAGTTTGAAGTGCTTTCCCATTTCTTTGTACTGTTATTATTTTTCGTTCTTTTAAAGGCTTTAAGAAGAGATTTTCATAAAAATTAACTAATTTCAGCCATGTGCAACTTGTGTCTCAGCGGTATTCGATGCTTTACCGCAATTCTATGCCATTAAATGTCTTCGTCCACTCTACGATGAGGTAATTCAGAAATCTTTTTTATCATCTCTTTTGGTAGAAGACTCGTCGTTTCTAGGCTTAAAATCGAATTATTTTTTAGCACGAAGTGGTCGGTTATCTTTCTGGCAATCATTTTTTGCATAAAAGGGCCGGTCACCTCCTAAGTAATGAAAGTGACAAAGCCGATAAAAGAGAATGAAGAAATGACTTTTTATAAAGAAATAAGTTTCCGTTTCAGATTGCCTTTGATTGTAACTATTTTAAGATATGATATCTTTTAATTTTCAGTTTAAATTACATTGCAAATGATGTGGGATTGGAAATTCGTAGGGATTATATTCATATATCGATGCGAAAATTTAGGTTTTTGTACCAGAAGAGTGTATCTAATGCCACGTTATATTGATGTTTTTTCATTATTTATAGTAATGCGGCGTTAACCGGTAATAACTACCTGTGTTATAGTAGCATATTTGTGTTAAAAATAACACCTGTGCAATAATTTGATTCGTTGATGTGGATATTTACTTTATGCGATATTGTTTAAGCGTAATGCCGTGACCATATGTAAAATAGCATAAACTGTTTTTTGTCTATTATGCTATCAATAGCTAAAATAGTGTAAAAAATCATTTAGCTTATTTGAATGCTTTTAATTCTGCGGATTTTAACAAACTTACTTTAATATATTTGTCGGGTTTAGGTCATAGCTTTTCAGTTGTTTCATAAGGTCTCTGCTATAGTATTCAGTCGTTTAGCATATCTTTTATGAATATTTATATAAAAGATTATAGGCACTCTCATGGCAAGCGAAACATTTTGCTCGTATCTGGAAGGGTCGAGTATTCATGCATTTGAATCCACGTTGGCAAAAGGAATGTTTTGAGACACTTGTACGAGAAATGGTAATTTCTATTCCTATTTCTGTTCCTATTCCTATTCTTATTTACCTGTATTAATCTATCGTCTAATTGAATCTGACAAATTGTGAAAATTGAAAAAGTAGGAAAATTTTGAAAATTGTGAAAATTGCTCTCAGGAGAGGAGCCAAAAGAGTCTGAATTAAGCTGATTTAAAGTTGCGTTAAATTTTTAGAGTAGATCACCACTCCAAAGCCCTCAAAAATTCCCAAAATTCAGTTTTTTATTCATATAATATAATATAATATCACTGAGTTCGCATTATTCATCTGTATTCAATTTAATATATTCAACAATACAGCAATAAGTGTTTATTAAATTACTCGAAGACTGAAGAAAGACATAATTATTGATGTAAATTCGAAAGATTTTCCTAAAGTTTTTGCTGTTATGCAATATGCAAAATTGTACAATATGCAAATAATTTAAGGATAGACCAGGCATAATAGCAAAAAGGAATTTGCATATGCTTTGGATGCTGAAAAAAAAAGCAAAAAAAATTTGCATAGCATAATTCTGCGCAATATTCGCTTTTCCAAAAAGTCAACCTCATATGATTTTTTCTTTCAGCTGAAATTTTTCATCTTTAATGTGATATGAAACATATTTTAGGATGAAGAATCCGTTATTGATGTTCTTCTTGGATGTGAACGATTGCAGGTGAGAGACTTAGGTTTAATTAAATTTATCAAAGTGGTTATTATTATTTGTAAAAGATTATTCTTTATATTTCATAGAATGGTATCTCAAGGTATTTATTTTCTTAGTATAATTTGAACCTAGCAAATATTTATATTCATTGTTTACTTTAAACACAAATATTATCTCTGATTTGTTTTATTTACTTATTCGTTTTTATTTATTTATTTATTTATTTATTTATTTTCAGCATGAAGTTGGTATACTTCTTTCGTAGCCCACAATTACTGTAATGAATCACAGTACTGGATCTGAATGCTCGACGAAATTCATACTTCTATATTGCAGATGTCGCTTCCGAGATCTAAATCGACAGTGGCAAGTGAAGTTGTACAAGGCTTGGTTGCTGATGTATTGGAATATTGTCAAGAATTTCTTATGCAATCGTTTGATACGGTGATCGGTTCAGAGGCATTCAAAGCACAGGGGAAGGTGATTGCGTTATGGCACTTATCACTTAAATTTATTTATTTCACTATTGTAAATTTATTTATTTCACTATTGCTTCGAGTATTAAAGTATTTTTGAATATATAAAAAAAGAATAGAAACTTCCATATAAGGTATTTATTATTTTTTGTAATAAANGACTTGAGGATGTTAGGGCACATTAAAAAAAACTCTCTATATACTTTGTCAGTAAATCATCTTTTTTTAAAGGGATTGGCGTTGAATCTATCGTTATTGGAAGATGTGTTGCCAACCCTTGTACGTAGTCTATCGGCTGATACGGCCATAAGAACGTATCTGAATCTTTTGGAGCTTTTCAAGACGATTCAGAATCAATCTCCATCACCTAAACGAACGTCTTCTTCGATGTCGATACCGATCGATGAATGGAGTCCTGTAGGATTTTTCGAAAAATATTTCATTTTTTATTTTATATTGAAGATTAATATGTGTTTAAAAAAGGTTATGGATAGAGGCATGGAACAAATCAAACTTTTGTTGTTGTGTCAAACTCTGGATCAATCCTCACTGCACGACTTTTTTGTATAGCAGAAATTTTTTTAAATATCAAAAATTTTCAAAAAATTTTTTATTTCAGATTTTATTTTCTCCCCAATTTTCAGTCCGTTTACTAAGGTCACTTTTTAGGGGCTGAAATTTTCAATGTTATACTTCCAGTTATTATATATTAATGTACCATACAACGATTCAGCATTTCCTTCCATCATTTTTTTCTGAATTTTAGTTGTTTCGATTTTTCTTAAAAATAATTCTGCTTACCCAAAAGTTCATCATTATTTTTGCATGAATTTATTAGTATGTTATTATTTTTAAAAAATTGCAATATTTCGGCTCATAGTATAGAACACGGTCGAAAAAAGTTTAATTGCACCATACTATTACTGGAATAATTCTAATGCAGATGAGGGGCCATTAGGTTCTGTTAATTGAATGTAATAATTCCATTAAGAGTGGAACTTAAATCTTGTGCGAAATGTTTAATATTTTTGGTCGAAAAGGTTTCTTATTTGTAGAGATTTCTTAATTTGGTACGGCGATTGTATGAATTGATCGATAGACACCTTCTCCATTATGCGGCTTCTGTGGTGAAAGCAGAAGCATGGAATCAACTCAGTGAAGCTGATCAACAACGAATACAAGAAAGTATGTGAAATTGTTTTCAATTTTACTATGAACTTTATTTATATATTTATACTTGTTTGATTTATTTAATGAATATTTTGTTTATATTTTAATTATTCAGTTATTAGAGTTATTATATAAACAAAATTTTATTGAAAAGACAGAACATGTAAAAAGTAATAAGCGTTATTTGGTTTTTCACAATGTATTTGTTAAAGTTCTTTATAGCGCATTTTGGGCGGAAGTCATTGTTGTATGGATAGACGATAGAGGGCACTATTTCGATAGTAATATCTTCCAGGATTTTTTCGTAGACTCAAAGGAGAGGGGTATTATCGGATATTCAGCAAAGCGAAAGTAAAAGAAGATGATATGACCCACTTAGATTTAAAAGAAAACAGTAGAGTTTTGTTCAATTTTTTAGCAATTATTTGATGTATTAGTGCATTGGATGAGTTCCATCTACCAAGACAAAATCGGTGTTGATGAATTGTTAAGGAATATTTTCTAGCTGGAATATTCGTCGAGATGAGACAACCGAAAGCACCTCCACCAAAACTGTCGAGTTTTAATCGAGTTGGTTTTTATTTTATTTATATTTATTTAAACTATGGGATAGAATTGATTAAATTTTATTTTTGTTTATTTAAACATTTCGATTATTTCGACTTATTTTTATTTCAAATGGTTGAATAAATTTTGGTGGGCACTTAAAATATTGTTCAATGGTTTTTGAATGCTTTGAATTTTTGGAAAATTGAGAGAGAATAAAAGCATTCAACAGTCTGGTAGTCTATATGGGAAGTTTTTGGATTGAGTTTGATTGAATTAGGACCTTTATTTTATTTATTTGTTGACATTGCATTTAAGAGAAGGGGTGAATTAGGGGGGGGGGTGGGGGTGTATGAAGTTGAGTTTGCTATCAACATTGTTTTTGACAGATTTTTTGAAATATGTGGAAATTAGAGGAAAATTTTTTAGCGTCTGAAGCTTATTTTATAAAAAGGCATCCAATTTTTATGTTATTAAAGAAGAGTATAAATCTATGACAAAAATGGTCAAGAATTCTTCACTCGGCAAGTATTGGTCCTCGATGGACCGTGAAAGAAGCCTAGAAATTTAGTAAAGATAGAAAATAGGTTATAAAAAGTGCACAGTAATGCGAAGTTTTGCGCTCAAAGATTTTTGCAAATTGTTGTTACTGAGGCTGTAATTCCTCTAAGACATGATTCACCCCCCTCTCCCCACTCCGATAACCCCCCTTCCCTCATTCCCGTATCAAAAAGTCCTAACGAAATCTATTGAAATTCATATATTATGCATCTTTTGTGTCTTATTTGAAATGAGTTTCTGGGAGAAAAAATTTTTTCTTTCAGTTTTTTTGTTGAATCCATAGAATTTCATAAATATTTAGACATATAAGCGCTCTGCAAGCGCAGGTGTTCAAATGTCGGTCGGAAGTATGCATGAAAGGACGCGTTCATTAGAGCGTGCTCGTCAATTCTCGGTCATTGAACAGGTACATCTTGAATTATATGAAACATTTCCGCATTAAATATAGATAGCAGTCATTATTATAACCTTGCTGAATGGCAAGATTTAAATGCGACAAATATTGCCCTTGGGCTTTCGCAAATTTGCATTTGCCTAGGTATGTTTGCATAATTTGCATATGCATTTGCATATTTCCTTGGGTATCACTTAAGCTTCATTAATAAATTTTGATACATATAAATCCGCGTCGAAGGATGATCCCATGTAGTGATTTTCAGATTGATCTTTTTTACTTTGACTTGAATTGTGGATATTTAAGTATATCAAAAAATTTGCATATATTTTTCTGGTCGATCGGATCGGATTTTATGGCCGATCATATTAAAGAAATAAATTTTACTGTAGAAGTTTGGTTGGGAAATGATGATTTGGTTCGAAAATAAAAGTACGTTGCTGCGCATGTTTTTCAATGAGTTGGCAATTTATGAAATCGGTTGGTCTGATGAACGGAATTTCAAAAGTACTAATTTTTTTGACACAGTTATTTTCCTATCAAAATTAATTCTCGAAAATGGAACTTTAAGTTGGTAATTTATGAAGTCTTTCGATCTGATGAACGGAATCGCAAAAGTACTGAACTTTTTTTTCTCAAATATAATTTTTCTTTTTTTTTAATGGAATTTGGTCTGCGTGACTAATCATGTTGAATAGAATAAGTAATATACTTTTGCAAGTTTGTTCAGTTTATTTTATGAAAAATCAACGAAGCTATGATGGTAATAACATTTCATTGAATCGAAATCCACAATTTTCTCTAATTTTTTAAATTTCTGTTTATTTCGGAATTGAAATTTTTATGGAATTTAAATGGAATTAAAGCCAAAAGAAGTATTTTGAATCTGAAGTTTTCTAAATATATAACAGAATTTCGCCACGAGCATTACACAAATATTTCGTTAATTGTAGGTAATCGAAGATATTGAACCAACCGTTCAAGGAAATCAGATGGAAGTAATCGAAGAAAAGGTACGAAACATTTTTCAAATTTTTATGGAATTTCATTTGTGTGGAGGGGTTCATTGCTTTAAAAATCGTTTCTTTAAAGAAACTCATTGATATTTGTATGCACAAAATTATAAATGAAGCTTACATTCTTCGATAAATTACTGGGTTTTTTTTGAGAAAATAACAAATATAAAATATATTTGTAGCGTTAAAAAAATGGAAAATACGATATTGGAGGATTTTAGAAAAAACAGAACTAAATTTTAGAAAAGTTTCGGCAAAAATTATTGCTTCAATTCAAGGGATTTTCATGTATGTCTAACTTAGTGAAATTGAATTAACTACGAGAGAAGCCGAGCGTTCAATTTGCAAAAAAATGTTCGTAAATTTGCGCTCAAATTATTTTTCCTCTCTTCCCCTCCATCGATCCAGCTGGTTGGCATTTTGAAAATAACTGAAAGTTGTGGGTTGTCATGGAATTATTCCAAATATAGTGATGGAGTTTAAGTTCCTCTAGACAAATCAAACTGTAATGACGATTTTGCAGAGAGGTTTTATTTATATTTTAGGTGTTAGTATTTATTTTTTTATATTTAATATACTTGCATTTTTTGTATTGTGGTTTATATTTATATTTTATATGCAAATATTGCTCATTTGATGTTCTAACTTAGTTGCTTGCCGGGTTAAAATTGTTGGGCCGGCAGACATACAGGCAGACAGACACAGTTATGTGCATAAACGTCACCTTACTATAATATCTCTTGTTAATGTAAATTTTAAAAGCGCATAACAACATGAATACTGCGCAAGCTCCATCCCCGAAACAAAAATGTTTTCTGGAAAGTTCCCCTTATGCTGATTTTTGATCAGCTTAGACACAACATGAATGCTGGTCTTTTGATGTAAAAAATTTATGAGCGTTAGTTTGGGTCTAAATGATAGCGATAACCGTGCATGTCGGTGAAGCGATTTCAAAATTTATTTTCTTTCAACCCCCCTTCCCCCATCCATCAATACCTGTGCGTAGTATCCTACCTGTCCTCAAAGTTTAAGTCGACTTAAAAGCTTCTTCTAAACCATTGGGTGTTTTGTTCAAGAGAGGAAGAGGGAGAGGAGGGGGGAAGGAGGAGGAATATTCATTGTTATACTTATATTGCACTAGGCGAACTGATTGCTTAATAGCTGTAATAATAAAATTAGGTAATATTTTAGGTGCATAGACGAGCGAATAGTATGAAAGAACGTTCGACGAATGCGATCCAACATGAAACAGAACCGAAAACAAGCGAATCGGAAGAACAACAAACACCACATTCCATATCATCGTCATCGAATCTGAAGCAAGATCATCGTAAATCAACTGAGAATAAACCATTATTGAAAGCGGATAGCATCGAGTCATCAGTAAAGGCAACAACATCAAATCAGAAAGAAAGTCCCCGACGACGATGGAATTCTTCGGGCAAAGAACAACAGAAAAAACAGGAGGAGATTCTTGAAGAGGTGTGATCTTTTTCCGCTCATTACTTTATTGAGTGGATGATAAAATAGTTGGCTTAGTTCGTATAATGCACATTTTGGTTTTTTTTTTTTGAAAATTTTCGGTTTTCTACGAATATTTTAGAGAATTATATTGAATTGCCTCTTTCTTAGAAATATTATCATGGCTAGGGGATTTGAAACATGATGATTGATAGGTTAAAATTTTGAATAAGTTTGGATAATTTAATCTTAAATTCAAAAAAATTTTTGTCGTTGAAAACAAGTAAACGTGCTAAAGCTGGATAACGACAATATATTGACGTGTAATTCTTTACAAGTCATATGGCCGTTATATATAATTTTATTCCAAACACCAATTAAAGAATATAGAAAATGTTTTGCATAAATAATATGTTATTATTTAAAAGGTAATAGTTGTGAATCGAATATTTAATTTTTATGTGATAGCTGAAAATTTCATCATTTTCAATTTTTTTTTGAGTGGAAATTTTTTCCCTATCAATTTAGCTCCATTCGTTACGAAATATACCATCTTGTTTTACCAATTTGCTTTTTAGCGGGGATATTTTTTTTATTCACGATCTTTAGTATTATCCAACATTTCACCTTTATAGACTTTCGTTTTTTTGTTATGTTATTTATTTATTTATTTATTTATTCATTTCCGGTCTAATTCTAATATTATTTAATGCAAATGATTTTGTTTATTTTAATTTTTTTTTCAGCAACGATTGGAGAGGCAGAATACTCATACAGTGATGGTATCATCGGCTAATAAAGGAGCTTTACCACACATAACCTCTTCGCAGGGTCAGCCATCATCAAAAAAGGTTTTTCTTGATTAAGAGTTAGTGATCGGCTTCGCGGTTGAATTCATCATTTGCCTCGTTTATTTCGCATAGGTTATTTTAAAATTTTGGGGAATTATTGGAGCCGATTGAATACTATTGAAGGATTAAACTTATGGATATGTTAGATTAGCATCCTCTCCAAGGGGAAAGTTTTGCCCACATTAAGGAGCAAGAAGCAGAGGGGACGGGAATGAGGTTTACCCGTCGTTAGCAATTTTCCGTTTGGGCTTTGTGGACGGTTTTTTCGTGCTAAGATGTGCTTTTGTTTCTCCTCGTGAAGGACATTCCCACTGGGAGTTCAGTTGCCCGGGGTATTCCACCAGGGAACAACTGCGAGAATGGTTGTCGGATGTTCACCTTTTAACTAACGTTCATCTTAATATATTTTGCTCTTGTTCTTCTGGTGGGAAGGCGAATTTGTGCACTCTTTGCAATGGTACAACCTGAGCGGTATGTAGTCTCCAACCTGAGGAACAAGCCTTTATGTCCTGAGGTCATTATCGTTGTTGATGCCAGCCACATAATGTGCAGTGCACCTTGGGTCCCGGACCCCACTCTTCAACTGCGGATCCATTTGCCACTCGCGTTTTATCTAACTCAGCTATAGGAATCCTCATCCGTCCTGTCCTGTGAGCTGTTACATAAACTAGCTCATTGTATATTATTATATCAGTTTTATTGTTCGATAAATGAAAGGATATTGCCGTGAAGTGAAGGAAGACATTTAATGGTAACACAGCATTGTATCGTATAAAAGTTTAATGCAGTAATAGTTCTTTGAGGTATAAAGATTGAGTTCATCATACGGTAGTATTCTTATATGAACTGGAGTATTTGCAAATAGGGAAAATTACTATTTTGTTGATCGAGAGACTTGAGTTTTGAATGGAATTGAAGGAATATTCTGTAGCAGCTAAATATTTGAATAACTAAAGGGCTGTTATTGGTTTAATTATTTTCAAGTTTATATTCGTTCACGTTATATCTGCTAACTTAATTCAGGGATCGGATAAACCGAAATCGGTAGTGAAGCCGATGGTTAAAGAGAATCAAACACCGACTGTTGCGGCTTCAACATCATCAAAAGCGATACATGCATCTACCTCACAGGTATTCTCATATTATTTGCAACGGAATTTCCTCCTAAAATCAAAAAGTGGAAAATATTGAATTATTTTAATTTTTTTTAAATAATATTTTTCTATTTTCTTCACAGCAAAATTGCAATTTTCAATAATTTATGCATTATTCGGCAATAATTGTTTCAGTTTCTTGGTATTTTACTTATTTCGCAATATTATTTACAAGCTTTCATTCTATGAGATCATTAGGTACAATACTTTAGCATGAGTTAAATATACCTATTAGTTGTTAGTCACCTTTAATAAATTTTTTACTGAAATAGAAGCAATTGAAATAATTCCTTTATTAGGTAGAAGTAACAAATCAAATAATACGGATTAGGAATGGATATCATTCATATAGAAAATTTCAGTTAATTGAATAATGAAATTGCCGTAATTAGTGAGTATTAACCCATTGGGTTTAAAAGAAATTCTATAGAGGAATTTCAGAATATCAACAACAAATGAATATCGTCAACGTGTTTATTATCACTCAAGCATTATCTCTTCATCCTCATTCACGTGGGAATGTGTGAACGCTACCAACTATAATTTTTTTATTAGAATTTCTCTCAATAAAATTTATGAAATGGAGCAATATTTATTCAGATAGTTATGTAAAATTAATATATTTTTTATTATATCCATCCAATGTGCTTTTATATGTTTTTTGCTAATGGCTTCAATATTTGCTTCCAGTCCTTTGTTCTTTTATTGTCTGTCTTGTATTGCAAACATTCCCTTTGTTTTATCTGTCTATATAACATCTTAGGTTTAAAAGGTTTAATTAGGAAGCATACGTGAGGGGCATCATGGGGAAATTTCTTTTTATTGACGAGTTGGGGAGTTGAGGAATAATGAGGCATTAGTAATAGAAATAAGGGTACAGTTAGCGTCGAAAACGGGCCAAGGTTACAATTAATGTGGACAAGGGTACAAGAAGTGGGGAGAACGGGCCAAGGGTACATTGGGGGGGGACGGACCGAGAATATAATTAGTGGTGGAAACGGGCCAAGGGTACATTAAGTGGGGAAACGAGCCAATTTTCATAAGGATGCGAAAAAAATGTCGAATTCTTATTCCTTTTCTTCGGAAGATATAAATAATAGCGATTACCTTCAAGACATTTAAATAGATCACCATTAAAGAAAATTTTTAGGTGAAGGCAAAAACACTTCCAAGGACAGGATCGAGTCGAATCGTCAACTCGAGACTTACATCCCGGGTCACAAATCCAGCGTCAAATGCTAGAGGTCCAACCGCATCTCGTATTCCTGCTTCATCGACAGTTCATAGTGCAGCACAAGGTCTTGGCGTTGAAAAGACGAAACGCCGACTGCCAAACGAACACACCAAAAAGGTTAACCATGACTTATCACCACTAGGCTTTTAACTCGTTGAAGCGAGTGCATTAGCGGGGTTGTGTTATGTTGATGACTTTACCTGTACCTTTGAATACGATGATAGCTCTACCTGTATATTTCATCCGTCTACCTTTGTGTTTGCCTGCTTCAATCGCTTACTACGAAATGTACAGCAGCGGTCTGTTATCCAGGTTGCACTTTTACATCTATTTCGCTTCGATATATAAGTTATACTCTATAGTCTAGAGATATGGGAAGTATATAAATTGTAACCAAATGTAAGGACAAAGGCACTTCAAGTGTTGTGGCACTCCTCTAGAGGGAAGGGTTTTAATCTACCTGGTAGGAATATATCGTTGTTTGCACTGTCGAGTTCTTGAGGAAACCTCTCCTCCTCCCTTCTCCTATTAGCCTTTTAAAGAGGGTACGGAATTTAATGTTCCAATGCGAACGGTGCAGAAAAGTGAGTTTTTGCAAGAGGGGACCTCGTTGGAACGCTTCTTAACTATAGTTATATCTAATCAGCAGTGCATTAGAGGGTATAAAATCTCCTTTTTTTCTCAAAAATTATGGGAAATTAGAGGTGGAATGCATTTTCGGTTCAGGATGGGAGAGCTGAGGCTAATCTAGGAGAAGAGAGCATCTTTATTAGAAAGGGGAGAGGGAGCTCCGATGTGGCAAAAGTGCAGGAAAATGGCTCCTTATTCTGTCATGAGGAGCTCTAAAAGGAGTTGAGTCTCCATTCGAGCTCCGAACGAGAGGCAAAATTACACTTGCAAATCACCGCTTTAGTGCATGGAATTTGATTAATAATGCTGGTAAGCTCTATATTGCTCATAATGATATCATTTATCATTTTTATTGCATTGATAAACTCTTTCAGTGTGGACAATTTTCTTATTCCATGAATTATTTATTACTGATTTACTTTGCTTATTAGTAATAGCTTTTTAAATACTATTATTTATGGAAATTATTTTATACGGCTTTATAAGTTATCTAAGGAACTATAGCAGCGATCTCCTATTTAAGCGATCCGTAAAGGATTTATTACTATCATGTTACTTGGAACTTTAGTAATCGAACAAAACTTGTCACCAAGTTTTAGATTTTTAAACAAACTTTAAATTAAACCTTAAAATAAACTTTAAAATAGGTTGTATTAGCTACTTGTCAACTTTCATATGCCACATATGAGAGAGCAAGGAAACTGCTAAAATGGGTGCTTTTTTTGTTAAGTCCAGCATTCTTGCTAGCGGATCAGCGGATTTCATTTATCGACTAGTTGGGATTTTCTTTCAGGATCAATCACGATCAGTGCAAAGCTCTTCAAAAATTCCACGTAGCCCAAAGACGGCAAGGAAAAGTGCAGCGAGTAGTGCACGCTGATATCGACGAGTATCTTATTCGATTGCAGTTTGATCTTCGAAAGTACCACTCGATTTCTGCGATTCAAAACTATTGCATTCCACTTCAATGCGCGTATCCTTTCAAACTTGTGATTCTCTTTAACCCTTTTTATCGAGTTTTTACAGGAATTTTTTTTTAATTTTTACTTTTTTAAAGAAACTTCTCGGGGTAAAAATGAAAAAAAAATTTTTTTGATTATTTGGAAGTTTGCCAAAAAATATTCGTTAGATTTGTTCAATTCCCGCGAAGATATTTTCAAGAGCCATTGAAATTGAGTCTTCGTTCGTTTTGAAATTTTGGCAACTAAAAGCGATTGTTTCAGTGGCCAAAATTAGAACAATTGTTTTTTTTTTATTTATTGAAATATTTGGAAAATTCTTGTTTTTTTTTTCAAATTTTCAAGGGAATTCTTCAAGGGGAATTGAAATATTTTGAAGACAGAAAAGGAAAATTTTCAATAACTACCCAAGTTTTGCAACTTAGGGCTTTCGTTGTTTTGGGTAACTCGGATTTTATGGTCTTGAGCTTAGAGTGTCTTTGAAATTACTTTTTTTTTAAATATTTGGGACATTCGAAAATTCTAGCTCGTGTAATGCTACAACTTTTTCCAAAAATACGTCCAAGTTCCCATTCTATGAAAAAGCCTCATTGCCAGCTCTCCGCTCCCCCTTCCTTGCCTCCCTTTTTCCTCCCCCCTCCCCCCTTAGGCAACTGTTGCACATAACGAAGAAGCATGTTTTGCGCAAAATCCCTCTTTAAATATGAAGTTTATTGCACACTCTAATTGTGCGCGGAAAAACGCCTAGAAATGGGCTCCCATTTTGATATTTATTAAGGTACCATTTAGTAAACTTTTCATTTGAATAATAGAAGGAGTTATTTCGTATTTTAAAACCTGCTGAAAAGCATTTTACTGCAAATAAAGAAAAAGGATTATACAATTATGATAGTATAGGGTGAGGTGCATCTCATATATAGGAGGTTTTTGCCTTCTCTTGAAGAGTATCACTGCGGTTATCTTTAATGACTATTTTCGTTTATATGATTCAGGTTTGAGGGGAATTTTAACGGTGAGTTTTCATAGATTAGAAAGGGAATCAAGTAGTGACTTCATCAGCTATATCTACCACTCCGATTATCCTTGATTCCATCGTCGTTTGAGCCTTTCTTCCCATCTTCCATCCATTCTCCGTATTTATTGTGCTGTGCTGATTGCGGTGATTTTGCGCTTCATTCATCCCACGTTTTCTATTCTACAGCCCAGTGTATCGATGCTTGGCCAAGATCATGGGCCGAAAATTTATATATATATATATATATATATATATATTTTTTTTTTTTCAAATACGGAAAGTTTGTTCAGAGTAAAGCTTTCTCTGAGGTAACTTTGATATAAGATCATTGTTTTCGTAGATTCTTTCTTATCTTTATTTAATTGATAGCTATTAAGACACTGAAGTCATTAAGAAATTTCCAGATGGATTTTTCTACAATCCGGAATTGAATCCGGAAATATTCACCTATATTATTTGACCGGTTTTTTTTTTTTTTTGATTGATTGATTGAAGAGTTTTTTATGATTGCGAATCGCTTTGAATGAACGAATTATTTGAAATGCTGCTTTTATAATATTGCACTTTTATCAAATGTGTGATAAACTCTTAAAGTATTGCTTGTATTTGATAATCACAGCACTGTTGTATCGTTTAAAGAAGCGTGCGTTCAATGTTCAACAAATGAACATTCATTTAAAAAGTATTCAAAAAATTGAAACTTGGCACTTTGCCAAACGTGTTAATGAATTTATGAGTGTGAAATGTTTTTTTTTTAAATCGAATTTTCTAATCTCGGTTTTTCTTTTTCAAATCAAAAATTCGAATTTTGGTTTTTTGTTCTCAACTTGGGTCTCCCTCGTAAATTCTTTGCCTAACCACTAATGATGCCATTTTAATAGGAAAGTGTATGTCTGTTGATGCCTCGTACATTATGCATGGATTTGCGGTTTTTATGCAAATTTTAATTGCTAGTGCATTATGGAACAACTGAAGATTTAAGTTTTTTTCCTTGAATTCCAACCAGATGGTTGGAACTATTTGACCTTTAGTAAGAAGTGACCCTTATGATGTTTCTTAGGTTGCGTTGGTGATCACATTCAATCGTGGTCAATGAATGCGATTTCTTTTAACTGATTTATGAGTGATGACGTAATATTACGTCATATTAACTTCAAAGGTTTCTTTTCGAACAAGTGATCATAAGTATTGTCATTGGAGCACCCAGTGAGATCAAAAAACTAATCGTTGCGCGGTAATTGGACATAAATTCGTAGATCAAGTTACTTTTTTTGATCATCGTTTAGTTGTTGTGGGGTCGTCGTATCTTATCATTCATCATTGTTAACGGTTGTCGTGTTGTGGTGCGGTCGTTATATCATCGGACTGAGGTTAGTGTTTTGTGAATTTTTTTATTATAGGGTTTCTTATTGGCGATTCCTTTTTTTCTTGAGATATTGTTATGTTGTAAATTCATTCGTCCATTTTTCTTATTCGAATGTAGGAAAGAATAAGTTTGTAAATTTTTATTTATTTATTTATCCATTTATTTATTTGTTTATTTATTTATTTATTTTTATTTATTTGTTTATTTATTTATTTATTTTTTGTTAGAGAGAGGTTTGCGAACATATAGGCTGACGATTGGTTTGTAAGTACGAGCACCCTTCCTCTTTCCCCTCCCCCATCTTCCTTCGAATCTCTGGCAATAATTTTGGAACATTTAAGTGGTAT
The DNA here is from genome assembly GCA_006503575.1 of Baylisascaris schroederi. NCBI lineage: Eukaryota > Metazoa > Nematoda > Chromadorea > Rhabditida > Ascarididae > Baylisascaris > Baylisascaris schroederi. Next base: position 617,469 of record QEWY01000066.1, on the reverse strand, counting down.
TATTTAAAAGATAACGCATCCAATAATGGTTTCACATATTAATTAATGGAATTTTTGAATCTTCTATTTGATTGAGTGCGTTTGATGTGAATATGAATTATGCGTACTAAATAGAGTGATTGAGATTCTTCTCTTTTTTTTCATTCGCAGAAATTTTCCATTTTTTTTATTTCATTCATTGAAAATTTCATCTTCTTTTCCACTAAAAATTTTCCATTGTTTTCATCCGCTTAACTTTTCAATTTTTTCATCGCTAGAAATTTTCCTTCTCATTTCTATCCTATCCTAAAAATTTGGAAACTTTAACTAGCCTGAGGTAGTACTAGCTATTTCATAAGTCTCCAAGTTTAGCAAGAGTTTTGGATGTATTATCGAGTTAAAAACCTTAGCAAAGTCAATATAGACGGTACCTATTTGGAAATCGTTATTGACAGTTCATATCAGTGGTGATTGAATATTATGAGCTGTATGAGCGCTGGCTTTCTGTTAGAGAAGTTTTGACGGTTATCGTTGATCGCTATTTTTTACTAGTAAGTGAGAGTTTAAAAAATCTCTGATATATGTGGAGCATCACTCAGGAAAAAACCTCGAACCTTGGGGCATTAGCTGAAAAAAACCTGAAACCTTGGGCATCATCTGGGAAAAAACCTCAAACCTTGGGGTATTACCTGAAAAAAACCTCAAACCTAATGCAAAATCTACAACGGTTTAATTACGAAATTGCAATTCTCTAAATTAGTGGTTAATCGATGACTTTGCAACTAAAAAAGCGTATTTCGTAATAAATGCGCTTAGGTTGCAAAGTTTTTTTTTTTGCATCTCTTCGCCGAAGTGGTTCCGATTATACGAAATTGATATATGACTCTTGCAATTTAAATCGACATTCCGGAAATCCGTCACTAATGTGTTTACTTGTCGGTAGATGATAGGGGGTCGCTATGCTCGAGTTTTTGCTTTTGATAGGTTTTAAGCATAAGTTTTTTTTTTAAACAGGTAGATATATTGATTGATATATTGACCGCTCTTATATATTTTTATTATTTTTATTTTTTTTCTATTTATACCAAAGTGTTTTTCATGATATTAGAGTTTAATTAAGGTGTTCTTTAGTATGTAGCCATATGTTTTTTAAAGTTTTTATTTGCAGTAGAAGGTTCCGATGATATGATTGTGGTTTAGGGTTATACACGTACCTATTTCCCTCTAGCATGCCATCTAAAACAAGGTAGAATCGATTACTTGTATCACCTTTACAATATGCCTTCCTTTCATTGCCAGCAGCAGAACTAATTTACTGCGCAAGGGTATTTCAAAATGCGATTCATGCAGCTGGCAATTTGAGTAGAGCGGCAATCGATACTTCAACATGGTGATTATACTAGTTGAGATCGGCACTTAGATTAATTAACACCTTGATTTATCCTTCGTTACATCCTTTATTGGAAGATCTAGATGAGATAATTCTAGTTGACACCCATCTGGCAAATGTGGGTTTTTAATGAGACACTTCTCGATGGATATGTTAAGCTAGCAAAGCTTTGACTATATTTCCTATAAAAAGTAAGTCTTTATATAGCTTGAGGTCAGGTTGAATTAAGGCTCGAAATCAGGTTTATATATATATTTTATTTATTTATTTATTTATTTCTTTATTTATGTCATCAGGATGAAGCTTACACTAACGGTTTTATTTTTTATTTTTTGTTGACTGACGCAAAAATTACAATCGATTTTTTGAGGAATATTTTGCACATTTGAAGTTTTCTGCTGTAGATTTGTTTGTTGCCCTTTTTTGACATTCCAAAAAAAGCGCAGAAATTAACATACTTAAAGGCTATTGAAGCTTGCCTCATCTAAGCACAATGCATACGGCTATGCGCCAATTGTTAGAGAATGAGAAAGAGTTTGAGAAAGAGAGAAATGAGAAAAGAATATGAGGAAAGAGGAGAACAAAAGGAATGAAAAAGAAATAGAGATATGGCTAACTTGTGCGCATCGAACGTTATACACAAACTGTGTTAGCTGCGCTCCCACTTAGACCGCGCGTTATCGAGCAAGTCTGTCGTTTATGTCACAGCTAGCGCATTCTAGGTTGATTTTTTTAAAAAATAGAATGATGCTTCCGGATATGTTTTTCCCGGAATGGTATTTCCGGATAGTTGCTTGATGACTAACATTACCGGTATTTCCGGTTATTTTTATGATTGTGATTTTCTTAATTTTGCTGTTTTTTTACAAACATCAAAAAATTTTTATTTATTAGTATATCGTTGCTTAAAAATTTAAATGTATAGAAACTTTCATAGTCACCACCTACTTCCTGTATTTCGATGTGTTGGAACTTTAGAAGTAGGTAATGCAATTTTTTCCCCCCCCCCCCCTCCCTCCTTAAGTCGTTACTTTCGTTTTGATGAACATCGGTGTTGCTTTCACCTAATTAAACAGTAAATTTTATGTTACATTTTATAAGTAATAGATATAAAAATATTTTATTTAATTGTTCAATTCAAAAGCAAATATAAATATTGTTTAAAAGATTCGTTTTTTCGTTAAATAAAATACAAAATCGTTCAATGTCACATCTATAGTGATTTTTTTTTTTGCAACCTTCAACAGACCCATAATATCATTCGAAGTTGACGGATTGAAATGTTTTATTGGTGTAGGTGGTCATGTTGTTGTATGTATCAGATCTGACGGTTTGTCTGATATACCAACAGAGACATACAAACCGACATATTTAAGAAATAGATCAAACATATTTGAGCATTGAGCCATAGAAAAGTTCCGTTTTGGCATCTTAGATAAGTTAAGTTCTATTTTTTTTAAAGATATTTCATATTTTTTGAATAAAAATTCAATTGAAAATTATAAATTTTTAATTGTTTGATGAATAAGAATGAAAAAAATTTTTATAGAAATTTTAGAAATTTTAAATGTATGTTTATAGAAATTCTATGTATATTTATGAGTTTTAAAGGGAAGTTTATCATTAATGGGGAATATTTCTTATTTATTTTATTTTTGTACCTAACCTCGAACTGTTTCCGCCTTCCTATTTTAATTATACGACTGTCGTCTTAAGTGTTTTCCCTTCTGTCTATTGTCTTGTTTGCACCGGTAAAAACCATATTAGAAGATGTTTCATCGACAACATTGATAGCGATGCTTGAATTTCTGTGAAATTTCTTGCGGGAAGATGATTAATGGTTAATTAAAGGTGAAAACGAAAGTATACCTGAGCTTAATTAAAGTGGGGATGCAGAAAAATTTTTTTAAAAATTTTTATTTTAGATGTTCATTTGAAATGAATATTTATTGCTGTGTGCTGTGCTTAGAAAAACATTCAGCGTTGAGCAATCGATTCGGACATAGCATTAGTCATCTTAATTGCTAAAAAATGTTTATAACTATGAGCTGGCAGGAAGTATGTGAAAGTATCGGCTGTCAGAAATTGTTTTCAAATAGCTGGCTGGTTGCATGCTATGATTATACGTTGTTGATAATTTTAAAGAAAATGCACCTCCCCCTCCCGCCCCCTCTAAATATTTTAGGTTTTTAATCCACTTCTCAATGACATGATTTTCTTTATGTTCAGATGTGATCATATTCTCAGGCAGACAGACTGATAGATAGACAGACAGACACAGACAGACAGACACACCTTTATCACAACTCATTCATAGTTATTACTTCATCATCGAAAGAAATAGTCGAAATAAATGCGAAAATATTTCACGCCATAATTTCTATAGTTTTTTTTTCAGTTGTCTATTTGCTCAAATATTTGCGTTTGGTTAACGAAATGCCTATCCTTTTCTTCATGATTCGCAAAGATATGACGTCATCATAATTTATTGCATTTGAACTACCGCGCTGTTAATTACGTCAGTAATCACCATTAGCAAAAAAAGGAGTGACATTGATACTAGACGAAAATTGGATGAAAATTTTTGAAAGTTTTAATTTCCCATAAAATTTGGAAATTTTCCAAATATTTTTTCAATGAAAGTGGAATGGAAAAAATAGTATTGTGGATTGATTTTATGGCGATTTTATTGCTATCGGAGATTCACATTTATATAGAACACTCTGGGGAAACAAAATATTAACTAATGCACCTTGGGATGGGAATTTTTTAATGACGACGATGGCCTTCTCCTCCCCTTTGCCCCCCAACTCCTCCCTTTCTTCTTTGAGTTGGAGTGAATGATTAGGAGTTTTGATGTGTTTTCATAGAATTTGCCGGTACGGCGTTCACGTGAACTTTCGACTTTGAATGCGCTAATAGTTTGAGGTAATATTCTCACTCTCTTTTGACGTCTTTTCATTTTTGTCCATTTTTTTCCACTCATTAATGCTTATTTTCCACTTGATTTTTAATATGGATTTTTCATTTTTCAATAGAAAAAATTTCAAATAAAAGGTTAGTGTTCTTAGTGTAATTGTTGAATGAAAGTCACGCTATAGCCAATTCACTATTATTGGCCAATTTTGGCACTCACTACTGTTGGCCAATTTTGCAATTGACTATTACTGGCTAATGTTGCAATTAACTATTATTGGCCAATTTTGACGCCCGCTGTTTTTGGCCAGTTTTACAATTCACTAATGTTGGCCAACTGTAACTTACTATTCCCCGCTCCATATTCTAGCGGCTTCTTACCTCATGTGGTAATGGCTTGTTTGTAGAAGAATATGCTGAAATTCATGCTCTAATGCATGCATTTGTCATGCAGTTGTGAACTGTACAGCAATTAGTGTCTGATATTGAATTAAAGGGAAAGCTCTTATCTTATAAGGAACCATTGTGCACGTTTCATTATGAAAGAACTGATCAAATCCCCCATTGGCCATCTTAATTGACCACTGGCTACTTGGTTGACCACTGGTCACTTGGCCGACCATTGGACTCTTCAAGTTGCTTCGGATTACGTTTCCGGGAGGAAGGGGAGAGGGGGAGGGATGTGAAAGTGATCGGAGATTGGACCCACATGCCACCTCAAAACAGTTTTTTGATTCTTTTTCACTTCAAAGTTGTCACATTCTAAGTTATTCAATTATTCATGCAAAATGCTTTTATTATTAGTGTTATCGTTGAATGAAAGAACTTAATTTGAATTTAATTCCTTTCATTTCAATTACAATCCAAGTTATTTGAAAATTCTTTTAATTTTTAGTGACTAATCCTCTCAACTTCTTATACTGTCTCGTTTCCTCTTACCATGATTGTTGAGTTGATTCGCTGAATTTTTATTGATTTTTTTTCCAGAAATTTCATAGCTTTATTTCGATTTTTTTAAATTTAAATTTTTATTATTTTAAGTTATATTTTATAAAATTTCAAATATTGAGTTCAATAGACGTGAGAATCAACTTAATCAACGGCATTGACGTTATGCTTCCCATTGAGAATTGTGATTGAATTTTGATTAGTCGGTAATTGTTTTTATAGCATTTACAACTTGAGCATTCTCACTGAGAAAATTGATTTCAACTTAGTTTTTCGTTATTAGAGAATTCCACCTTTCCCTCTCCTCCTTCCAGCCTAATGAGCATTTTTCAACCTTAAAAAAACTTTACAGTATTTAGATTTCAAAATTTCTTTGCTAATTGCATGTAATATTTATTGGCTCAGTTTTTATAAGTTCATCTATTCAAAGCAAACAGAGAGGAGGAGAGGAGGTCGTGGTCCCCCTCCACTTTTTTTTCGATTTTCAGGCGACTATTGGGGATTTTAGTCGTTCTTTTCAAATTTTATTTTTGTGTTAATTTGTGCTTGAAATTGATTATCTTAATTAATTAAGCAAAACAAAAATAAGTAAATAAATAAAATTGTGTGGGTTTTATTGAATCATTATTTCTTTTTCTCTAGATTTCCATTTTGCTTTTATTCTTTCGAGAGGGTGCCAATTTATTTTTTTTTCGGATTTCAGGCGATAAAAATATATGTTCCAACTTTTGTACGTATAATTTTTTACTCAATATTCTTTCAAGTATTCGTTTTTGATTAATGCGTTAGTTTAATTTGCGTCGTCTCTCCCCACCCCCCCCCTTCCCCTATCAACCTAGTATGTTCCTAGTATGCTCAGTCTTTTTACTTTAATACCTCTTCCATATCACCCCTCTTCTCTTCCCCCCTCCCTCTGCCATTCTCTCACCATTTCCTCTCAGATCGTCTCGCCTTACGCTGACTTTCGTAGTAGTTTTTGCAACACATCGACACGTCAGCATACGATGATATTTGTTTAGTGAAGCGACGGTATTGTTCTACAACTTTGCTGTCAGATATTTATTGACATTTGTGCATCCGTTAACATATGTTATTTTTAACTTTCTTTTTTCTTTTTTACTTTCATTTTTTACATCATTGGAAATGCAGTGAGGTCATTAGACGGAGGCACTATTACAGGGTAGAATAAGAAAATTTTTTTAATTCTTAGCTTCGGTAATTTGGTTCGATTCTCTTGTCTATATAATAATTACGAAGCTTTTGAATGTTTCCGTATATATATATATATATATATATATATATATTTATATATATATATATATATATATATATATATATATGTATATATAGTGATAACATGGTTGTTTTCTTTTTCAAACTGCCACGCTTATTAAAATGTTTTCCGAGAGCTTGATTTTTTGTATAATCAAGTTTCTTTAGATATTTTCTATCACATACGATAGTTTTATATCGGTAACAAATATTAGCATGTCTAAATATTGAGCAAAAATATCTGTCATTGAAGGGGAATTGAACCTGTAAAGCATAACTTACCGTTTCAACAGTTTATCAACTAAGCTTTCAAATCCGATTGCGAAATCGTGTATTTGCACAAATTAGAAACTTCAAAAGATGGCGATCTACATTCATGCAATCATTTTGTGACCTTAATTTTCGTACTGATTAAAGTGGAGAGGAAAACGAAAAAAAGTTGGAAGACCTTAATTTCAAAATAATAAATTTTTTTCAATTTGAAAATCCTTATTAACACGAATTTCGATATTTTTCGCATCGATTCATATGGCATTTGCTCATATTTTTTTGCTGAAAAATGCCAAAAACACTTCAAAAATTCTCCTTTTTTTCTGTTCTGATTAATCTTATTTGTTTGTTCAATTTAGAGCTTTTAGCAAATGTTAAGTTTAACAAAGGAATGTGTTACTTTAACGTATTTCTTTGTCAACTGTGGTTTGCTTAAATATCTTCCTCCAGGAATAGGATTTTACATTTGCAGATATAGAATGTATTAGCACTCCAATTTCGAAAAAGAAACTTCCATAAAGTTTTGTCGAAAATTTGAATTAAATGTTCAATTTTCAGTAAAAAGTTGAATAATTTTTTGTGATATTTCACTCAATAATATCTTAAATTTTCTTTGATCACTTATAATTTAAAAAATTTTTTCAAGGATGGAAAGTTTCTAATTATCTCGTGAGTTTCTAACAGCTATCGTTTGAATTTTTTCATGTTTTTTTTTCATTGGGCATAAAAAGTTCTATAGAAGAAATACAAATTTTTGCGATTTTCCAATGTGATTTTTTGTTTATTTTCCACTTTTTTCATTTTTCACTCTGTGTGTTCATCTCCCTCTTTCCGTCTCTCTTTCATCTTTAAGATCGTTGAGCTTTAACGAATCTCTTCATCTATCACCGAAGGAGAATCTCTCAAATCTGAATTTATGAGAAAGAAAAGAAAAATTTGAATTTTTATTTGCTAGGCATTTGTTTATATTAGCATTTCAGCGATCCTTTTTTCTTCAAGTAAGACACTGAGAAGTGTTCTGTTGTCTATTTTCATCGAAATGAAGAATTCTTTGATGTTTAACACAATTTTAAATCTTAAAAATTATAGCACAAATATCGATTTATTTCGTATTTACCATGTATGCAAAAATCATTTATGTGATCGGGTATATGATATGCAGCTTTTCGTATGTACCATCTTTTGATGCAGCCTTATATTTATACCATAAATGCCTCGTCTGTACCACTCATGTAATCAGTGATCCCCCTATGATGCTGCCTGCGCAGTGTAAGCTCTAGAAAAGGTTGCTACTGTTTGATAGGGTTTTTATTGATTTGGAAGGGAGGATTAAGATCCACGGTTTTGCGGATTTGGACGATTTGGCATTAGATGTTGTTCTAGCGATCAGCATTTAAAGAAGCTTCTTTCTGTATGTGTTGTTATAAATTGTCTTTCGTGGAAAAGGATTTCGTGATACTCTTCGCTTCATAAATTAGATATGATTATTCACCTATTATATCCGTTTGACTAATTAGTCGATCATTTCCGGTTTTTTTCGCTATTCCGGATTGCGTTTGATAAATACTGGGTACATTATAAACTATGTAATATAATCGGAGCACTGGAAGTGTCTTTCCGGACCAAAAATAATTCGATGAATTGCTACGACGAATATTTGGACTATAGGATTGCCAGGCTTTGATCTATCTGCTTCGTTTAAATAGTTCCGTTCGTGAAACGAGAAAAACTACAGTAGTTTGACCGAGTAGACATATGATTGTTACAAAAAGCGCATATTGTGCCAGACTACTAGATGTATTTTCTCACTTGTCGATCGTTTATTTTACTAGAGGAGTAGATCATATTCCTCAATGTTGTACTAAATATTTGCTTAACTCAATGAGTGTTGACATTCATGTTTACAGCTATATTCTTTGAGAGGATTCAAGAAAGCTTAATGACGTCATTCTGTCGACCTTTTTGTTCTGCTCCAATTTTTTATTATCTTTCCCCTTAGAACGCATTTTGTGTGTGATTCATAAATTTACATCTGTGGAAATATGTGATGTGTTATACGCGTTCTATGCGTGAATTCCTCTCTCTCTTTCTCTCTCTCTCTCTCTCTCTCTCTTTCCCTAATTATATGGCCCAAGTAGGTGTCCAGATAAAGTTTCTACTGTATTCATCAAAAAGTTATAATAAGGTTGATTGGCTAGTTCCTATATGAAAATCCCTACGTAGGATTAATCAGTGATGTACATATACCTAACAGTTTCCTTAACTTCCAAAATGAAACTAGCGAACATACAGACGGACACATACATACACATAGACATGATGTTGCCATAGTTGGAAGTTTATTTGAAGCAAAAAAAGGTGTTGGAAAATTCTATGAGGTGATTTGGGAAGCATATGAATGAGATGGGCTGATCTTGCTTATAAAGCTTTACTTATGCGTTTAAGCACGCCACCTTACGCTTATTATTTGCGGCATTCGTTTTTCATTCATAGTGAATTGGGCGGCGATGTGTGATTGCGTCAGATTGTTGTTTTTATTGATCCTCTCCTCGGAGGCGGTTGCTCTTAACTACGTGAAATTTCCCTTCAAGGTTACACCTCAAGGGAAATTGTCCATGACTCCGGGACCCAGCAATAAAGGTATATAATAATTTTTTATATAATTATGCAAATTTCCTCTTATAGTAGTGCATTATGGTTGTGTTTTATCTGTGCGTAGGTATGTATCTACCTATCTATGTGTTGGCTAGTTTTAGTTCAGAAGTCATTCAACCTGAAACTGAGAAAATTGTTAGGTGCTATGGATGTCATAGATCGGCTTCCTTATGACATAATTCATGCTGATATTATCAACTTTAAAGAACTTCATAGATATTTGAAATTAGAAAGAAATTGTTTGTTCAAACTTTGTACTCAGTCGGATCGTATTGCGATCGGAGTCTTTCTGTAAGATATTTATGCGAGTTTTTGAGTTTATTTTTTTTATTTTTTTATTTTCTATGAGGTAGGATAGTTAGGGAACAGTAATGCAAGTGCGTATAGTACATATTCCTCTACGCGATTTTAAGGTCAAAGGTGAAAATTCTCATGTTAGGTTGCTATGAGATTATTGTACACCTTTTTTAGAGTTACAAATTTCAGAGTTGCTATTTTAATATATAACAAAAATATTTCAAAAAATCGCTTCCGAAATTTTGCAAATCAATTTTTTAAATTTCTTCCGAAGTTTTCACTTATTCTTTTTCGTTCCATTTTTGGAATTTTCTTTCGATTCTTATTAAAAATCACATGACGAAATCGATTGTGCCATTTACTTGCTACGTAAAAACTAAACGAAAATGAGTCATGCGCGCGCATACGAATTGTTTGTCTCTCAGGTGAATTTCCTTTCAGGTATGCGTAAAGGTAATCGTATGAATTGCTACTCGATTTAACATATCAGATTTCAAGTTTTCGTTTGCATTTCACTCAAAACTTGAATGAAAGATTTTAGCAGCGTTCTATTAGTAAAGAGATGCCGAAATGGGGCTTTTTTGATGAAATAATGTATGGATTGTTTGCATTTTCAATGATGTTGTGACTCATAAAACCGGCCTTAGCGATGAGAATTGAACCCAAGAGCCGTTCTTCTTGCAGCATAGTTTTGTGGAATAGAGAGACACTATCCCGGCTTAGGAAAAGGCAATCATAAATGAACTAGTCGCTTCGTAAACCACCATTTTTAGGCAAAAAGTTCTGGATTGGGAAATTTTTGAAATTGAAGTCATTGAACCATAATGCGTTTTAACTCTTATGCATTCCTTTTCGAGCATTTTATTGTATTGTTTTATGATGCTTCTCTAAGAAATTCCCTTAGTATATATCGGAAATATTCAAAAAAGATTGCATAAATATATATTTTTTATCTACTCCTCCAACTCCTAGGTGGCACATCCGTTTTCGTTGAAGATAGCTGACATTTATACTGAAATATTCGTTTATAAAGAGGCATTGCTCTATACTCCTCTATAATATATTTGATCTACATGGGCGTAAATTTCGTTAAAAACAATGGAAATTTGCATATTTAAACTTTATTTTATTTATTTATTTATTCGTTTATTTATTTAGCTAAAAGTTTTTAGCATCATCGGCTAGAAGACTTATTCTTATTGATTTTGCTTCCTCCATTAATGAGTCTTCACTAAAAATAGCTTCTTCCGGTTTTTTTTTTTTGATATTAATCTTGGTTGACATTTGCGATATGTTTCTCTTTGAGATTATTCTTTCTAAAATGTAGAAAATATCTTTAAAGTGACTACATTTGCATATATATTTTTGATCGAATTTTAATCTCTTTTCAAGTTTTATTAATGCTATAATTTTGGAAGGAAATTTACATAAAATTTATTTATTATTAGAAAAATCCAAAAGTGTCTTACAAACTATATTTTTTGATTAATAAAAATTGTAGATTATTTTAGTAAAAAATTAAATTATAGATTATAGATTATAGTATAAAATTATAGATTACTAAAAATCCAGTGTAGAGTTTTTCTATGTTTTTAAGATTGTATACGAATGAAATTTTTCGAATTTTTCATATTGATCAATCGATGATAACGAATCGATATCGATTCGTAATCGATTCCTATTTCATCAAAAAATTCCATCGCATAAGTCATTCGTATGCAATAATATCAAATATGTAAATTTTCGTTTTTTTAAATATAAATATTAAATGTAAATGTAGGTAATATTCTAATATAAATTTTCACTATTCAATCAGTATAGTAGCTCATTTATAGGTCAGCTATTGCCTAGTTCAATAGAAGATCTGTTTGTTCCTTATTTTTTATTTATTTCATTTTAAATTTTCCATATTTCATGAATTTTTTTCTTAAATTCATTTCATTCTCGATTTTCCATACTTCATAAAATATCGAATTTTCACAAATTTTTTAATTGTCTCGTTGAATAAAAAATGTTTTTCGTTAATTTTTTTTTCATGAAAGCTAATGCTTTATTTGTAACAGCCACGTGTCTTGCATATACAAAGCATTTGACACTAAAAATCGTTATTGATGAAATGTTTAAATATAAATAAAATAGACTACTTTTTTTTATTATTTGTTTGCTCATTTGATAAGGGAAACGAAAGTCATAGCGAATCGATGTTTGAAGTTCCTCTTCATTAGTTATCGTTTCAATTGTTGCGGGAATACTTCCTTCTCTGATTACGTACGGTTTAGATAGGTTCCCTATGAAAATAAAAAATTTCCAAATCTTGAAATTGGGTAATTTTTCACTCTCGTTCAAAAACCTGAATTTTTCAATTCCTTCCCAAGTAGGAAATTTTTCAAGCCATCTTTAGAAAATTTTTTTCCGCCGTTTTTTCCGAAAAAGTTCAAAATTTTTTGTGATTTTATTCCAAAGATATCTGCTATCAATAAGCCAACACAATACTAAATGCTTTCTTGGTAAATTTTGAAAGTTTATTTCGTTTTATATTTTGCATTATTTAATTATCTACGAGGTGTAATTCTGCAATATTTAAATTTGTTTGATTTGCAATTTTTATAAATTTCTTCCTTTGTGGAAGATATATGCTACATTTTTATATAGTAATTGCCATCTTACTAGGGACTTAATTTGCATATAGTTAATGTACTTCATTCATGAAGTTAGGTAGATTATCGTTTTTACTACCATCCAATTATTGAAAAATTTTAGTTCATTTTTTAAGTTCGATCGGATATGATAGAAGAAAATGCAAATTTCATTCATTGCTAATATTTTATTGTTACGATGGATAGAAGGATAAATTTCAGATTTAACGTTATGAAAATTAATTAATATAATTAGAAAAGTAAGTGACTTCATTATGAAAATTCACTTGAAAGAACCAAAAAAAAATTCATTAGTAAAGATTTTTATAGATTTGAAAATGATTTAAATAAATCCAGGAAATTTATGAAATATTTATTTGTTTTTATTTATTTATTTGTTTAAAAAAAAAGACTTCAAGAACAGAGTAATTTCAATGTAATCAATTTCAGAAAAATTTTCTGTAGAAGAAATTAAAAATCGATGCAAATTTTTATGCATTAAACTAATTCTTATTGTAGTTGAAGTGAAATGAGCATAACACATTTGATTATGTAAATTTCGAATTTATAGTTCTGGATTTTGTGCATATCCATCCTATTCAAGCTGAAAATTTTGAATTTAACGTATTGGAAATACTGAAATAATCGATTGTTTTATTTCACTTTAAAAGAAGATTATATTTATGTGTGAACTGTTACACTGAGATCGAGTGAAATATGACGGCTGAATAAATGTGATCCCACAAACAATGGGAACTTTTTTTGAAAATTTTATTCGGTTTTAAGAAGCGTCATTTTTGATAAGAGCGAGCATGTGATGATGTTTTTCTTGGCACCTTTAAACGAGGGATGATGCTCAAAAATATGTAATGTGGCGGCTGTCGGCTGAATAACCACCATAGTTCAATCTTCCTTACTTTCGTAAATGTTTTTATGCTCATTTGACACCTTTGTCAGGTGTGCGGTGTTATATATATCTATATCTATATCTATATCTACCTATCTATATCTATATATATATATATATATATATATATTATCCATATAGCTGCTATATTGAATAGAATGCTATTTGGCTTGCTTGCGCACAATCGATTCACAAGGGATCGGCAGTGCACATTTTTTCCTTTTCATCGATTCTCATATTCTTAACTTGTATCGTGTGCTTTCCTTAGGCTTAAGTGGGCAAATATTTGGCCAGAAAATCGAGAATATCTCTTCGATACTGAGCTTGAAAACGCTCATAATCTATGTAGGAAGCTTTACCGCAAGCAGGTTAGCGTCTATTCGAGGAGGAGGGGGGTTGGGGGAAGGCGGTTTGGAGGTAACCGAAAAATATATTGAAAATTTATCTATGTGTGATTTTGATCACATACTAACATGATTGGATGCAGTCTCATTCCACCAGGCTCGTGGAGCACTTGAGATGATGCCTTTTAACCGATGTAGATCACCGCCTTCATTCCCGCTTTGAACTCACAAATTCACTAAGAAACTTCGTTTGACCGCCGCTAAAAAAACTTCGTTTGATCACTACAAATGGGCAATTTTTTTTTTTTTTGAAATTTTTGATCAATTTTGTGCTCATCTGACCAACGTTGCACTGAAGGTATTTGACCCCTTTGCTATTCCTTTGTATGATATTTTCTGCTCGAGGTAATACTACTTGATTTTTTAAAATTCTTCCTTCTTTTTAATCCCTCTCTACCTCTGTTAAATGTGTTATTTTATACATCAGCACCAACTTGATACTCATTGTCAAGTTGTGATTGATACTTATTTTTTTGTTGTACTGTTTTTCTTTCATTTATTATTTAATTATTATTTATTTATTATTTAAAGAAACATTGTTACAAAATCGATATGTTCGTATATGTCCTTCATATGTATAGCTCATATATTGCGTTTCTTGGCCCCTTTCTTGTTACCTTTGTTATGCAGTACGAGTGCAATATTTGAGATGCACTAAATTTTCTATGGCAACACTCTGTTTTAGGCATCGGTGATCTAAAAAATATGGTATACGTTGTATGACACACTGATTGATAAAATGATCAAAAAGCGATACCTTTCAGAAAATGTTGATTCTATCTACCGTATGCTATCAGTCTGTTGGTATTGTAGATCGTAGCTCTTTAAAAGTGGTGGGAGAGTTTGCCTAGTATTGATTAACCTCTATATCTGCTCGAAGGATAGTGGCACCCATTAGTGTATATGTTGCCTGAAGTGGAGTGTGGTCGCGTTGTTTAGGCGTTCGTTTTGTGATGTGTGGATTCGGTAAATGGTCGTTGATTTCTCTGCTTTTACTACGATTCGATTTTTTATTAATGTTTAAAAATATATCATTGAGCATGAATGTTTTAAAAGAAAATTTGTATGCCATAGTATATGTAGGAATGATATAATATGATATGGTATGATATAGAGGTGGTATATATGGAATTGGGGATTGCGATTGACTGAGAGCGGTTATAAATGAAACAACGGTTCGTTGTTATATAACATTGGACGGTTACAGCAATGATGTATTATAGTTGTCGTTATTGCTGTAATTGGAAGGCGATGTAGATGTAGATGCGCTTTGTTGTTGTTCGTTTTGAGCAGTAAATATTCCCATAGAATGCTTAACATATATGTAATTAAGGTTTCAGTCATAAATATTTAGTGTAGTTGCATAGGTAGCATATACCTTATGGGTGCTTCATTTGAAAGTCATTAGAAATTGAGCGCAGATTGGTGGGAAAATATCGTCTGAAAACGTTATTATAGCCGAGTTAGATCTTTATTTTATGATAGAATATGGTGACCTAAGGGGAAGAGAAGAGAAAAATCTGCAAAAGCACTGAAGAAAAAGATAAGTAATTAAGAAAATGCTATATTTATTTGGGGACTATTGAAATAAGAAGCAAGTTACTCAGTAAGTAAAATCTCCCTTTGAGGATAAAAAACGAAGAAACAAAAACAAAAAATATGTGTGCAAAAGTAAGAAAGGAAATATAAAGGAAGTTGGTGACAGCAATATATAACTCAATTCGACCAATATGTAGTGATCGCAATTATTGAATTTAACCATTGTTCAAATCTAAGCAAATCCATAGCGTTAAGTGCGCACTTGGCTAATGCGTTCATGTGCCTAAAACTTGAAAAACCTGAGTAAATTCCGCCTTTTTGCAGCATAGAGGCATTTTAAGCGTCTCTGTTAACCTATTGCCTCAGGCGATCCTACTTATCCGCATATGCGTTGGCCTCTATGCATCTCTAAAAATGTGATGCTTAAACGTTTATTCCTTTGAACTTTATGATATATTATCAATATATGCGTAAATATGACTTCTTTATTTATTCTTTTGCGTTATTGAATTATAGCTTTGCAGCTGTCACTTATAGTAGCCAGCTGTTTAGCCATTTAAAACTGTGAATTATAAGGCTTTTGCTATACTTTTCCAGTGTTAGTAAATTTTGACTTCTGCATTGTCATTTACGTTGTCTGTCCCATTCATTTCTATGCTTTCATCCACACCGAATGCTTCATTCAGGTATTTTTGCAATCCTTAGGGACAGGTATATTTCAGTTTAAGGGGAAATGATGCATGACTTTCGTCCTTGGATTTTTCTATCATGACGATGTTTCGTCGGTCTAGTTGTTACGAGTATCGATAGGTGCGGCATTGATTGGGAATGATCGATGGAGAAGGGGAGGGGGAGGGGAGCGGCTTTATGGCTACCAGGTGTCCTAAAAATGATTTGAAAGAAGTTCAAATCAAGTTGACAGAATTTATGAACATATTGAGCGAAATGTGTGATATAGATTGCTTTGTTCAAAAGTGTACTGCATTCAAACCTCAGTCATTGCAAAGGGAAGATCATTTTGGGCATCCGTCTATGCCAGTCATGCTTTTTGAAAATAAGTGAGAAAAAAAATAGGGTAGTAGTACTCCACAGATTCTCTTCTGACATTAATTTTGTTGTTGCTCAGCTGAGTGGGGGATTCTTAATTTCTACTAAGGAATAGCGAATAACAGCTTTTGATTTTTTTTCCGCTCCTCCCCCTTTTTCTCATTTTTTCGAAAAATTTTTTCCCGCTCCTCCCTTTTTTTCTCACTTTTTTGATAACAACGATTCGCTGATTTATCAATCAATTGAAGTTATATCTTCATGCAGAATGGTTAACGAGTGGAAAAATAATCGAAGAAGCACTTTAATTTTCCATCTGTATCTTACCTCTGCCTTCGTTCACCGGCTTTCTATAATTAGCACAGTCAGTTGCCATCATATCAAATTTCATTAAGCGCTATCGGTTGCCATGGAAAAGCAGCCACTGTTACATCAGATTTTGGTCGTTGAAAAATACCTTCATTTAATTTTTGAATTTTTTTCTGCCACGTCGATAGATTGTTTCATGAATATATTCGTATTTTTAAATATTGTTATATTTCAGTGTCCATGCTGACTGATTTATAAGACGTGATTCGAGGCGGACTGATTGAAACATATTAAATATAACGTCTATAGAAGAGACATTAAAAAAAAAGGAAGACAATGAACGGAAATGTCAAACGGGACACACCCTGTTCAATAGCAATGAGTCATTTTGTTGTAACACCGGTCGCCGAAGTACCAAATGAAATGAGTAGTCCGCCAGGTCCAGAGCATGCAGCTACGGCCACTGTCGATTCGGTAGTGGAGCGCGACTCTGACGTGGTACCGTCTTTTGTTTTTTTTATGGTTTTTTGTTGCCATACTGAAATTAAGTTGTACCACTGGTGATGTTGTTTATAAAATAGGCATCGAAAAGAAATTGCATTTATAAGGAATGCAATCAGTGCTATTTTATTATCTCAGCAATATGTATTTGGCGGTGCTGTTGGCTAAGGAGGGAGAAGAATGGAATGGAATAGAGGGTTTAATAAATGAGTTGGCTGCGAAGGAAATGATGCTGGAGGAAATGATATGAAGATTTTTGGTTGAGAAAGCGCTCTTCAAGGTTCATTTTTTTTCCAAACATTTTTTGGTTTATGGAAAAAATGGCTTATTGGGAAGGTGGTTGGTGGTCGTGATGGTTATATGAGTGATGGGTATGGGGTCATATGATTAGTGATGGCAATGCTTTCATTATATAGATGATAGGTATGGGTTATATTGATAGTGATTATGGTAATGACATAGGTGATTTTAGTACATATGATTTTCTCGTTTTATAATTTACTTTGAAGCCTTCCTTTTCCCGGGCTTATAGAGTCTGAGATCGATGAACAGCGAGCAGTTTTTTATTGTTGTCACTTGGTAATTAAACGCGAGCCTCTCTTTTATTTTCATGAAAATTACGAGGTGATATAAAGTTAATATCAACTCCGGTGGTTAATTGGGGCGCAGGTGGGCGGGGTGGGGAGAGAGGAGGAAATAGCAACCGTCGATCTGCCCTCTGTTCCCCAACCTCACTCTCCAAATCGACTACCTTTGGCTCGAGCTATGAATATTTCTAAGACTTCTAATCGGTGTAATATGAGCCAAAACTTGTATCATGTCATTTGAAACTAGAAGATAATTAAGGGAAAAAATGATACGAGTGGAGAGGATTTATCGAGCGGTCCACGATCCGATACTGTTCCAACGGCAGGTAATGAAACATCGGCTTCGATGGGAGATCGAGAGACAGACGCATTGATAAGAACAACATCTGAAGGTTCGTGATCATGGTGTTTTTTGTTTCTTTTTGAGCTTCTGAACACTTGTGCTTTGTTTTCGAAGAATAAATGAAGAAAGCAGTTTAGAATGTAATTGATATTCTTATGGGTTACCCCCATTTAACGTTAAGAAGTGTTCATCCTGTATTGAGGTATCATATTTCACTGCGATATGCTTCCTTTATGCTTTTTCGTAACCATCTTCATTAGAAAATTGCAGTCGAATATAATTTTAAGCTTTAAATTCTCAATTATTTATTGCCTGAGGGCATTTTGAGTTTTTTTTGACAGATTTGGCTTATTGAAAAAAATAGCTAATTTTGATTTATTAAGGTGGCACTCATCATGAACCGATCTCGCTATGGCCATCGACAAATTTAAAGGTGAATACCGAAGGCAACAATTTGGCACTTTTCGAAGAAACCACTGTGCCTCTCGTGAGCACATTCCTCAAAGGTTTTATCGCACCTGGATTACGAGAGAGGGCCGAGAGCAAAATGTCAAAGGTCAATATTTGTTTTATCTTCGTTTTCATTTTTCTAGTTTATTCTTTCTCTTATTCTCTCTTTTCTACTCTCTCTATCTGTCGTTAATTGTTGCTAATTTGAGGAAATTATGCTGTATAGGCATAATTCTTGAGATGTTTCTTAACCATCGTTTAATGGTGGTTACTAGCGTTATTTATTTATTTATTTATTTATTTGCTTGTTTATATTTATACTTATGTTCACATTTATATTCGTACTTATATATTTATAAATTTGTAGAGCATTATATATTTATAAATTTATAGAGCATTCTTTCTACCACTTCAATGTATACATGCATAAATGAGAAATGAAAAGTAATGCAAGTGTATTGTGGTATAATTGTTTGCAGGCGCAGTTGGGAGTAATGTTGGGTGTATATTTGCCAACAATCCAGCATATACTCGGTGTAACGATGTTTATTCGTTTATTCTGGGTTGTTGGAATTGCTGGATTAGCACATACATTCATCTTACTCGCTCTTTGCTGTATTTGTGTATGTTATTTTTATGTATTTTGATTATTGGTAGGGGGACGGGGAGGGGGGGGGGGCTGAAACGTGGCTACTGTAGAAAACTAAGCACCCTTGTTCATAACGAAATGAATGGTACTGTCATAATAGTGTTAATTAATTGTTCAAAGCTTTTGAGGTGGGGGAGGGGACGGGGGTGGTTTTATTCTCGCTTGTACGACATTTTTCTGATCTTCTTATTTTGAAAATTTCTTTTATATTTATGTACCCTTTAAAAAAACATTGTTGATCACTGAAGTTCCTCTCCTCCCAAATCCAAATTTCATGCGGAAATTTGAATTGTATGCAGTTTTTTTCCGGTTTCTTGTTCTTTCGGTTGATAAGTCTTATAACAATAGTGGATGAAGTTGTTGATAATCGTTTGAAAGTGCGAGTAGTTCCAATTTTTAAATCCTGGATTCGCATTCCATGTATACATCGAAACTCCGAATCGAGAATATTTGCAGTGATGAGAAAATCGAAAATTTTCTTCCGATCAGCTGCAGGCACAATGCCTCATGCTACAGCGTAGCCACTTACAGTGTATATATACAAACATTTTTATGAAAATGTTTATTACAAATAGATGTAAATGCGAATATATCGTATGTAAATATAGATATATTTGTTGAAATTATAAGCGTTATTAGATACTTTCCTATTTTTAGACATTCTTAACATGTATAAGTCTATCAGCGGTTGCAACGAATGGTGAAGTGAAAAGTGGTGGTGCATATTTTATGATTTCTCGTAATTTGGGTGCCGAATTTGGTTCAGCGGTCGGTATATTGTTCTATCTCGCAAATACGGTTGCCGCGTCGATGTATCTCGTCGGTGGTATTGAAATTCTCCTTGTATGTTTCTTTTTGTTGCTTCTTTTTCTATTTTTGATTAATTTGTTTTCGTTTTTTTTTCTTTTACAATAATTTTAGGCAAATATAAATCAGAATTGGATGATTTATCGAA
Organism: Baylisascaris schroederi; assembly: GCA_006503575.1. Lineage (NCBI taxonomy): Eukaryota > Metazoa > Nematoda > Chromadorea > Rhabditida > Ascarididae > Baylisascaris > Baylisascaris schroederi. The sequence continues at coordinate 597,418 of QEWY01000066.1, read as the reverse complement.
ATCGTCAAACAATTCTTATTTTATTTTGATAGATAAATTTAGTTAGTAGGTTTGATGTGACTATAAAGAATGTGCGGTTAAAAAAAAAGTGGAAACTTGATGTTCAGATCATCCTGAATCCATTCTCTTTCGTAATCGTCGTTGTGACTGACTGGCTTATTGGCAATTCGATCAATCAACTCGTTGATAAATTCATTTGATCAGCTTAATGATAAATCGATTGATCAGCTTGTTGGTAAATCGATAAGTCAACCTCTTGATGAATTTCAAGTCGTAATGTTCAATCGCCGTATTTTTAGAATATTTTTATTGAATATTTTACTGTAAAGATTTATCTCTAAATGTATTATTAATGTTCATTTCTTATTAGTGTTTTTGCATATAGATCGCTCATAATACGCTAATTATTCATTCGTAATGATGAATAAGAAATTTTACATTATAGAATGATGGTTTAAATTCCGTTTTTTTTCCGTTTTTCAAATTTTTTCTATTAAAATAGAAAAAAAAGTTTTGTTCTATTTTAATTTTTTTCGGGTTCACATCAATTTTTTTCTAATTTATTTGTTTTTTAGATTTATATATTTCCTGATCTCACGATTGGTGGACGCGAAGTACAGTCGGAAACCGGTAAGCCAATATTTATGGAATTCGTTTCTTTTTTTAAAATAGAATTTCTTTCATGGATTTTTTTTCCATAAGAAATAATTCATTCAGAATTTAAATGATAAGAATTGATTAGAAATGATATGAATTAAGGATAATTTGAGTTGAATTTTGAAAAAGATTTCTTAGCGTTGACAACTGGAAGTATAAAATCGGCCATCAACAGATCGCAAAAGGAATTGATATGCAGAAGAATTTCCATGAAGATTTATGCCGTATGCAAATTCGTTAAATATGGTAATAAAGTGGGTGGCTAGGTGACCTTATTCCTGATTCAATATGCAAATTTTTGATTAACGGGAAGCGTAAATCCAGTTATCACTTAGTAGGTTAAGTTCATTTTATGCAAGTTGTATGCCCTTTTTTGTATTATTTATCTATTTATTTATTTATTCGTTTATTTATCTAATTTGTTTACTAGTTTTGTCGTGGCAGTTGTTATTTTTGTTTTACTATATTATTTTATTTTGCATACGTTCTAGCAAAATTAGATTTATTGATTGGATTTACTGCTTCGTTAATTCACTTATTTTCATAATTTACTCAACTAATTTTGTTTTCTATCACGTTGAAGTTTTCTTTACAATTACTTACTACTTTTTTCACAGTATAATTTTTTAGGAACTTCTAAATCATCCCATATTCCATTATTTGGCATATGTTTTTAGTATATAAAAATAGAGACATTTCAAGAGTGCTATAGATGAATTTTTTTTTAAAGTCATCGATATTTTTCTCTCAGAGAAGAATCATATTTCCACTTTTTGCAGTTATCACGATTGCTTGATGGGCGTTATTATGCTTATACTGTTTTTGCCGATTTCCGTTGATTTCAAAAAGATTTTTTTTCTTTTTCGTGAAGGGATAGGGTGGTGAAGTAGGGGG
>QEWY01000066.1:541466-595856 GCA_006503575.1 Baylisascaris schroederi | reverse complement strand
GGGGGGGGGGGGGGAAGGAGAAAGGAGGGAGTGTGGAATTAATGTGTAAAATAGCATTAGAAAACAAAATAAACCTGAGGGCCAGCATAACGCCTATAAATAAGTTATATAAAACCAACGTAGCGCCTACTATAAATATGTTGTATTAAGGCGCAATGGGTATGATGTCGCATAATTTGCGTTTATACTCGACCGTGCTTTTACTGCTCGAATTTGCTATCGTGGCTATGGGTGTTCGATTTGTACAACTTCTTGCACCGGTTTCTTTTATAATAATTATAGAATTATGCATACGATTCTCAGCTTCATATTTTATCATTGGTTGCGAGGGAGGGGAGGGGAGGGATTAAAGAGAGAATATTCATCAGAAATGTTTTATGAATTCCATTGAAATTTTTTATTAATAGGAGGGAAAAAAGGTAAGAGGTAAGGAGTGTTTTTAACGTTGCTCATCTAGAAGAATATCATTAGGGTATGGCTAATTGAGTGGTCAGTTGACTGGACTGTCTAATTTTTTCTCTTATCTGTATGGACCAGCACCCTCCAAATGTGATGGATCGGATCAGTCTAGATCTAAAGACTTGATGACTTAGAATTTATTATGAATAATTTTCCGCTATATCCGTAGTTGAGTCGGTGCTTCTTGGAATTTATGAATAATTGCGGTATATAAGTGGCTGCAATTTTTAATTTCTGAAAATATAACAGTAGTAAATGGCAAAGTGATAAGTATGAAACAGTCAGATTGATTTAACTAGAATATGAGCACATTACTGCCCAAGTTATTTGTTTGCGGGGGGAGGGGGATGGAAAAGCGAAAAGCGCATGCTGTGCTCAACTCTTCTGACGCGCTTTCCCATTTTTTTCCTTAAAAAGTCGCTTCATTTAATGTAAACTTGATTGATTGAAGGTATCGTTAATGTGTGTAATATTGTCGATTCTGGCATGTTACGCGGGTGGTATTGAAAAAACGATCAATTCATATAGCGGACAAAGGTGTGTTACAAATCAGCGTTTCTTTGAGAGTATTTCTTGTTCGTTATGGTGTCATAACGTGCTATACCCATAATCTCCCATATATACGTAATGTGCCATTATCTCTATACTACGTCTATGTTGCACCATTTTTTCAATGTTTCAGTTTCTAGTCTAGAGGAAAGTACGAGTTTTGTTTGGATTTAGAAAGCGAGTATATTGGGGTGGTGGGGGGGGGGGGGGGGGGGGGGGGTGGGGGGATGGGATGTTGATTTTGAATGATTCCCAGATATCAGAAGAGCTATTAGAACTTTTCTAGCAAGGCGATAGATATGAAGTTCCCCATTACTTAGCTATTTTTTTATAGGCGGCAATTTCACCTTCATTGATAAACAAATTGTATATTAGATGTTCTAGAATTTAAATTGTCGCTTCGATAATCTCATGCTCTTCAGCTGAAGAGATTTATGTTACTCAAACATTCCAAATATTATTGATTAGTAGTTATATCAATTATGCTGGATTGATTGGTAGTTAAAGTTAATATTGAAATTGTAATTATTTTCAGAGTATGCATGTTGGGTGATCATCTGTTACAAGCGAGCGCAATTCTTCCTGCAAATGCATCGATCTCGGAAATATGCGATTATTGCAATCCAGAAAATCCGTAAGACTGCTCCCGCTTTCGTTTCTTTTTGAAGACTTTTAAGGAATGTGATGGATAGTGGATGCGTATAAAATTGAAGTGTGATGGGTTCTTATAAATGATATTACTTAACGTAGACGTTTAGACGTAAGTTTGTTATCGAGTGAATGATCAATCGATCGAGCTCTAGTTTTATTAGACGGTCTTGCTAACGAATTCTGGGTCCACTGGATGCTTTGTCAGTAGAATCTGTATCTATCGGATGATCTGTCGATAGAATCTGGATCTGTTGAATGATCTATCCATAGAGTCCTGGATCTGCTGGATAATCTTTCGATCAGTTTTTCGATCTTAGCGAAGTCATGCATTCCTTGAACGTCCTTTTATCGTATAACTTAAAATAGGAAAGAGATTTGCCTTAATTTCTTCTCAATAAGTTCATATCAATTATGCTTATGGGGAAGATCGATTGATGAAAAATGTATGCTCGGTTTAATGAACTCTCAAATGGCTGTATTGTGCGAACGTCAACGGAATTCAGGAATGCAAATATTGAAAAAATCTCGTCGTACGAACGTGAAAACATTTCTTCGCCAAGTTCGAAAGTGTTCATTGATCACCAGGGGTTTTATTTGAGGTGATACGGTTGTCATTTTTAGAAGTCCATTGTTGTGGAAGTTTTGTCGAAACAATACATGTGTGGAACCGCTACGCTGTATCAATGGTTTTCCTGGATTCGGTGGCAGAACGCTTATAGGTTTGTGCATTTTGCATTGTCTAAATCCAGATTCTTTTTTTTTGAGGGGGGGGGGAATCAATTTTTCTAAAATGTTCAAAGGTCTCTGTTGATTTCTTTCGCAATCCGTCTAAAAGTTTTGCCCTATTCTCAGTGTTCAAGACCAGTAGGTTCGATAAGTTTCGTAGTTTAAAATTTAAGCTAAGAAGTAGCCTCAATTTCATTATTGTTTTCGTTCTAAAGTTATCTAACTGGAAGGTATTTTCATTTACGAAGAAAACGCCTTGATCGATCGTAAGTAATAAAATTGATTCGGTTAATGCCTTACTAGTAAACATTTATATTCTCATAACAGAGCATAATCCATATACGAATTGGAAGAATATTGTTGGCATCTATCACAATATTATATAGATACCTGTTGATAAGCTTCCATTTAGCTACAGGTAAATGTTAGTGGTTGATAGTGTGATAGTGCTAGCTTTTGAAAAGCGGAAATCGGATCTTACAGGTTTTCTATTTTATTCCAAATCCACAAGGGGACGGGTCGCATTTCAGAGAATGTTGGACCACATTATATGGGCAAAGATGAGTATAAAGAAGGCCGACCGGCTGATAAGACGTTGGAAACGTTTCAAGATGTTCGAACAACATTTTTCGTCTTATTGGCAATCTATTTCCCGGCTGTCACTGGTATACTCACGGGTGCCAATATGAGCGGTTTGTGCTAGATTGTTTTGAATTAGAGTAATCCAATTTGAGAGCGGATATAATTCGTCACTCCCTCCCCGCTCTCTTTTAGAGCTCAACTCTCTTCTTTCTTCCTCCTTTCGTAGACGATTATATAAGTATTTGATCGATTTGTAAGAACTTTCTATACAAAATTTTCACATGCCTTATTCAAACACGATTCTGTTTTTTGTGCTATTTTCATTATGTCCGTTGTCGTGGCCAAGGGTAATACCGCTTTCCAGCGTTTGTTCTTATTTGCTGCCTTTTAGTTTATCGTAATTCCTTGAGTATAGCCCCTATCGTTCTTCTGGAGGCAGAGAAGGCTTTTCGCTCGAGATGCACTTCTTTTGAATCCTTACAGAATTTTTATGCTATGCAAAATTTGGCTATTGAGGAAAAAGTGCTGCATTGATTTATTCGCCTGTTAGTTTTTATTATTTCTTTTTTGCCGATGATTTAAAAATATTAATTGTTATTTAAATGCTAGTAAGGAAGTTGTTTAGGCGATCTTGCCAATCCACAGTCATCAATTCCAACCGGTACAATCACTGCTCAACTCACAACATCATTCGTTTATTTCTCGTTAGCACTTTGTTTTGCTGCTGCTATCGACGGAGCTGTTTTACGCGATAAGTAAGTTAATTTATCGTTTTTTCGAATTAATTAAAAAAATAAGAAAAAGAATGTAAAAAAATAAAAAAGAGATGAAAAGTTTCGAAAAAAATTGGAACAAATTTGATTGCGAGCACATCAAGAATATGGTAAATCGGGGAAGAGGTTTCAAAAAAACAACATAAGTTGACACCATATTGAGAAAATTATTCATTAATGCCATCGTAGAAAACATGTGATGCGGTTATAACTGTAGGGCGTATATGCATCTCAGGTTTATTTATATGAAAGGTGGGCGAGGTGTTTTCTCTTTCTTTTTCTTTGAGCAGCTTATTTATTATTGTTCCTATGATAATTTATTCATTTTGAATAATTCAGTGTAATGGTATTCTGCTGTGAAATATTTGTATTTTATTATAAAGTTTTAAAGTATAATATCACTCTGGAGGAGCATATAGCTGATTGGCTAAAATTCGTAAATATATGCGTATTTGATATCGAAAAAATAGTGTTTTTTCCCAAAAAGAAAAGAAAGAAATGTTTCAACTGCAATTTTATTTCTTTGTAAATTCCTTTGATTATAAAAATATTCGGTTTTCATTTCTTCAGAAACATTCTTCCGTTTTATACAGGTAGTTTTCTTCATTGTCAACTTAACCTAATGCTGTTTTCAATTTCTTTAATATTTTGATGAAAAATATATTGGACGTTTAAATTATATGAACTACAGATCCTTTAGATCCTTTGATGATTTAAGTATATATCCTCATCTTTCAGTCCATATTCTTGCACTAATCTCCATAGTGAATCCTTACCTCGTCTTTGCAATGTTCCTGACATTTGTCGTCTTTGTGGTATATTATCGTATTTGATTCGATGCCATCCTTAACCAGACGTACTGGAGAACAGGAAGCATTAGGAAGTGTTTTAATGATTTTGAGGAACTGAACTTTGTTTAGTTGGAATTATTTTTTTTCGACGATCGTTTCATGAGATATTTGCATTAAAGGTATGGATCATCATTAGGTGGCGGTATGGTGGTGGCAAATTTGGCATGGCCAAGCCCTTGGGTTCTTCTCATTGGCTCATTCACGTCGACATTCGGCGCTGCTCTACAATGCCTTTGCAGTTAGCCTTTCTTTTAAACGATTGTGGATTTGCGGCATGCATTGGTATTTTGATATTTCGACGATTCTTTGGTTGTTACGAATATTTGCTGTTCGGGAATGACAGCTGTTAATTTCTGATTCAAAAAAGAGATATGTTTATTGTCAGCATGATTAAAGGCTGGGTCTATAAACACCTGATTTATTAAAGGTAACGACGGGACGGAAATAATAATTAAATAGCAGGTATTTACTGCTTTTCTATGAGTATGAAGATATCATTTTAGGATAGAGTTGTGATTGAAGTTTGGGTTTTTGTTACTGACTGCTGGTTGACTTAGATTTATTTGAATCCATGAAAGATACTACAACTTAACTGCCTGTCTCGAAATTCATAGATCAGAAGTAGATCAGTTCCATCCTGCAATCGTCGTTCTTAAGCGTACACATTGAATGAGCTTTTTTGGTTAGTTACTGAGTTTTAGAAGGTAGTTTATTGTTAAAATTGTAATTGTTACAGGTGCACCACGTCTTTTGCAGTCGATTGCCAAAGACGACGTCATCCCAGCTCTAAGGCCGTTCGCTAAAGTGACCAAAAGAAATGAGCCGTTTATTGGGTTCGTCTCTTTTAATGGTTTAAAAAAAGTTTAATTTTTATCAATTAAATTTTTAAATAAAGCATTATTTTTGTAAGTAGCCGTTTTCTTCTGTTTTCGGGCAAAATAACTTACTTCAAGGGGCAGAGCTGATCCTATATGTTGACTCCTCCTACTGCAGGTTGCTCTGTTAAGAATATTTAGACACATTGTTTTTGTCTCCATTGCAATATAGAGATTCTTGATGTTTTTGCGATTATAGCTCCTTCAGGGGCACACCAGGAGGGCCATAAGGTAACAGGCATTTAGGTAAATATAAGTTAATATACCTACTATAAATATTAAAGTTGATGAATGTTTCTTAAATGCTCTTTTTGACATATGTCGAAGCAAATGTACTTAGAATCGCTCCAATGTGGGCTTGAACTCTATCAACGGTGGTGATTTACTGAAAACGTTTTAATACTAATTGATTTTTTTTAAACTTCTCGAAATATTGTATGGATTAATGTATATATCTTTATTTTTCTGACTTTTTTCTCATAAATATTTCTTATTTAGTTTAATTCTAACGGCAGTGATAGCGGAAATGGCAATATTAATGGGCGCAATGGATCAAATCGCAGCGGTTGTCGATTTTTTCTTTCTAATGTGCTATGCGTTTGTAAATCTTATTTGTGCATTGCACTCATTACTTGGCGCGCCGAATTGGAGGCCTCGTTTTAAATATTATCATTGGTAAGTATGTTTTAAATATTGGTTTGTATTATTGTGAATATTTCAAAATTGCGAATTTAGTTAGTTCATTTGCTGATGGAATTTTCATATGTAAATTTTATAATGTATTGAGGAAATCCGCCTATTATTATGATAAGCAGTTATTAACTATTAGTGAACTTTCATATGTAAGTTGTGTAAAGTATTAAGGAAATCCACCTGTTACTATAATAAACAGTTCTTTGTTAATGGAGTATTTATAAACCACTGTAAAAATTTTGACATAGGTAGTTTCAGAAAATGCTATGAGAATTTCGGTCAATAGTTATGAAGAATGGAAGAAGTTGAGGATGAAGCTTACTTTCAAAGATAGATTAGGTACTAAATTACGATGATCCGGAATAAGGACAGGAAAAGGAAGTAATATCCTACCATTCATATGGGTAAAAGCAACTTTTCAGGACACTCTCACTATTAGGGGCTGGCCTGTGCTTTTTTATAATGTTCTCCACACATTGGGATTATGCACTTGTCTCATGTGCTCTATGTATTGCTATCTACAAATATGTTGAATGGAAAGGGTGAGTTTATTATAATTCTTTTTACTTGTAGTTTAAAATAATGATGTTCAGTTGTTGTAAAATGACAGCTATCGTTTTGGAAGCAATGACCATATTGATGGCAGGGATAGCTGTAAGGTTATTAAATTGATGAATACGGCAAACTCTTCATTGTGCTCCTTTGAAGTCTTGCTATGTTTCGTGTCTTTTGTGAAGAAATTCACAATTTTTTTTGGCTCCCTAACATAATCTAGAAGCTTGCAGTTAGGTTGACAGTCAGGTGCAGTCAGGAAGTTGCTGCTGGTAATATCTCGGGGAACTGAACAAGTCGAAAAGGTCATGTAGAAATATAACTGGGCAGATTAACGATTGACAGAAACTGTGGATGGGACAGAATTCGGCCAAATTTATCGGCTATAAGATCACAAAATCGTAAGAGAGATCAACGAGGGGGCCGTTTGAATCGTAGGGCTGGACAAAACCCTGTCGAAATGGAGCAACTCTGGGATTCTTCTTGTTTGCTGGAAAGAAGCACTTATTTTATAATTAGGGTTTAATTTAAACATCACAAATTCAGTGCAAAGAAAGAATGGGGCGATGGCATTCGAGGTTTGGCACTTTCAACAGCTCAATATTCGCTGATGAAGATCGAAGATAAGGATCCACATCCGAAAAACTTCCGGTATTGAATTTTCTAGTAATTTTTATGATTTTTTAGGATTCGAACTTAGTAAGAAACTTGATGTAAAATCTGGTAGTGAAATTTATGCAAAGGCTAGTCGTTGTTCTTTTTTAAATGAGAATATTCCATTGAGAAATAAAACAAACAAGTCGATACTAATAATTTGTTGTCCCGTGACAGTGAAGGATGTTTTGTTCGTAAATGCCTTCAATGATCACTTAATAAATGGTTTATACCATAGTAACATCCACTAGCTTACATTATGTCGGAGGATGTTGGAAGCAGCCAACTATGAAGGGATGTAAAAGAGAAGGTAACGACCAGGTATTAGTCCAAAACGTTGCATATTTCACATATTGTCTGTTTTCTGTTATTTTTTGATGTCTGAAATGATACAAACTTATTAAGGCCACAACTGCTGTTGCTGTTTTCGATGCCATGGTCAAGGGATATAGTGGATTTGCGTTATTTGAAGTTGTTGCATTTTGCATCACAACTCAAAGCGGGTCGTGGATTGAGTATAGCCGTTGCGTTCATTCGAGGTAATCCACTCAGCATACAGGATCGCTCGAAAGCCGAAGAGGTGAGCTTGTTTCCTTCATTGTTTTTGAGATTTATTAATCACTAATATGGTTTTGAGGGGTTGGCATCTCAAAGGTGACTTTTTTGTAGGGAGGGGGGCATAACCTTTTTTCCTGGAGGAGGGATGTGTCTTTTAATATTTTGCAGGAGGGGAAGGGGTAGAATGAGGTTCAGTTATTTTCATTTCTGAAATATATCTTTCTGATTTATGTCCCGGGCTTCTTTAACCATTTATGTGAGTGAAAAGCTTTATATTCTCTACTGATGGATCTTGACATAAAGTATTATTCAATTCAAGGGAATGCTCGATTTTAATTGGTCTCTGTGGTAGGAACCATAAGATGAACTTTATAAGGGAATTGCTTTCTTTAACTTTTATGAGGAAATCATTTGAACTTCCTTCGGGGGAGGAGGAAGGGTCTAGTTGCAAGTTCATGCAGGCAACGCGTAAAAAGTGTTGAAATCAGTTATATTACTTATATAACTATTTCTAATCTGACTCTAATTTGTGCGATAGCTGTTCAGGTGAAGAAACGAATGGAGTTCGATATGAGTCAAGCCAAGCTAAGGGGATTTGCTAAAACGCTCGTCTATGGTGAAGGACAAGTAATCATTTTAAGACTTTTCGAATTAAAAGTTTGGCAACTTTTTGCTAGTCAGTTATGTTTTTTGAGACATATTTTTGCGAACTTACGTTATATGTGTATATTTGCTCATATGTGTTATCTTAGAAAGAATTCAACTAAGGACCTGAAATATTTTTCATAATGTATGGAGTAAACGGGAATTTCTTCGATGGAAAGTTCCATGCAAATTTTATTACTGTTAATCAGGTTATTTCGTTAGAAGAATACAAAATCTCCATTAAATCTTTAATTCTTCCAAGAATCTGTGCTCAGATTTTTTTTATAAAGGTGAGCCATTCTTTAAACTGCGATACAGATATACAATTGCAAAAGCCTTGGTTATTAAACAACCTAACAGCATGAGAGAACGACTTTTAAAAAGTATACTAGGCAATGATAGTCAAATCTATAATCGATCGTAAATACACCTGAATCAGGTGTTCATTAGCATCTCACATGATTAATAATATTATTGCGGCGGAAAGCTGTAGTTTTCGAACCATTGCAAATTCGAAGAACACAGTAGAGTATAGGAAATTGGCAGTTGTTGAGACAATAAAGATGGCGCATTTATCAATGATTAGGTTCGACAGAATTTGTGGTTTATAACCTCCGGAAGTATTCCTCTTGGCCACCCTGAATAGAACTCACTACCTGTTTATCACTATATTCTGGCGCCTCTTTTCTGTAATGCGACGTTGATGTTATGCAATTAAGAAGGGAGGATGATTTTTTTCGCTCAAAAATATTGACAAAAAAAAATGTTGCAACCTTTTTGTCATCTTAGAGCATCGTTGGTTAATGAGGGTTAGGCCAACAAACAAAACGATGTGTGAAGGAGGTATGGGATGAGGGAAGAAGCATCGAAAGATACGGAATAGATCTATGGGAGGGAGGGAAAGGTAAGAAGTGAGAGGAAAGGAGAGAATGTTGTTGTGTGATCGAATTTATCAGTGTAACTGGTTGGAGCAGAGAAGCAAAATGGTATTTAAGGATTGCTATATTTGCAGATCACAGGAAGTTTGAGCACTCTAATTCAAAGTGTTGGAATTGGTGGTCTACGACCGAATACATTACTCCTTAAATGGCCTACCTATAGCGAGGAGAGAAGTCGTGAAGCAATCGATTCTGAATATCAGACATTCACCGGTTGGATTCGTTTAGAAATATTAACGTATATTCTTAAATAGAGCACCATATTCTTCTACTTTTTGCAAATTTTCAATTTTCGATTCTTTAGGATAATTAATTTTCCATCTCCCAGGAGGTATGCTGGAAAATTCCGAATAATGTAAATATTTGCTAACTTATTAATGGAAACTATTGAAGAATGGTTGATATTCAAAGCGTTTGTTTCACCCAGTATTTCGAACTGGTGGTAAAATGAGCGACTCAGCTGTAAGGAGCACCTATAAAGATGTCTTGTCATTTGATGTCCTATTAAATATAATAATGAACTGACAAAAGAATTGGAGTTTATGTAATTGGATACACTGTGCGATTGTCATGTTTAAATATGGTCTTAAAATACCTGGCGAACCGAGCAGATGAATGCTATGTATTTGAATAAGCAGCCAGAGAGCACTTATATATAGGTATACGTGCAATGACTATTAATAGCAAATAGATGCCTTGTCTATCGGCTGGAATCTGACGCTATTTTATGGTTTCACTTTCACTAATATAGCTGTCTCTTATTGCTAATCACTGTTCGCATCAGTTGTGTGCTATTAAAGGATCCTCACAGGTAAGGATCTGTACAATCTCCTTATTTTATGATTATGAACATCGGTGATTTCCATGCAGGTTTAAAGAACCTTTAACGATATCTAAGAAAGTTAGGTTTTTTGTTGTGATGAAGACAAAGAATGTTAGGAAAGACGAGCGGCTGTCTTTTGCTTCTTCTACCTTCTTTCCGTCTCCTCCTGCTTCCCCCCTCTGCCGTCTTTTTCCTGTCCCATGAAGCAAATGTTCCACCAACCATATATTTTTCATTGCATTTATGAAGAGGCATAAGCGGTTCCGGGAGTTTATGACCTCTGATATGCCCATTAAGCTCACGTCGCACTGGAGTTGCTCTGAAGTGAGAGGGCATGGAGCCTTCCAATCTTAAATCAGACAATTCGGAATTATACATTTAGGCTGTTTGTGAGGCACAAAAACTTAATTGTTTCTTTAGTTACAAAATTTTCCAGCATAAATGGACTCATCTCCTATCGTTCAATTAGGCGAGTGAGGGAGGAAGTGGTGCGAAGGAGGGTGAATAGAACAAATTTTTTCAGCGGTTCCGAGCAGCAGGGCCCTCATTCCTTTCGCCTAGCTGCCATCAGTGAGCTTAGGCGCAGGAGGAAGAAAGATGGGGGAAACTGCACAAAGGTGATCACTATCTATCTGCATTAAACTACTCCCCACAAGTCCGATATTCTTTTGCAGAGAAGTTGTTGGCCGGTGTAGCTATGGACATGTGCCTCTTGGTAGCGAAGGGTATAATCGACTTTCCTGTTCCACAGGATCGGCTCGCGGGTTACGTTGATGTGTACTGGATCGTGCAAGATGGCGGCCTTTGTATCCTTATCTCCTATCTTCTGCAACAGCATAAGGTTGGTGTTTCACGTAAGGCGACAGTCTAAGAAGAGAGGAAAATTGGGGGATGGGGGTGGGCAGATGGAGAATTGGAGATTCTTCAGCGAGTGGTTCAGCATCTGAGCGGAGAATATTTTTTAGAAGGTTAATTTTTTACCCCAGGGCAGACTTTTCCTTTAGCCGGTAAACACTTTATTACATTTCCGAAATTATAGGTATGGAAAGGATGTAAGCTGCGTGTGATTGCGATTGCACAAGAAAAGGACAACAATTTAAAGATGGAAGCTGAGTTGAAGCAGTACGTCGTCTACCAGCTTCGTGTTCGTGCCACTATTCTCGTATGTTTTTAAAGGTTTTTGTTATTATAGTTTTGTTATTGAATGAAGGGGAAATTGCAGGTTAAGAATATTTTTTCTTTTGAATAAATTTATTTTATAAAGGAATTGATGGTTTTTGTGTTTTATTCGTTACTGTTTAAATTATTTTTATCTCGTTAGAGCATTATTGCAAAGGTTTTTTAGCTATTCGTTTAAATTAGTTTATCCATTGATCCGTTTATTTGTTGTTTATTTATGAAATACTATTTTTTATGATTTTTGAATTTTTTTCTTCAGTTTAAATTTTTCTTAAAGATAGTTTTATTGAAGATAATTTCGGTTTATAATTTGAATTTTTAACGTTGAATGTTTTTTTGATGGTTTCTGTAAGAAAGTTTTTTCTAATGCTGTTTTATTGTTTTAGGCAGCTAAATTACATCAAGAAGAGGTAATAAGAATTTATTAAATTAACGTTTACCGCATTTCATCCTTACTTCAATGGGTTATTACGTTTTCTGAAAGATGTTCGTTATTAAAGAGAGGGGAGGGGTTTGGTTAGAATCTTAGAACAAAAAATCGACCACGGGGCATGGAAGTGTACGGATTTGACTATTTCATCAGCGGGTTTAAATAGGGATAAAACATTCGTTCAGTAACTTATGAGCAATGAAATGAAGTTTACAGTAGACGTTGATTGAAGTGAGGATTACATAATTGCCGAAAAAAATTGGTTTTTCAGGTAGTCGATTTGGCCGATCCGGAAATCTCGAAGGCAGCCTTCGAACGAACTCTGCTGATGGAACAACGGACACGCTATAATCTCGAGATGCATTCACTTGTGCATAGACCCCTTCAAAGACCTTCGATTGGGGTTCGTTTTATCATATAATGAAATAATTAACGATTGAGCAGGTTCCTTTAAGGTTGTTTTTGAAATAATAAACCTCATATTCAAGTGCTGTGATCAGTTGAGGCATCCTATCGAGTGCTATTAATTATGCTTGATGGAAGCTCTCGTAGAGCATCACTGATTGTTTAATTGTTTCAGGGATTGCCGTTTATGGCTGAACGTCAAAGTCGGTTCGAAGTACACAAGACACATTCACAGGCGAGCCTCGATGGTGTACTTCCAATTGGGGAACGAGGTGATTGTTGCGCATTTTTTGAGCATTAGAATGTGACTTAGGTGAACGATTTAGAGAAGAGATGAAGAGGGATATATAAGCTAGGAGCGTGAGGGAAGAAAAGGTAGCAAATATGCTTTGTCATGTTCTTGTCTGTGTTCGCAAATGTATCTATGAGGAAAGGACCCCGGCAAGATCGGACTGAAGAAGGAAAGAGAGTGAGTCGCTGTTTTGAAGTTTGTTAGTGATAAATTCATTGTAAGGAAATTTTAATGATTGTAACTTTTCTCATTGATTTTCTCGGAAAAATTTCGAGAATGCTTCCAGGCAAAAAAACGATTAGTTTGAAGTTTCTGAATGTAATTTCAACTATGTTTTTATTTCAACGATAGTTTTTTTAATATTTCAGGAATTCAAAAAGATGAGGAAACAAATGAACATTCAACGATAACTGATACGACAGGGTGTGTCTTTTTTGCATTGCAGGGTTTATGTACTAGAGAGTTATTTCGTTTATGACTAAATGATTGAGGTTAAAGACAGGATATTATGGTTTAAAAATGATTGTTTCCATCAAAGAAATTTCCAGATTTTATTTTAACAGTAAGTACCCATTCTTCTTTTTTGTTAATGAAAGTTCACCATTGTTTGCAAAATATTATTTTTTTTTCTCATAAAATTGCTTTTTTTTAACAGAAATGTTAAGCCGCTATATGGTTTCTTGTCAATAACTATGACATTCTCTTTGGCCATATATGAGAAGTCTCGATTGTACTAGTATGCGTTAAATATCTAATAGTATTGGTGGCATCGAAGCTTTATTCGTTGTTCATTCGTCATATCTCTAGCAAAATTGTCCATTGCTTCCGCTATTTATGATTGAAATTTGTTGATCTTCAACTCATAACAGAGTATGATTTATGAATAAGAATATTTTTATTTGCAGCAAAAAGAGTAGGGTGATGTTTGCAAGTGGTGAGGAAGAAACTCGAGCTAAAACACCCGAGGAGGTGGCCGAAATTCGTAAAGAACTAAAAGCACTTGATAGAAGCAAGGTAATCGTTCTTTTTAACATTTTTAACGGTTTAGTGTTTTGATGAATCTTTCAAGATATTTTTGAGAATAAAAGAAGAGGACGGGAATATGATTTTTTCTTTGCTATCATCAGTTATCATGAAATAAAGAATTTTTAAGATCAGTATGTCATGATCTAGATGGTCAGTGATCGGAGTGTTTTCAAGGAATTCCGCCATTTTGAAAATAATTTATGATAGATGTTAGTGATTTGATCCCGCATGCATTTTCCCTTTTATTAATGTAAAAGCTTTTGATCCCGGAATTGCCTGTGGAGTTTCAGAGCTCGGGATCGAATCCCGAGTCATAAATCTCTTCAATATGAATCCATCTTTTCAGGTACATAAGATGCATACCGCCGTTCGTCTTAACGAGATCATCATAGAAAATTCATTCAACAGCCAGCTGGTTCTTCTCAATCTTCCCAAACCACCAATTCGAAAAGAAGGTACGTTGGTATGTAGTCTGCGCGGTATGTATGTTTGTGTTTGATGAGCTAATTTAGCAATCTGCGTTTTCTGCTTGTGGTGATTTTTTGTGCTTTATTACTTTCGAGTAAGATTTCAGGTTCATTAACTGGCAACCTGCGAGAGACCGCGCAATTTAATGAAACCTTAAACTGAGAATTGAATTAGCTGCAGAGAATTAAATCCCGCGTGTGTGTGGCTCTACGCTTCCGTGTCTGCATGCGTCCGCGTGTGTCCATATGTGTCTATGCATGTCTGTATCTCCGATTGTGTGTCTCTGTGCGTGTCTGTCTCTGTGTCGGCGCTTATGTGCCTGTGTGTCTCAGACTAAGCTAAGCCTAAACCTGAGCCTAAGCATAAGCCTAAGCCTAAGCAGCCTAAGATTAGGCCTAAGCCTAAGCCTTAGTCCAAGAACAACCCTAACCCTGAGCCTAAGAATAGGCATAAGCCTGAGATTAAGCCTAAGCCTAAGGCTAGGACCTAGGCCGCAGCCTGAGCCTAAACCTAAGCCTAAGCGTAAGCTTAGGTATAAATGTAAGCACAAGCCTGAGAATATCCTAAGCCTAAGCTTAACCCTGATCCTGAGCCTAGGCCTGTGCGTAAGAGTAAGCGTAAGCTTAAGCAGAAGCCTAAGCCTAAACCTAAACCTAAGCCTACGCATCATTCCTAAGCCTAAGTCTAAGCTTTAGCGACCTGAGGCTGAGCCCAAGCCTAAACCCTCGTCTAAGAATAAGTTTAGACCCGATCAACCTAAGGTTAGGCATAAGGCTAAGCCTGAGTCTAAAAATAGACCAAACATGAGCCTAAAAATAAGCCTAAGCCTAAACCTAACTCAAGTCTAGGCAACGTAATGTTAAGCCTAAGCCCAAGCCTAAGGCTAAGCCCCTAGCCTAGGCCTAAGCATAAGCAGAAACCAATGCCTGAGTAACCTATGGTTAAGCAAGAATGAGCCTAAGCCTGAGCTTAAGTTTAGGCCTAAGCCCTAAGCCCTAAGCCCAGTGCTAAGCCTAGGTCTAAGAATAGACCTAACCTGAGCCTAAGAATAAGCCTAAGCGTAAGCCTATGCCTAAGTCTAAGCCTTAGCCTAAACCCGACTCTAAGCCTAGGCAACCTAATGCTAGGGCTAAGCCTAGGCCTGAGTCTAAGCCTGAAACCTGGGCCTAAGCCTAAGCCCTATCTCTTAGCCTAAGCTTAAGTCTATACCTATGCCAAAGGTTAGGCTTAAGCTTTAGGCCTAAGCCTGGGACCTGAGCCTAAGTTTAAGTCTGAGCCTAACCCTTAGCAACCTGCGGTTAATTCTGAGCCTAGCCCTAAGCTACATAGGAATAGGCCCAAGCTTAAACCCTCTAGGACTAAGCCTGAGCCTAAGGCTAAGCCCAAGGCTGAAACTAAGCCTATGCCTAAGCATGTGCTTAAGTCTGAGCCTATGCCTAAACCCAACTCTAAGAATAGGCAACCTGATGTTAAGACTAAGCCGAAGCCTAAGTCTAGGCCCATGATCTAAATCTAGTCCTGAGCCTGAGCATGGAGCTGGAGCCCAAGCCCAAGCCTAAGCCCTAACCTAAACCAAAGCCTAAGCCTAAGCAAACTAAGGTTAAGCAAGAATAAGCCCAATCCTGAGTCTAGGCCCATGCCTAGGCCTAAGCCTAAACCTTAAGCTCTAAACCTAAACTTAAGCCCTAAGCCTAAGCCTAGGCCTAAGTCCAAAAATAGAACTAACCTGAGCCTAAGAATAAGCCTGAGCGTAAGCCTATGCCTAAGTCCAAGCCTAAGCCTAAACCCAGCCCTAAGAATAGGCAACCCAATGTTAAGACCAAGTTTAAGCCTAAGTCTAAGCCTATGACCTAAGCCTAGTCCTAAGCCTAAGCCCAAGCCTAAGTCTAAACCCAAGCCTAAGCCTAAGTCTAGGCCTGACCAAATATCTTCGCCTGAGCCTAAGGTTGAAGCTGAGCACAGGTCCTCCGCCTGGTCATAAGCCCAATCTTGAAACTGAGGCTAGGCCCAAGCCTAATCGGAAAAATGATGAGCTTAAGTCTAAGCCTCAAGCTTAAGTCTAAGCCTGCGCTTAAGCGTGTGCCAAAAGTTTATGGTTTAAAGTGTGTAGTTTACAGTTTATTGTATGCAGTTTGTTGTTTATAGTATGCAGTTTATAGTTTATATTATGTTCTTTATAGTTTATATTGTGTATTTTATGGTATATGCTTCATTTTTTGTAGTATGTAGTTCATGGCTCATAGTTGGTAATGTGCAGTTCATGGTTTATAGTCCACAGCTCACAGTTCTCAGCCCATAGTTTGCAGTTCGCAGTCCGCAGATAATCGTTAATAGTTCACAGTTCATGGTTCGCAGTTTGCGGTTCACAGATCGCGGCCCTTTGTTCGCGGTTCATGTTCATAGCTCATAGTTCGTTGTTCAAATTTCATAATTCGTAGTTCGAAGTTCGGGGTTCATGTTCGCAGTTCAAAGTTCGCGGATCACAATTCCAGGCTCATAATCCAAAGTTCATCGACCGAGGTTCATAGTTCGAAGTTCGAAGTTCACAACTCTTAGTTGATAATTCACAGATCATAGTTCGAAGTATGTAGTTCGCAGTACGGAGTTCATGGCTTGCAGTTTGCGGTCCGCAGTTCACACTTCACAGTTCAAGGTTCGCAGTTCATAGCCTTCAGTTCGCATTTCGAATTTTGTAGTTCCAATTCGCTGCTCATAGTCCGCAGTTCGCGGTTCACAGCTCATAATTCGCTGTTCGCGGTTCACAGTTTGTGGTTCTTTGTCCGCAGTTCGCAGTTAATAATTCATAGCCGTAGTTTGCAGTACGCTGTTCATAGCTCATAACTCATAGGTTATAGTCAGTTCGAAGTTCATAGTTCAGAGTTCATATTTCGTAGGTCGTTGTTCAAGCTTCATAGTCCGCACCCGTTCGCGCTGCCCCGAAAATTTGCGCAGGCTCGCGGTGTTCCCGCAACATGCAGGTCCTGCGAACCCGCGCGAACTTTAGTTACGAATACGAACACTGATCGGCGCGATCACTGCGAGCCAGTCCAGAATGGCGAACCAGCACCAACTCTGCAAACGAATGCGAATTTTCTGCGAACCAGCATGAACTTTGCGAACGAGCACGAATACTGCTCTACGCACCTTTTTAAGAGAAACGTTAGACTTGAAAGTTGGCTCAGATGGGCATGTTCTTGAAATTTTTCGAACAGTGATGGAAAAGCGAAAGACATTCGTAGTCAGTGTCATTCACTTAAAAGATAAGCAAGGTACGCGCATCATGTATGAGACAATCAAAAAACAACCAATCGGTTTTGCGTTGAGATAAGTTGAGTGAGCGTAACTCCAGGTAAAGATTTCTGTTTGTCTTAATACAAAAAACTTGCAAGCTTAAAAAAGCATTCAGGAAATCTGGCAGAGGGCCAACGAAATATTAAATGAAAAGAGATAATAGAAGAAAATGGCCATTGAAAATAAATGAGAGCACTCACCTCGCTCCACTCAGCTACTTCCTTTAGCGTCTTCGGGCTTGATTTTTCAAGCATTCAATGTTTCGAAATGTATCTTAGATCTTCGAAAATGTGAAAATTTGAAAAAGTTGTAACGATCAAAGGTGATGCGAATGTTTTCAGGGTTAGAGGATTATATACACTATTTGGAAGTGCTGACCGATAATGTGAGACGTGTGCTATTCGTTCGTGGTACGGGTCAAGAAGTGATCACAACAACTTCTTAGCTCCAACAAATTCAGTTTGGCCATAACTCAACCTGACCACAATTCAAACTTGGCCACATCGAACTATCTGAGTTTATCTTTCATTCGTCACCAAGTATGTATCTCATATTTTCCTCTTCAATAAGTGCTATATATTTTTCGAGAAGAGTAAGTCCAATGGAGAAGACGTTTTGGCTCCGTAATTTATGAGCTTATCTGACCGTTTTCGTTTTCAATGACGTCACTTTTGGCCAACATTGATCTCTGTATTATGGCCAGGAAGATGAGGATTGTTGTCGTTTGAGTAACTTTTAATTGTAGCATTTTTAATTAATTTTTTTCTAGGCATTTGGGAAGACATTGGGCGATACTACGCTTGATATATATATATATATATAGTCCACAGTTTTGGGTATGAAATTGCTAGCGGATTGCGTTTTTCTTTATTCCATAAAAAAGCGAGTTCGGGGAAGAGGAAGAAGGGGAGAGGGAGTAATTGGTTGATTCTTGCTGTAAATTATCCTTTAGGAAATGTCCGCTTGATGTGAGGCAATGCTTGTTGGATGTAGATCAAAAACTTTCCTGGTGTTTTTCCTTTGGGAAAAAAGCAGTTTTTTCTCTCTCAAAAAAGCCGGATTGATAATGAAATTTCAATTTTTTTCCGTCTTTCCAGTTTTTTTAGTTTCTTTTCGCATTTTTGTGATATCCAAATTTCAATTTCTTCCTATTTTCAGCAATTTATTTGATAGTTCTGAATTCACATAATGTTCTTGTATAATTTTTCCATACCAAAGTGAGGATATTTAGCGTATCCGAATCGATTCTTTGTTTCATTATTTTAAATATTGGAAGTGTTCGTTCCAGACGAAATATTTCATGTGCAGTAGGGTTTCTTTAATGCTTATATTTCTCATTGTTTCTTTTCAATGGGTTTTCTTTAATTTATTTTCTTACTTTGCTATTACTTTTCGGAGCCAAGGAGGGATGGAGTTAAGGGAGAGGGTGGGGGAGGGAGTATCTAGGAGCCAAGAGTGACAGGGTCAAGTTTTTTGGATGGAGAAGACGATTGCTATGATACAGTGATTTTACATCAGATCGTTCACTAGTATATATTTACAAATAAATAGCGAGATTTTGTGCTTGTCGTGTCCATCCAATTTGCATATTATTTTTAATATATTTGCAAATTGAATGACTATTGTGATGTTTGAACGCAAATTTTTTTTTGCAAATAAAGGGGAGGGAGGTGGGAATATTTTTTAAATTCATTTGTGGACTTGAAGAAATTGGAAAGGTGGGACAGGTATCGATATGTAATTTTAATTTTCCAGGTAGTAAGCAGTAGTGATGGGAATTGTACTTAATAGTGTAGTCCTTTATTTTTATGAGATATTTTCCATTGTGCATGATTTTTTTCGCATTGTATACTTTATTATTCTGACACATTATATGTAACTGTATATGCGAATATTATGGCTTCTAAAACTGCTTTTTTAAAATTTTTGGCCCTTTATTTTTCCGCCCCCACTCCATATACCTGCGACTATACCAAAATACGGGCCACCCATGACGGGTCAAAGGTCGTATTACTCGTTCATCTCACAGTCGTCTACAAATAGATTGATTCGTGTTCGTATTGAATTGTTTTGTCATTCAGCTAATTTGTGTTTTGATGTGATTTTCAAATGATTGATCCAGCAATTTTCAACGTATTATATGCTGTACTATCCGAATGAACGAATGCGATAAATTGTGTAGTTTTTTATATAAATATTTATATTTTCCACGAATAACATGAGTTGTTTTTCTTTGGGAAATTTTATGTGGATTGCAGAAAAGAAATGGTTTTTGCAATTTTTATGAGCCGTTCACGCTTTGAAGAGATTGCGGGTAATCAGGTAGCAGGCCTCAATATGCTGTTGTGATTTTAAAATCCAGTTTAAATTATAGGTTGTCATAAATTGATTCGGAGTTAAGTTATACTGAGAATTTCCGAAAATTTTAGGTGATGTAGTAATTTTCAGTAAGCAGTAAGATGAGAAAGAGATAGAGAGGAGTGTTCAACAAACTATACCTGTAATAAGTTATGCCTACATTCAATTCGAAGCTTTCTGCCTCCAGTTCCTCTTCACACCCAGATTTTAACTCGGGTGATTATATGCAAATTTTTCAGCTCGAAA
Organism: Baylisascaris schroederi; assembly: GCA_006503575.1. NCBI lineage: Eukaryota > Metazoa > Nematoda > Chromadorea > Rhabditida > Ascarididae > Baylisascaris > Baylisascaris schroederi. The sequence goes on along the minus strand of QEWY01000066.1, from coordinate 575,832 downwards.
TAGTAATTAGCCCTTGCATCATGGTGCTCGCATAGTTCATAGATTTGGCGCATACTAGCTGTAGTAGACAGTCGTCATGGAAGTTTACTTTGACGCAATCATTTTCACACCTGAACATCCTCATTTCTTTTTCCATTGTAGAGGTATGACATAGCGCAACACCACTTTCCAGCTCAGGTTGTGGGTATGGTATGTACCTATATCACAAAACTTGTATCTATATAAAATAAAAAATTTGAAAGGGATTCATGAATCGAAATATCAAAATTTGATGAAAATGAAATATATCAAAATAAAAAAATCAAGTTTAATGCGTACATGAGGAAACTTGGACGAATCTTGGGTCCGAATAAAACTGTGCTATGGAATATATGTGGAGGAGTATTTGTGTTGAATGACGAGCGTTGTGATGCTTGAAAAATATTGGGAAATACAACAAGAAGAATCGTTGATTCGTATGGATGAAGTCCGAGCGCATAATTAGTGTTTGCGCTTGATATATATGCAGATTTTATGCAAATTTTGTCACTGCATTAGTCGAACAAATAAAGATAACAAGTTTAGTGTTGTGACTGATGATAAGTGACCCACCCTTAATCGGCGAACGTTTGCGTGATCCGTCTTTGACCGATGAATGTTTACGTGATCTGTTTGTGATCGGTGAACATTTCCGTGATCGGTCTTTTATGGTTGAAAATTGTTATTGCTTTCTCTAATATTGTTTTTGATTCAATACCCTTTTAATTCTAAATAAAATAGTTCATCACAAGCTTTCAATTATTTCCGCGAATCTCACGACTTTATGGATTTTAGTTTATAATTAGTGTCCTTTTCGGGTTATCCGAGTGTGAAATGGAATTACTTTTGATGTCACCTCAGTGACTGATACCTTTGCATTCATTAGTCTTCTAATGCAAATCAGCATTCAGAAAACTCAGAAAATTAATGCTTTTATTGACAACGGCTAGGAACATTACACTTCGGGTTGATCTATATAGGAACGATCCATATCCGATCCAAGAAGAATCCATACGCCTCAGTATTAGTCTTGGTAGAGTGAAAACTGGAGATAAGAAAGCCGTCACATACACGCACGCCACATATGGACGCATGAAGTTTATGAACTTAGCACCTCGTCCCTGTGGTCGAGAACATAAATTAAACTTGATTTCAATCATGGAACTAAATAAACAAAACCAGAACCGGAAGTTAAGAATGCGATCTGCATAACGTACATGATGCATAATTTATGCCTGGCTTGAAAATCGACCTTGCCGAAGACCTATAAAGAGGTCGGAAGCTGAGCTTGGCCAATGACCATCCTATTTGTGTATAAGCACATGAAACGATGAATATATAAGACCTTCATTACTTGCCAAATGCTTTTGGAAACTTTTGATTTGGATTTAAGAAACCGGGAAAATCATATTCGCATTAAACAGAAAACAATTTATTACACATAAAGAAATAGATAATAAACGTTTACAGCGCAACAGCACAGAAAAGAAAACAAATAATCCAACACCACAACATAATTGCATTCAATTACAGCGTCAAGGTAACACTAACTAATAATAGTACTTGAATACCTCCATGAATAGAACTTCGGATAACGTTGACCTACTTGTAATGGTTTATCTACGATTTGTGGGCAATATCTTTAAAAATCGCTCGTAATATTAGCGATCTGATATGTTGATATCATAACCGCTTAGCTTGTTATTGATATCATCATCACCTAATTTACATAATTAATTTATATGCAAATTAATAGGCATTTCCTACAACAGCAACTTGTACAGGTCGTGAGCATATCGTAATAGCTGTTTGTACAGTTGAATGACGTTGTGGAATATTAATTAGCGGTCGTAATGTTCGTCGTATAGCATCGGCAATATCCGGTTGTTTCCAATAGATAATTAAAATATTTATCACTGAATTCATATCACCACTAATAATCGCATACCAATTAATAAAACCATTCATTGCTGAATCTTTTATATTACCAAAAAAGAAGACCACACACGCCGGTATTATATAGAGAAATATAGTGAAAAAACATGAAATACACATTGTTATTGTGAGCTGTCGTTGACGTTGTTCGAATGTTCGTTGTGCTTTACCCTAAATATTTATTTATAAAGAGAGACAATCCCAATATAGAATGTAGTATAAGAAAGGGAAGAGTACAGGTGTACAGGTGTTATTAAGAAGAAATTTGTATGTCTTGGCTCGAAATGAAAGATTTGGAACTTATAAACCTAAGCCCACTCATCTCCCTCCTCCTTCTTCCTATCCCTCCCTCTTATTGCCTCAGAAGACATATCAGTAAGATGACCTCATTTTAGAATTGTTCATGTCTCCCTCTTAAATCGCTTTTTCCGTTCGCACGTTCCTACAACACCGCATAGACGGCGCTTTCTTTAGCGATTTCTCCGCATGAGACCATAATAACCCAATGAGGATAGTACTGTCGATGATGGTTTATGCAAGTATTTTCACTATACCACTACAACCTAATCCCCCCCCACCCCCCTCCCGATCCCAAAATGTCATCACCATGTATCGATTTTTTGGGCACGAATTTTTTCTAACAAATAATTCAAATTAAAATTTCCTTTTAATATTCACAATTACAAAAATAGAAATGCAATCATCTGTTCGTTTTTTTTTCTAGAATATAGAAATTTAAAAAATATAAAATAGAAAAACATGGAATATTTCAAAGAAATGGAAAACGGAAGCTCACCTGGTAGTTCACTTCACTAGTTCTTTCTTTGAGCAGAAAGTAAGTGATAATATAAAGCAGAACACTAGTCGATGCAGTAGAGATTCGGATTGCAAAGTACATACGAACATGATAATCCAACATTGCATCACTGGTCCTTAATGAACGATAAAGAAATAAAGAAAGGAAGGCATCACCATTTTAAAAAGAAAGACCAGATCGGAAAGCAAAGAGAGTGGGTGGCACTTGGAGGGACGAGCGCCCACTATTTCTTTGGATTTTCTATTTTTCTGTCTGTCCTAGTAGTGGCGTCATAACACCAACAAAGGTATATCCAAAGGTATACTCTGACCTAAAAACAAAACTTTATAAATGACGTCATAACATGAACCAGAGTAGGGCTACATCAAAATGTTTCGAAAGTTGTGCACACTTTTTTACGAAATTCCTTTAATAAATCAGCGAACATATAGAAGAGTTTGATTTGATTAATGTAATTATTTTCAACAGAATTGAAGAAATAAAGATGCATCGACACGTATGTATATGCACAATTTCTTCGTTATGCAAATTTTGAATGGTTCAGAATGGGTGAGAAGTGTACCAAAGAAGATGGCATGATAGACGCTTTTTGCGCTGACCTCATTGAGCGGCCATTTTCATAATTTACCAAGAATTAGTGAGTATGTGGAAAATGCGTATATAATTAGGATAAATTGACTATTTACATGGATCTTCGACATAAAATCTATTTTTTTAAATAATCCGATAGTGTAAAATATATGAAATTTTTTTTCCTACCTTCAATTTCTACAGCTTTTTTCGAATCAGAAGAAAATATGCTATAAAAAACAGTCTTTTATGCATACTGTACTCAACAAATTTTATATTTTTAACTTTAGTGGGCGCTCGAATTGAAACTGTCGGGAAGACAAAAATGCGCAGACGCACAGCAACAAGTACCTACGAACAAGGCGTCGCCATAATAAACACTTGCAAAGCAAAATACACGAAAGTGACGTTTTCATAAATTTTTATTAATTTGCATAACACAAAAACAAACATTTGTCATTCGCATAATTCATTCATAAGAAATATGCAGCTATGCATGGAAAATTCTTTTTTTTATGTGAACAAGAGGAAAAATTTCCATAAAAACAGGAAAATTTTGCCTAAGAGAAAGCAAAAATAAGTGCGCTGAATCTATGTCTGCCAAGGAAGAAAGAGCGGATCAACAAAATTTTTTCAAAGATTTTTCAGATTTTTTGTTCGCTATGTTTGGTTACCTCATAGTTAACTACTGATCAAAACAAACTACTGAAAATTCTTAAATCATATATCCGATTACTCTTTGAGCCGCAATAAAGAACCAACTACTTATAGGACGTTATTTCTCGAAGTTTATTTTAATTTGTTCTATTACTGAATCAACTGAAGCAAATATTTCCTAACAATTGAAATAAGTAATAACAACTCAAATATTACATATTCTTTAAGCACGATTGACATATTAACTGGGCGACCGTTGCATATATTGTTCAGGCTCGCACCCACTATTACGCTGGAGCAACAGGAAAACAAGTAAAAATAGCCTAGGTTTTTGAGCTATATAACCTGTTGTCATAGATGCCGAAAATTTACGTTCAAATCATGCACATTAAGTGAACTAACCAGCAAACAGCCTCGCGAGTGGGCTCATTATCGTGGAATGTTGTAAGCCAAGTTTCCATTATAAGAGCCAGCAATATTCCATGAGAAACTAATATCTGAAAACAAAGGTATTAAAAAACTCCTGCATGACCCATCTATATCTATACAAAAATTGAAAGGTTGAAAGCGGATATGTTGGAGAGTTTTCCTGATCCGGAAAAACTTACTGCATTCAGCAGACGTCACGAAAGTGAATGATAATAATAAGCTACTATATGCATACCCACTCTTCTACTCTGAATTATTATTTTCTTCGCCCGCTTTCTCTTCTAGAATACCTATGTTTTTCAACGAGTCCATCAATTCTGGCAAGGAAGCAAACCACGGCTCCACCAAAAGTCCTTTAAAAGAGGGATCGGAACTCCGGAAGGTATTGGAATTTACCGAACGGAACCAGAATTCCCATTCGACCCTAAGGCATTTTCACATAGTTCAATGATTCTCTGGGTTAACATTTACAACTCCGTTACAAGTCGTACAGCTCGGATATCCCCTGTAATTCAAAGAGAACTCCCACTTCTCCCTCTCCTCTCCCCAAAGAAGTTCCACGAAAATTTATTTCTTATAAAACTATTTGTTTAGTCCATCGAAATGCCGATAAAGAGTATTTTTTGTCCCACCATGGCTGAAAGCATTAAACGCAACAGTTTATCGAAAGGTCGGGACCATGAAAAATAGAAACAAAGCAAGTCTGCACCAAGAGGGGGGGTGAAAGGTGGACCAGACGGACACAGGAATGAAGGCCGCATCAAGCGAGGAAGACGACGGTGAAAAGAATATAAAATTTTTTATAGAAAAATACAAAAAAACTTGCACTAAAATCTTGATTTCAGAAATTGCTGCAGATAAAGTTGTTTACAAGCCCTCTGTGAACCGCTGACATCAGCGTTGCTTTCGTGTGGTGGAAGGTGGGGGAAATGGAAAGGGGACTAAAAGCTTCGAAGATAGCATCACATTTCGGAGCTATCATGCATACGTTGCAGTATCAACCTCGACAAAGGTACTCTCCGGATGTGGAAACTTTGTGCCGTTGAAGGCAAAGACCTTGTTGCCCAAAATTATTGCTAAAGTACCATGAACTGACGGAGCAAAACTTCAGAATAGAATCGTTCGAAGAAACTACTGAGGTTTCATAAACGCGATAGGATTGATGCAGTTCATAAGTGTAATGAACTAACTTCACGAACATATCGCAGCATATGTGAACTCAACTTGGAGCAACTTATGTCGGAACTTAGGAACTTTCAAAATCGATAAATTTTTTAAACCTTAAATTTTCTTAGTAAAATTACTTGCCCAAAATATAAAAAATATTTCACGAAAAAAAGTGACTCATACTTGAAGCAGCTGAAGACGATATCCGCTTTTAAAATAGATCATCGGGATAAGCAATGATAATAATCTGTCAAAGCTGATAACAAATAACATTGTCGGTATCATTGGTTCACACCTGAAAAATGAATAAGATAATTTCAGAGATGGACCCGTATTTATGCAAATTTTGAGTTGTTAGAAATATGCAAAGAAACTTTTCTTAATAGTTCATGTTAGATCAGTGATATCTGTTAACACGAACGAACCTAATGGATCAAGATAAGCTACCAGTTCATCAAATAGAGCTAAATTCTAGGCAAATGGATACGACACTCGTCGGGGGATAGTATATCGGTCAACGTTTTACGAGGAGAATGGCTGTTGAAACTTACGACAAGACGCCAAACATCATTTTCTTTATAGTTTGCACCCTCTACCCCCACCCCCATCCCCTCACCCTATTAGCCCTATGCATTCTATTCGGGAGTTTCTCCATGACCTCACTGGGTGGGAGTATGTAATTAAACTTATTATGGCAACAGACCATTTATATATCAGCACTATCACTTACAGTACATGATTCCAAAAATTAAGAGTGGTAGATACATTCTGCATCACAGAACAATCGTGATCGGTTTCCTTTCTGTTGATCGCTTTCTTTATCCCATGAAAAAGAACCCCAAACACTATTTTCTACTGAATAATGGATATATCTTGCTTTTTTTTGCTTCATTTTCTCTATAAAAATGTGAAAATTTGAATTTTTATGTAAAGTTTTTCAAAGCTCTAGTAGTATGCAATATTTTTATTATATGAAGAGAAAATATTTACTTACCATGTGAATAGAATACTCCATGGCATTAACATACAAAAACGAGCACTTCTTAGTTGCATAGAATCACTAAAAATCAAAATCAAACGTACAACGCCTCCGAGCGTTGTTGCAAAACCCATAAGTGCATTAGTACAATACTGAAATATAAATATTTAAATTGCAAATACTATAGGCACCCGTTTTGCTCGTTAAAAATTTGGCTGAAGGAGAGAAGGGGGAAGCATTCGATTCGACTTTATTTATTCAATTTTTGCGATGTTATTCATCTAAATGAACTCGAATTGAATTTGAAAGCAGCACTTATAGATATTTTCCATTATTTTTTAAAGGCTCTTTGCAATCAAAAAATATCTTGGCACAACTTTTTTCACTCATTTATAAATCAAGTGAAATAAGTTAGATGCTTTCGAAAAAACAAACCTAAGAAAACCTAAGAATCGATGGAAAAATCATAGCAAATTTTCCCACCCAACTAGTAGCTCCATTTTATGATCAATCCAAATCTCATTCGCGATCATTTTATGCGTGTATATACCTTTGCTTATATCTAGGAATAAAATATTTAGAAATTAAAATCTGTTGCTTGTTTAGTTCCCAGATCAATTTGGCCGAAATGACTGCTTCTTGGAAATGCTACAAATTTGGCCAAAATTTGGTCAACCGCCGGATGTCGACCTTCATGAAAATTCATCTGCTTATTTATGTCCAGTTCGCCGGATTAAACTGTCCCATTCTTGCCAATTCAATCTATAAATACGAGGAAAAAAAAAAAGAAGAAAAAGTTCATTCGAATTGCTCACCTGTGCAATAATAAGTGAATACCTTTCAGCCAATTTTGGTGTACATATAAGCGCGATTAGAATAAGAAGACTAGCAATAAATAATACACTCCCCTCGACAATATAAATTCCAAATTCAGCATACATTTTGCTTTCAACCTAAAAAATTCACTTATTACTCTGAGTCGAGTGAATAGAGACAAGGCTCCCTTTTTGTGAAATTGAATTAAACTGCAGGCAGAAATTTATTCACCTATGAAACGCAGAAAGTTGAATGCCCTATACGCAAATGTCAGAGCGCGGAAATCCTCGAAATGCGGAAATCTCAAATTACTTTCATATACGTTATTAGGACTGTGTTTTGTGCTTTCGTTTTTATGTCTTGTTGTTTGCAGTGCACAATTGTGTGCCTATTCAACCGTTCCCGACTCTATACCTGTAGTTTGAAGTTAACTATCAACGATCATATCTAAAACATGTCAAATTAAGGTCATGCAAAATTTTCCTTATCATATGTTATCACATAAAATTCTTATATGATATTATCAAAGTTTCACAAGAAAATGCATCGAACAAGTTTTCATACGCGCTTTTTGTCATATTTATGTATATGGTTTGTGTTTTCGGCTATCTATCTTTTACATTGGGCTCATTTAAGAAAATAGAAAAACCAAAACTTGATGACAAGATTTGGCCATTAATAAAAAAAAATATTCGCTTGACAATAAATAATAAGCAGTTAGTCGAAATACAAAGTGTTGAAATCGAACTGTGTTTTATTATCTCAGAGAACGGACGAATTAACTATCAAATGACGATAGGAGTAACGTTAACAAAAGCAGAAAAACGCAATTGTATATTCCTTTATCTGCTCAATCCAGCAAAAAATATTCCAATTTTTCACCTACCAGCAGAGCTATTGAAGTCGAATTTTGAAATCTGTCCATAAATAATAGGATCAGCAAATCCGTTTAAATAGCTTTTAGCCGGCAACGGTGACGACGGATATCTTTAGGATTAAGTTCCACAATTGTGGTTTTTGTGATTTGAAAGTTCGATTCAATAAAGATTGAGCTTGATCAGAGATCAATCCACAGATCAAGCTCAACAGATTTGCGATCCAAAGCTTCCGGATCAGGAACAAACTCAGAAATTGTGGTAATACTTGTTGAAATGGTGAATCTACTATCTTCCTTGCTTCACTAAAGACAATATGTTTGTTCTTTGTATATCATTTTAAGGGTTGTTTTATTTATAAATACACATTTTTTGCATGGAAAACGTTGCCTTTTTTTTCGCTCCCATTGTTGCTATGAAATCTCTATTCTGTTGTAAATAAAGAGTGGATATTACACCAATATTACTGCAATGATATAACTACTTATATTACTTTCTAACAAATAATAATAACATATATTACTGTTTTCAAATTCTATTCGTTAGAAATTAAACTATTATAATCGAAAATAGCACAACGAATCCGCATCAATCTTTGTAAGGTGCAGTTGAAGATATTTTCCGCAATATAAAGACAATACGATGAGAAAAAGCACACCTGTGACACCTGTACCCAATCGGACGTATTTGCCAAATCCTCATGCATCATATCCGATCAATGACGCATAACCCGACCCATCGTCAATGACGTCATATATATTCACGAACCTTAATGCACAAAAAAAAATCGTTAATAGTAAAACATTCACGCTAAAAGATAGCTTTTAAACGCATACGATTATTAGCAATGAAATGTTAGTCAATGCTTATTTTCTTAGGAAGTCAAAAAAATTTTAATTTGCTATATAACACGTGTGTTATATAATCACCTATTGTCTGTTATAATATAACACGTTCAATAACACGAGTTAATCGTTCAATCAATTTTTTGGCATCGCTCATCTTTTCATATATTTTTTCGTAAATTTTATAGAAATCCATCATGGATACCTCCGTACCTGTGCGTATTCCTGCGACATATCCGCCATATAAATTCATTGGGTAAAATACTAAAGCCAAAATGATGGGATTTCTTAAGTACCCACTGCATTTTCTGACAATCTTCAACGATCAATTTCTTCATGATTTATTATTTTGCATATTAGTTATTGAATATTTAAGAAAATATAATACATAAGGCCGATCTGAGTTTACAAAACATAATATATATATAAATCTCAATCGTCAAAAATCAAGTAAAAACGCGAATGGAACTCGATAGATCCGTGCCGTCTCCTTGCAAATGGACGGATCGTCAGGTGAATTAGATGAATATATAAAGCAATTCTTAAGTTATCTTGTAAGAATTTGAGAGCGGAAAGCAGGATCACTCAATAATATAATGATGAAGCGATACAACGAGATCTGAATTAATGCGCCAACAACGAAGTAGTAAGAAGGGGGAGGGGGACGGGGAAGGAGGGAGGAGGAGTAAAAGTTAGCTAGAAAAAGAAAGAAAAACTAAAATAAATTACACGTCATAAGGTTAGAATAGAAATTTACAGATGAGTATAGAACTCTGTCTATCGCCTAAGATGACAGTTTAATGACATATACATTTATCAAAAAGTTATTGCTCAACAATCACTGTGTACAAACCCACGGGGCTCAACATGAAACAATTACTGTATTATTTGTTTGGTGGCACTATACCAATGGAATGATCCCATAGAGGCAAATGGAATGTATGGAAAAATGCTGTTGGTGTAAAAGAATGAAAGCATCACATAGTCTTGTATTCCTGAAAAAAGGAGGAGGAGCATAGTTGATAAATGAATTATCTAAGGCAGGATTTCTCATAACGAATGGGTTTGACATATGTTTGACGTTCAGGAAACGAAATGTATAAGGAACTGACATATATATATTATATATATATATATAGGTTTGAAGAAGAGCATGGCGATGTTCTCCTCCAATAAACAACGTGACTCATAACATGATGAATAAATAAATCAAAACCAATATTAAATGAAGTGGAATGGAAGTTTTTTTATAATTTATTAAATCGCTATTTTATTGCGAATTTCATTTTCTATTGGAAAGAATTTAACCATAAAATTTCTATTCATTATGAATTACCAACTGTTTATCAGCAGCAGTAAAAATACTGACAACTTTTCAATGATTAAGTAATATCAAGGATAGAAGATGGAAATAGGTGATCACGATGCAAAGACAATGAATGATGTGAAGCGATGATGCGAAATTACAGCGAATAGCCTTCCGGTTACATTAAAACACAAACTTATCTCTCAATATTCAGTATACTTAGTACACAACTATTTAAGGTTAGAAATGTGGCATAAGAAGAAGGGATTTTTTCTGCTGTTTACATGAATCCAAAGCTGTTGTTGATAGCAGCTGATATCAATGTTTCCTTTAAAGAAGGCACGTTCATACTCAAAAAAAGCGTTTAGCTGTGTTATCCGTTTTCAACTATGAGCTGCCTTATCATTATGGACAACATATGCTATTACAATTGTCGCTTAATATGAAACATTGTTCACATGTTCACCTGTTTGGTAAGCTTTTTTGCAGGTTTATTACGTCTACCCATAGCGAATAAAACAAATTCAAGCTTGAAAATGTCATTCACATTACATTTGAAATTTCAAATTATTTAAGTGAGAAGAGCAGCCAATTGCTAAATAAATTTCATGCCATCATTTGATGTACCTGTAAAACCGGAAAAAATCTTTTTCATTTAATAAAACTTGTAAAACCGGAAAAAACTTCCTCATTCGACGGAACCTGTAAAACTGGAAAAAAAATTCCGGCATTTTGATGCCAACTTGAAATGCAAACCGAAATGCCAACATTTTGATGCCATCTCACCAATCAAGAATAATTTTTCGAGATAAATAGGTAAAACAATGGCTTAGTACCATGCATTGATAATCTATGCGATAAAATCACTGCACTTTCTATTGGTTAGTTGATTAAAACGATTAAATTTGAGGTGAATGATATGTTCAATTTCGCCGGTGGAGTGATAAAATTTGAATAATAGTTATGATTATTTACATAAAAATATAAAGGAATTTATTTGCAATAAATTTTCAATAACGAAAAAATTAATAAATATAGCGTCAGTAGTTCAATACAAATTGGTAACAACCGACTGGAAATTTCTTCCGTCTCATTCAAACTAGATTAGAGACGAGAATTAATCTAAGTAATGCACAGAATGCAAATAATGGAACTACAGTAACACAGAAACAATTGTGCGATTGCATGACTGGGAAATCTATGAAAAAAGGCACGAGAAGTGCATTAGAAAAAATATAACCACGTGAACGAAACCATGAACCAGGATTACTGTCTACCATTGTACAGGAAATAATACATAAATATAAATATTAATATTAATATTAAAATATGTTTCTTGCTTTTTACATTATATAGTATTATATGTAATAATAGTTACTAATTACTTTTAACGAGCTATGAAAGTTTACCGCTAATTCAAAAAAGAACTGTCACTCAGTCAGTTAGTTCACTTTAAAAACTGTGTAACCAAACCGAACGCAATCACTCTTCAAGACAAATGAACTCAGAAAATCGATGAGTATCTAAGTGAAGTAGCAGTCTTCGGTCATAACGATAGTCAAATGCACTAAATACAAACATCATAGATCGATCCAGTCTACATCTGTGATACGTTCAAAACACTTACATCTGCTAATACTAAAATTCAAATAAGTCTGTTACCTATATAACTAATATGAGCATAACAGTAACCGGCGAGATCAGACTTCAAAGTAGAGATCATCTTCGAACAATCCTAGAGTTGAAAAACCGTAAGTTGAAGAGAAAATTGAAAATTGATAAAAAAAGATAAAAAATTTATGAGAGAAAAAGTTATAAGTATCTCGACATGTTTTAGGAACAATATTAATACATGCACATGTCTCTATCTAGGCTGATGACGCCATTTTTTCATGAAAAAATGGATAGACACATAGGTTCATACTCATTGCGCGCATCACTCAAAAACTTTATCAATACGTTATTTGCATCTGTTCTCCTCCTTCCCTCCTTCATCTCTTCCTCCTCCTAACCTCTTTCTCTCCTTCCTTCTCCCCACATCCTTCCCCCCTCCCCTCCTTACCTCCTCCTCTTCCACCTTCTCACCTCCTTTTCCTTTTCCTCCTCCTTCTTTCGTTCCTCCTTCTTCTTCTTCTCCTCCTCATGTTCTTACCCCACAAGTCAACGGAGATTCTAGATAGTATGAGCACAGCAAAACGAAAACACTGACAAATGGAACTCAATAGCAATGAATTTGTTTACTGAAAAGAGGCATACTGAAGCAGATATCTTCAAATATTGCATGACACGCATTGTAGCCGAGAACAACGCAGAACGTGGGCAGCTATTCACGAAGAATAATCAAGAAAATGAAAGAAAAGAAATATATAGGCTTCGCTTATCAGTGTTTTCGACATATCTACCGATTAGCGATCCATCTAAGTTCACCTTGGTAGACATCAACTGTTTCAAGCCGTAAGCGCCAACTTTTGCCCTATAGATACCGTGACAAATCTTGATAGCAGGTTGCTACAGTAATATTTTCTAACCTTGATTCAGGTTCTTTCTAGTTTTTGTGTCACCCGGTTCACTCCAGTTGGTGCAATCATCAGAGGGACTAAAACTGCAGGATTTCTCGCTCTCAGCATTTGTCAATCTGCTTGTTACCGTATAGTTTTTTATGACAATCGTCGCAAATTTTCTAAGGGTATCGATATGAGTTGAGATAACACTTCTTCATAAATCAAAAACTTAAAAATCTTGACCACTCTATGAAGTACCACCATATAGACTTAATCATGTTGAGGTTTTTTAGTGATACGATGACAATAACACCAAAAATTTCCAAAAAAAAAAGAAAAAATGGAAACTTAAGATCGAAGAAATTTTCCGTTATTTTATAACATAATAAAAATTATTTTTTATCTCTTTACATTTTCAATAAATAAAATCGTGCTGGCGATGTACAAAGTTGCATGGGATTAGCTCATATTATTACCCCATTTAAATCATCTTTGAGCTGATCATCAACTAATACGATTCCGGATCAACACCGAAGACAGCCTTAGGTCGACAACACTCAAGTATTCTTGCTACCGTTTAGCGGCCAACATGATATATCATCAATGAAAAGTACGAACAGACCAGATTCAGTACGTTATTTTTGGAGAAAATCGGAAATAAAATATTACCGTTAAATGTTCAACCATTACGGATAATTCCTTATCAGGAATTCAAAATCAGGAATCCCCCCATTCCTGGACAGCATTCCACCTTTAATTTCTCTAACTTAAAGGCAATGAATGGGAAACTTTTAAAAAATTCAAACAGACAAGCCTAATTATCTCTTCCCTTTTTGGAATCATTTTTAGATTGTTCAGATAATCTAAGATTTAGGAAGCTCTTCGTTTTTGCGCTGAATAAATTTGACTCTTCAAAACTATAAATGTAACATTTTGCTAGAATATTGCCTATTTTCATATATCGCTAATCTGAGGAACATTTAAGCTTATACTTTATTAAGCATCCATATTGACGTTACGAAGGGGATTAAGTATTAATTAAACGAAATTTTAGGAGTTTTTCTATCATAATTCATTGAACACTTGATGATTAATATGTCTTATAATCTTCTCTCAAACAAAATATCATAAAGCTTCAAAAGTATGAAAAGGAACCTATAAAGCTTGCAAGTTTTAAAAAAAGTTTTGTTATCGAACAGAGAAAAACCTTACAGCCTCACAAAAGCTTCTCAGAAAAATCTGAAGTCCAGACAAACCTCTAGGAAGAGGGAGGGTGATAGAAGGGAGGAGGCTTACTTTCAAGATTTTACGGTATATATTTTGCGATAATTTGTTTAAAACGTTAGCGGGAACAGAAAAGTAGGTATGTGCAATCCGAAATAGTTCAATGTTCCTCCAGTGAATCACTAAGAAATATACCCATAAAATGATTGTGTGTGTTTGTGTGTATGTTTATATATGCGCAACCATCTGTCTGCCCCCTTTTCTGTCAACTTGTTCGTCTGTCGGTCCCTTCGTCCGGAAAATTTTGCATATAAACAACAAGAGTTATGGTGTCAAACCTAAACGCGTACAGCCTAGGCTTTCGGTTAGCTTTCTAACTGAATTTCAACCCGGCTTATTATTTTCTAAATGGGTTATTACTATATGTCAACTATTCAGATAGGACGCCAATAGAAACATCACTAAAAATTCGTACCACTAGTTTTGATCTTTGAAGCAAATGCGCCTCTTTTAGATAGAGGCGCATAGAGGCGCAAAATATTTTAGATGCCCTTCTTTTGCATTGCACGTAGTTGTAATCGACTGACATCGTACGTTAATACACGCAATTTCGTTTCGATATTCTTTCTTTTTCCCTCATTAAAAAAATTAATAAATGGAATCACAGGTAAATCACAGGTAACACAATAATATTTGCACTTGCAATTCTATTCTTCACAATAGTAATTATTTTCTAGATCGCAAACAATTTTTAAAACATTAGAAATAATTTATCCAAAATTCAGTTCAACAGAGAAATTTCTACGATCTCTATCAGTTGGTGTATACTCTACATACCGAGTGATAATGATATAAGAAGTGATCTAGAATCGAAATTAACATCGGAAAGTTGGCATGAAATTACAACTAGCGAAACTTCTAATCAACTAAAGAACCAATTACGAGTACAACCATGCTGGTTGTTTTCAAAGGGGAGGGTGGAGGGAGCAGAGATAGAAGAAGACGTGAACGTTAGGCCACAGCAACATCACAGAATGGCAACGGTCTCATATAGAGTTAGCAAATGTCAGTTGGTATATTAGCGACCATATAATACCACAGTAAATACTTGAATCACAAGCTCGATTAGATCTTCATTCACTTTTGACCACGCGATGATTCTATTTTGCATGAATTCTGTTGATCCATCCACAGATCTCTTCAACACGGCATCGAAACTATGATCTCTGAAATGACCTCCAATATAATTCATTGTTACTTATCACTATTCAAATTTAGAAGTCACCAAAGCAATAATCCTCGACCTGGAATCACTGGAATCTGCAACCGAAACGTTATTAGAATCACTGATTCTGATCTCGCCCTCCATACAGCGATCCTTAGCCTTTAGAATAGCGCGTCACAACTATTCATAGCTACGGAATATTTGAAGAGCACCATGCAAATCGATGAAATGTACGGTCGTCACATGATTATTTAAATCGCAAGATGCCATGTAAAAACAAAAGTTCCAGACGAGGTATATCTTGTTGCGTTACAATAAGTATTCTAAAAGTGGCAATAAGAAGGTGGCAATATGCAAATCTATTTATGCAAAAGTTTATTGCAGGTTTATTGTAAATTATATTTGAAGGTAGTTGGATCTAGAATTATTTCTTCACCTGTTCGCCTAGCTTTCCTATTAGAACCTCCTTCTCCTATCACTTCCCATCCTCATTCCACTTCCTTCACGATAGCTTTTATGTCCGCCAATACTCGCTTATTGATTCAGATTGCCAGTGTTTGTCTCATATCAAGCAGAACGGCGCAGGTGATTGCGCTGTCTTCTAGACGTTTCCAGGAACCGTCCGAGCGCATAATTAGTGTTTGCGCTTGTATGGTTGAAAATTGTTATTGCTTTCTCTAATATTGTTTTTGATTCAATACCCTTTTAATTCTAAATAAAATAGTTCATCACAAGCTTTCAATTATTTCCGCGAATCTCACGACTTTATGGATTTTAGTTTATAATTAGTGTCCTTTTCGGGTTATCCGAGTGTGAAATGGAATTACTTTTGATGTCACCTCAGTGACTGATACCTTTGCATTCATTAGTCTTCTAATGCAAATCAGCATTCAGAAAACTCAGAAAATTAATGCTTTTATTGACAACGGCTAGGAACATTACACTTCGGGTTGATCTATATAGGAACGATCCATATCCGATCCAAGAAGAATCCATACGCCTCAGTATTAGTCTTGGTAGAGTGAAAACTGGAGATAAGAAAGCCGTCACATACACGCACGCCACATATGGACGCATGAAGTTTATGTACTTAGCACCTCGTCCCTGTGGTCGAGAACATAAATTAAACTTGATTTCAATCATGGAACTAAATAAACAAAACCAGAACCGGAAGTTAAGAATGCGATCTGCATAACGTACATGATGCATAATTTATGCCTGCCTTGGAATCGACCTTGCCCAAGACCTATGGTAAACGAAACCCCCTTCGATCCCAGCCATGCGACTCGCTTCCACCCACCCATGCATGCCAGTCGCACCCGATACGTTGCACTGATCCTATCCCTCTCCACCCTATGTTGTCGCGCGTTCTCTCAGTGATTTTTTCACTCAATGCACATACGCTTTTTGTTGCCTCCGCAATTACACCCTCTCCTCGTGTTGCACTTTGATTGCAACACTGCTCAGCACGTACTTTCGATAGGCGGGTTTATCATATCAAAAGTCAACCGTCTACGACCCGGACGGGACTTGAACCCGCAATCTTCGCCTCCGGAGGGCGACGCCTTCTCCATTAGGCCACCGGGCCACTCTTTACCAACTTGCTATTTATTACAAAATGACTAAAAATGACTATGAAACTGACCGATCTATGCCATTGTTGCAACGGAGTGAAAAACACACCAAGTCGATCGATCTCAAGAACAAGTTGCAGTTTCATTCCGGAAACGCTGAGACCTTTGCTCCGGTTTCAACGCTTCCAAGACACCATAACGAAGATGCACAGCAAACTCTGAAAACCACCACTATCACCTTCGTAGACCAATGAAATGCTATATCCCTCCAATGCTTTTTTAAAGTCATCCTAAAATATCGTCAACAGCAAACACATAGGATTTGTATTCATTTCAAGCATCTCCTTCCCATCCTACCTTCTTCCCTTTCCCAACTACCGTAATTTCTGAGAGTGAAACTCGTTTTACTAAAAAAAAAATTAAATCCAATGCATAAATCTACTTGTCATCCGCACAATTTATCTTCCTTGTATTTAAAAAACCTCAGCATTTTTGAAGGATCAGAGACCGCACTTTCGAAAAAAAAAACGCAACGAAAGCGACCGTACCCTCATCGACAGAAAGAATATCAATTTGTGCTTCATCATCCACGCCATTTAGCGTGCTTTTTTGATTGATGAAAAAAACCGCAATGGAAGAAATTCGAATCCACAGCTCCCTTCCCCTATCTCTTTCTCTCGTCCCTCTCTCTCTCCCTTCCTCTCTCTTTTCCTCTCTGTAAAGCTTTTCGAAGAAAAAAAAACTTATAAAAGAACAATGCATGTTCGAGAAAACTTTCAGATGTTTAAAAACTTTTAAAAAGCTTTCCCCCTAGTCGCTAAATCCCATAAACCAGTGATAGCAGAGTCCATCATAAAATAAAACGACTATTTAAAAAAGTGAAATAAAATAAAATCCTTTGCAAATTATTTTTTTTATAAAAATTTACTACTCATTTTCTATTGAGGAGGAAATATTTTAAGAAAATATTGAGAGAAAAAATCTATGAAATAGAAGAGAATAT
This sequence comes from Baylisascaris schroederi, assembly GCA_006503575.1. Lineage (NCBI taxonomy): Eukaryota > Metazoa > Nematoda > Chromadorea > Rhabditida > Ascarididae > Baylisascaris > Baylisascaris schroederi. The sequence goes on along the minus strand of QEWY01000066.1, from coordinate 557,891 downwards.
TTGCGTAAATTTAGAATATCTTATTAGATGAAAATTTTTAATTTAATTATCGTTCAAATAAAAATTTGAGGATTAAAAATTTAGATTAACAATAAATGGCAGAAAAAAAAATTCCAAATTTATCACTCCAAGATATATTTGAATAAAAAATCAAACTAAAATTTTTTTTCTTTTGTTTTATTAAATTTATCTAATTTTGGTTTAATAATCGAAATGGTTATGCAACCCACTTTGCTTAGGCGTAGAAAGATGTCACCAAAATTTAGGTGTTAACATTCTTTTTTGTTGGTGGATTTTTGCAGAAATCACCTCCATATTTTTCAACTCAAGAAAAGTTTCGACATATCAATCTACAAAGATAAAAATATTTAATTACAAAAACTGTGACGATATAAAACACTAAGTGTTTTCATATACTTAAGCTGTCGTAATTTCGATCACCATCAAATTTCAGCTAAATGGTTTCGAATAGCGACGCTTACCTTGCCGCGGTAAGCGGACCAAAGCTTCTACCTGGCAATAATCTAACGGTGAAAGTTACAGCTGACTACAACAATTCTGAAATTCTCCACTTCACCCTTCAAATTGGGATATTCTAAGTATATAAAAATCGCATGGAGTATATGCGTTGCCCCATACTCACCTGTTATCCCTCTTCTTTTTTTAAGCGAATCCAACTAGATTTTGGTATTAAGAATCAGATCATATCAGCAAGAAAGAGCAATATACACTTATCATAATATATGCACATTAATAAGCTCATACCTTCTAATTTCCTGCTTCTTTTCAATTTTTTTTATCCCCCTCCCCCCATTTGCATATCTCGCGCTGTTCATTTGCATAAATCAATCCTTTCAGACCCACCTTCAAATATGCAAATTTCAAAAAGGAAAACAACACCTTAGGTTTTCTTAAACTGAAATTTTTTCAACTCAAGAAAAGTTTCGACATATCAATCTACAAAGATAAAAATATTTAATTACAAAAACTGTGACGATATAAAACACTAAGTGTTTTCATATACTTAAGCTGTCGTAATTTCGATCACCATCAAATTTCAGCTAAATGGTTTCGAATAGCGACGCTTACCTTGCCGCGGTAAGCGGACCAAAGCTTCTACCTGGCAATAATCTAACGGTGAAAGTTACAGCTGACTACAACAATTCTGAAATCCTCCACTTCACCCTTCAAATTGGGATATTCTAAGTATATAAAAATCGCATGGAGTATATGCGTTGCCCCATACTCACCTGTTATCCCTCTTCCCCCCCCCCTCGTATCTGGCTTGTAACGTCTATGCGAAGACTATAACAAAGCACAACAAACCCTTGCACCATTTATACTCCATACAAATTGTACAGTGCAACAATAATAATACAACATATGGAATTATTAAAACAACAGAACGACTAAATCATGAAGCATCAATAAAACGGCAAACGAACAAAAAAAACAACAACAAGATTAAAACATCGAAGGGATTTTAATTAAGTATGAATTTATTTAAATTTAAATTCGAATTTAAATTTCGATCAATATCAAGAAGATTCAATATGTATTCAATAGGTTCAAACAGCTATGTCTTTTCTTACAATTTCATTATAAATACGCTCAATATTCTATAGGTATTCTATAATCCACAGGTAAATTTCTACAAGTAAAATTAAATCGAGGGAATAAGGATGTTCCCCATTTCGGTCATGATCTGGTGCTGTATGCTCCTGACAATGTTTAATTAAAAAAAAAAGAAAACTAGCTGTCGAAGTAGTGCTCTACATCTATGAGTCGGTGATTTTTCGAGAAAATGCGGTAGGCACCTATGATGGAAAAACTTCAGAGTTCGGTGCTCTATTGTCTTTCAATCTGTTATGACTCGTATACGGTGCTGTACCTACATTTCCTACCTGTACGGTCTACTCAATTGAGCATAAACGAATCTTGCATGATCTCTTTCCAACTACCATAGAGAACGGCGAAATGCAAAAACATCAAGAATTTCCATTAAAAACATAGTAACGAAACAATCGCAAAGCTTCAACTGCCTCCCATTATCAACCAATAAAAACAAAATATCTTTAAAGAAACAGAAAGAAGCAGACACGGAGAGATGGAGAGACAGAAACAGAGACACAGAGGAAGGAATTCATACATACGAAGTAGATCAAGACCAATACGATTTGATAGTAAACGATCAATAAAAATAAATCCCATAAAACGGAACACTATCCCAATTAGATAACTAAGGTAGTCATATTATATGTAAAACCTTATAAAACCTTTAAATATCTTTATTCAGAAGTTGGCATTCATTTCCCTTAAGATCGAACTTCCGAGTTTAATATATGCATTCCTCAAATCTTAGGATATTTCTTTAATTAATGCAAAAAGGTGGAATTTTCTATTTTTTCCCCCAAAAATTAGATTCCCATATCGGTTGGGAATGAAAAAAAAAAGGGAACAACACTCCAATGACGATATCAAATTGGTTAATAACAATAAAAATCCCATAAATATATTCAAATTATCAAAAAAAAATATTCTAGTGATAATAAAGGGAGGTCAATGATCATACGAAAGATAGTGATAAAAATAATAATAAATAATAGGAGTAAAAAAAGTGAAAGTAACAGAGACTGATGAAAATTAACGCTTATCACATTTCTAATCAATCAATATCAATTCCCAACAATCAATAAACAACGAAGCAATTCATTTTTAAGCGAATCCAACTAGATTTTGGTATTAAGAATCAGATCATATCAGCAAGAAAGAGCAATATACACTTATCATAATATATGCACATTAATAAGCTCATACCTTCTAATTTCCTGCTTCTTTTCAATTTTTTTTATCCCCCTCCCCCCATTTGCATATCTCGCGCTGTTCATTTGCATAAATCAATCCTTTCAGACCCACCTTCAAATATGCAAATTTCAAAAAGGAAAACAACACCTTAGGTTTTCTTAAACTGAAATACACTCTGTAAGTACAACGTTTGATGCACAAAAGAATCTAATATTCATAGCTCATATAGTAAATCACAACTCACCCCACATCCCGGCTAAAGAAGTAATTAAACTTCCTCAAGTATGAAAATAAAACCTCTCAAACATTTCACCCTTGGTGGGAGATAGTCTGAAGAGGGAGATAGAGATATACGACTTATAAAAATTAAGATTTCTAACCGCAACATCCTATTCCAAGATCATTTGTGATTGCTAGGCTGATGGGATCAAATAGCGTCATTGAGAACGTTGTTTTTGAAGACGGAAAAAAGGAGACAGGTATGTTTCTTGAAGTATCAGGTAGAGCTCCGGCACCATCATGCCTCCCCCTTCCCCACCTCCCATTCCCCCTTCAAAATAAATTCAACAAAAAATGGTTTTGATTAATGACCGTCTTACCGTCTACTCTCCACTTATAGTAAAACAGCAATACAAAATCAATTCGTGCCATTTCATAATTTGCATATGCACATATTATAACTAATCTGCAACAGCCTCTCGTTTAATGCCAAGCAAAGAAGAGCCCTCTCCTAGGTCACATTCCGGTAGAACCGGTGGCGCCAACTGATGTACTTCTTGCATACTTGACCATTCAACAATTCCTGCACATCCTGAAAGACAACTCACTTATTTCATATAAGACAACGAAATGAAAGAGAGATAAATGCAAAAATGGAGGTTCGAGAAGAGAAACAACATTTAAGCAGTGTTAACAAGTGAAAACAAGAAAATTGAAAAGTATACAAGTAGAGACAAGCCCACGACAGACTCACTCTCTTTCGCTCTCTAACCACTTTAATTTATAACAGTTATCACTCTCCTCTTATTTTCATCTCTAACTCCATAGAACAATTAACATCTCACAGAATATGAGTTCTGACCAAGTTAGGCAACCATATTTAACATTAAATCATCACTAATAATGCAACCACTCCCTCTTCAAATGCACCACCGACCATTTTCTATTCACTGATCTAATCAAAAAAATTCTTACTAAACCTCCATCATATGAATGGAAGTGTTCCCAATGGCTCAATTAGTAGAATGTCGGAACGGTAAAACGATAGTAGCAAGATTGAATATCCGCCCTTTTATTCACTTACGACGAAAGCTTCAACAACTTCAATAAAGATGTCCATACTTGTCCCACCACGTCGAGGAGCTTCCTTTCCGAGTAGTTGTCGTACTGTCACCTTAGTCTTCCAAAAACTCTTCTTTGTGGGAGCTTTCTTTTTTTGCTTCATCGCCGCTACAGATTCCGATGTTTGCAGCTCTGGCTCTTTAGATATTCTCTTAAAAAATATCTCTAAATTATGAAGTGATACGAAATACAATAGTTTTTTTTAAACAACTAAATAATAAATAAACAAATAATTAAATGAAAATAATTAAACAGTCCGTTTCCTATTTATCGTTACCCCGTCACAGTTCGGTATGATGACCAGGAATTTTTTATTCAAAAAGGCTTTTTAACGACAAAAATTTTAGATCTCTAAAACGGTCACAGAAACATTATAGGGAAACATTCAGCCCATAAGAAAGAAAGAAAAAACGCTGACAAATATCGAAAATACAACGGCTACATCTCAACAATTAGGTGTAGCTAACCATCTACCGGCAACTCTGGCTCATTGTATCAAATTTTTTGTAATTTTTGCGATAAAAACGAAAATAAAAACTTTGCAATAAAACCAGCAATGACGATTTTGCAACAAAAATATCGATTTTATCTCTAACAAGCAAAAATCGAAGAGAAAAAATACAATACCGCAAAAACTCCCGCACTTCTTTCAGCACTCAAATTTTGGATATCTCTAAAGTTGCAATACGATTCAAAAACTTGCCGCTAAAAAAGAAATATAAAAGATAAAGAATAAAAAAAAGATAAAAAATAAAATAACCTACCGAGTGATCGGTGACTTTTCGAGCGGTTCGTCTCGGATGAAGTAATGTATATTGAGGGACGATATTCAATGGAGCAATCACCCTTGCAGTCACCGAAACCGATGGTGCTTGACAAGCTAAAACTTTTAATATTACATATGTAGAACAGATCAGATTTTATTACTCATGTAACAAATGAAAAGACTATACTTCCATTCCCGCTATTGGAATAAAATTTTACCTGTGCAGGTTTATTTTGAAGTTTTACCTATGCAGAAGAAAATACCTTACCTTGAAGAAAACCCTAAGCAAATATCTTTTCAAGCTATATGATATGGTTCAATTGATCAATAAGCACCGAGTTAAACGAAAACTGCCTTCTAAGAGATATCAAATTGTTGTTGCATTTGAAACGGGAGTGGGTGCAAGGCTTACAGGTAAAGGGGGTGTTGGGGACGGGAGAAAAGTTAGGGAACTTGCCAGCATCATTAAAATACTGGTAATGAATGCATAAAAAGGTAAACCCAACTAAACAATTCACATGTGTCTCAATTTATTCAGGGATGAATTAGCAGCAACGAGTCACTTCCCAACATGGGGCAAATAGATCAGAAAATATAAAGAGCGAGTGGATCAAAAATTATAACTTCTGTTAGTGACGTTTAACACCTCAGAGGTTCAAATGCCCTAAAAAAATTCCGCCCAAGTCACAATTTCGACATTACCCATACAGCATTCAACCGTCACAATAATGTGGCGTTAAACACAATTAATAGAAGTCATACGAGCAAACATATGAATAAAGCAAACTATCCAGCCTAGTGTCCACTTCTGTCCACTTTTGACTTACCAAATTGGCTAATGCGTGAACGTCGATTAGCTCGTAATTCCCGTAGATTCTGTGCGCGTTCACTCGATAATAAAAGCGATGACTCCTCTTCAATATCATCGTCATTCATCATCGTGTTCAATGTTGTACCTTCCGTCGTAGCACATTCTATTCGAGGCCTAAATATAAATTTATTCTTTTATATATTATAAGTGTTATATAATGCTCATTGGAATAACGAACTAAACAATCACATTTGACCACTTCTATTTGTCTCTAGACAAAGAACTGACAGAGGAGGAGCGAATACTAGAGAAAAAGCACTGATGCATACAAGAATAAATATATTTATTAGAAGTAGGGACATGATGCACACCTTGACCTGAATAAAACCATAACGACAAAAAGGTAAATATACCTTTCGCTATGCTGAATCAGCGCATCTGCTGCATCACCCTTTAAAAGCATTGCCTCCTTATCGGTTTGAGATAATGTTGGATGCTTACAACTGAGGTGTCCAAGTAACCTAAAACATGTGATCGCTTGATTAATGCTCGCTAAATTGATAGGATTGTTGATGAACGCAAAAGAAAACTATCGTACTCCTCGAATAGAAGCCCAAGCCTATTACATTTTCCAGTTTTCTAGAGACTTCTTCATTCTACAGGCGCACTTACTTCAATAGCATGAATTCTAAAAGAAGATCCATTTTCCATGTTTTGACAGAAGGACTTCCATCTAAGAAAATAGGGCACATCTATCACTTATTTTTCTTTGCTACTTTAAAAACATACATAATTTTATAAAAGCTTACTTCTTACGATCGATGTACGATTCAAGACAACCATGTACAAGACATTTATATGGATTCCTTGCACGTTTGTGATCGATCATATGCCTTGTGAACATTCACGATATTCACATCCATTCCTTTTACAGATTGCCTCAAAAACAGCGAAATGATTCAGCCACGCAAATAAAGACAGCTGCAACATTTGCAAGCACAACAAATAGACATATCCAATCACAAATAAACCACCCACTCATCGTACTTCACTTTAGATATCCACACAAAGGGCTGAGAACAGGTACACACCCATCAAGTCCCTCGTTATGGGCTCAAAGACCGAAATCAGTCTAATCTGTTATCATACACATCACCTAAAGGAAGGTAATCATAAAGGCGATACTGTATGACACAAAATGCGCCCTCTCTTCCCTCATCAAATAAAATCAATTTCTGCCTATGATTTACAATTACTAGAAAAAAGTGAACAAAATGAAGGGAAAATTGCGTACTTTTGTCCACATTTTTGGCACGTCTGACCCTTATTCTTTGGCCCAATCGAGGGCACCGTCAATCGCCATGGGAGTTCTGCAATGGCCGGAGTCGCCTCTAAGCGGTACGTTGATGTCTGTGGCAATTGCACAGAAAAGCTATCTGTATCCTAAAATTTGAAGCACTTCTGAAACATTGCCGATTCTAAAAGCTTTATAAACCTTGAATTCTGAGAGGAGATAAGGAGAGGTGAGGGCACTTTAAAAGTTAATGCATGTTTTTTCAGCAAATACGTGCAAGAAAAATAATTAAATCCACCTATTTACCGAGCAATCCCTATTAAAACCTCAACATTTACAATAAAAAGGTATTGCCAAGCTTCCAAGCCAATTTTATTAAACTACTGCTTTACTAAAAATCTGTTTTATCTCGTTTATTACAATCATAAATGAATAAAATAGGATCCCCACCCAATTCTACCAAAAATCTTTGAATACCTCAAGTATTTATAAATGCTGAGCATATAGTTCCACAGGTAGAATCAGGCATAAATCCTAATTCACTATTATCATATCAATTGTAAGTCATACTTATAAAAAAAGAATTAATTAACAAGTAAACGAAACGAACGGAAAAAAAAACCTTTAATCGATCACATTGTTGCAATATACCATTCGTCGTCGGCTGGCTCACCAATTGTTTCACTTCGGTACCATTTTGATGCGTCTCATTAACGTCCATCTTTATAATTGTTGATGAGCTTTCGGCTATTTGTGTCTCTTCTATAACGTTCTCACTCTGCGTGCATTTCGATATTGCTTTTTTCAACTGCAATTTTATATTTTAATAGCAGTTTTTAAATATTATTAACTAGTGAAACCTCATTTCTTTGAAAATTAACAAAAGTCCAATATGCGGAAGGAGAAAACATCCTTTTCTCCTTCACATGGAAGTCGATGAAAGAAGGAAAAGGGGAAGGGGGAGATGGGAGGAGAAGGGGGAGAGATTGGGGAAGGGGATGGAGAGAGGAGGGGGAGAGAAGGAGGGAGAGGAGGTAGTGGGTAGAGGTCTAAGAATGGAAACTCTCTCACAACCTTAAAAAATTGCCAGAAATTGGGAAAGGGAAAGGAAGAGAGCGGAAAAGAAGGAGAGAATGATTCTGACATTCTGCTAAGAACTGATTGCAATCTGTGTATTTGCAATTTGCAATTGCAACCTCATTGCATTTCCATGCGAATGCATTCAACAATGGAAAATAACCACAAAAAGAAAAAAACATGCCTAGCAAAATGCAACTGAAAAACGTACATCACTTTCCGATGAGATTGTCAACGATGCCTCATCATCTGTTGTTCGATGACGACGATCAGACTCTTCAAAAAGTCGTTCTGATTGTGGCCAAACGACCTCATCCAGAGGTGCAAATGCTGAAAATAACACTAAAAACACCTTCTAAACTCAACGTTTATAACACATTCGATGAATTCTTAACATCTATTAAAATGCAAAGAAAATATAATACACCCTAGTCATCCATGAAAAAACTCGAAAAGGAATCTGTAAAAATGACGACTTTGCTCATCTTCTATAACCGTATCGCCATTGTCGTCCTTATTTAGGGCGCATTTCTTAGTTCTCTGGTGGTGAACCTACTTAATTTGCATACCATATGTCCCACTAGAGGAATGTGAAGTAATAACAAAAAAAGCTTTACGAGAGAAACTTACTGTAAAATACGGTAACAACATTATCCTTGCAAACTGCTTTCAATCGTGAAGCAAATTGATCTCTTGGGGATATGTTTTCTTTCGGATGTGAAGTCCTTAGATGAATTATAAAACTGAAAATATAAATGACACACAACAAAATTCGAGACGTAATCAACCCAAATTTTAAAAAAAAAAGTCAGTTTAATTTATCTAAACGAAAAAGAGTTGATGAATGTTAAGCTGACAGCTGGCTGGAATTAATGCGATATGGAGAGGGGACTGGCTCAATGACAATCATTTCACAGAATGAACGGTTTTCTGCTTCACAAACGCTTCGAGAGATATGACCGAATTTAGCCAAACGTAAGGTACCACTCGCCTAAACCCCTCCCCCCCTCCCCCCCCCCCACATACACACCAGCATTCTTCCCTTTTCAGGATTTCAGGAAAGATGTTACTTGACAAAAACAAAAAGGATCCAAAACTTAAAAGTGGAAATAAACCTTAAAAACTATGACAAAACAAGGAAATATATCAGCAAAGGTATCTTTTATAACCAAAAACTTTATCAAAGCAATGAATTTTTTAAATAGTATCTCATAGAATTCTAATAATAATACAAATTCAATAAACGTTATTTGAGTTTCTTGATTGTACATTTTAGAAATATTTGAGTATAAGCAAATACTTACAAAAATAAAATAAAATAAAAATAAAACAAAATAAAAAATAAAACAAAATAAAATAAAAATAAAGGTAAGAAAACGAGGGAAATTCCCTTTAAAAAAGAGTGAGATTATTTATAAAACTTTAGACTAAAGAGATAAAACTGCAATCCAGCTCTATTTCCTGATGAAGGGCCAGGTAAATAAAATATTAAAGACCAGTCAATATCTACAGAATCGGTCAATACAACTTTCAAAGCTAATTGCAAATTAAAAATCAACACATTAAACAACGAAAAAAAATACCATTCAAGTGATGACATAAAAGCACTGCAGTACATACAACTATATGCCAATACTTCCGGTGAATGTTGCTGAAATAAAAAAAAGAAAAAGAAAATGTCATAAAAACTTCTGTAAAAGAACATTTTGAAATGCTTCTATTCTAGAAGTCAAAGATCAATTCCTTCTAGAAGCATTCAGAAGTCTAAAAATCGAAAAAAAAGATGTAATAAAATTTTAAAAAATGAATTTTAAAAAAGCTTTGTGCAATTTTCTTGATCGACGTCAACTCATTTGACTCGATTTACTCTCGAAAATTTGCATGCTTATTTTCACTCTTTGAAAAGAAGCTCAAAATTTATGGCCATAGAAATTTTCAGTTCCCCTCCCCTTCCAAGCAAATTTCTCACTTCATTCAAATAGCAATTATAACTATTCGTATATAAAGGCCTAGATATTTATAAAAGCTTAAACAATCTCTAATATAAGATAGCAGTATACGTTCGGGTTTGACAGTCCATAAACGAAACAGGTTGGATAACCCGTTTGAAGCTTTTCGAAATATGTCAATCATTTTTAATTTTGTGTATTTTGCGAAAAAATAGGCAAGGACGGGGACGTGGAGATAGAGAAGGAAATTCCCAAAAAAAAAAAATGAAACGAATAAAGATTTCCCACGTGGGACAAACATTCCCCCTTCCGAGTTATAGTTTACCCAAATGAAACCCAAGTAGTCTTTATATACAGAAAACGCTAAGAAAAAAAAGCAATAAACAAAAAAATTGCCTACTTCTTGGGTATGTGTACGTAGATTGGCCTCACTAGTGAATGTAAGATGCTCACAATATTTACATCGGTAGATGGTCATCGTATAAATGTTCGTCGAATCGGATGCCTCACCGATTTCTTTTCTGATCCTATTCATTGCTTTTTATCGTCGGATAATTCGACGTTTGAAGACGCAATGAGCACTATTGCAGCTAAAAATTATTCCTCTCTAAATCCAAAAATAAAGCGTCGACCAATGCTAATAGTCAGTAATAGCAAAGTAGTAAATGCATCGATGTTATACCTTTAACACCATAAGTCGACGGTCGCAGAATAGGAACGAATAGAACTCGACGGATTCGCGCTGATCCTTGGCGAATCGACGGATCACCAGTTGAGTCAAGTGAAATCACCAATTACGAATCATGTGACATTTTTACGACCAAAATTCTTTCACAATATATTTTCTTGTTAGTAATTGGAAGCTATATATGTCAGAAAAATGAGCTGAATATCCGAGCCGGTAATTGCTATTCACTAAGTTTATATAGTTTAGCATTTCGGTATTTAAGTATATTCAGTTACAGTTCACTTGTGCGAATTGGCGCAAATGTCGTAACATGTGCGATAGTTACAATAATCTAATGCGCTATAAAATATTCCAATTAACAATTTTCATTTGTTCTATTACGTAGAAAACGCCTAATTAACCTTAGGAGGACCGCCTTTAGAATGGAAGAATAAATTAATAACGAATACGGTAGAATCCCCCCCAACCCCCACCCCCACCCCAACTCTTTCACCTTCAGGTCAGGGATCTCCGTCCGCTCCTTACTTCAGGTTAAATGCTTGTGTGAGCTCAGGTCACAATCCCCTTCAATATTCATTCCTCCTCATTGATTTACTTGGCCGCGTCAAATTTATATACAAATCAGTCAGTACTCGATCCAGCGATTCGAACTTACTGCCTTAGTCTCTATCAAGTGCAGCAGTATTCTGCCAATGTGAGTACACAAAAGCTTATATTCCTTTCATTGTTGATGCTCCATCATTCAGTAATAAGTGGATCAGTACTTGGGGATCCTGATACTGAACTTGGGGATCTCAGGTTGTGATTCTATTTCTTAATGATTTCATGATTGGTGATTAAATCGATAATCCAGAAAACTATAGATTATTTATTTATTTCAGGTCAGAAGATTTGCTCTAACAAATAGCAAATCAGGTCATATAGAGTTCCACAGCAATATTTATTCAACGAAAAATATCAAAACTGTTAAATATATGGGTCACCTTTATTTTTACGATCACAAAGCACTAATCATTCGAAGTCGATGGTATATTAAATAGGTGATTACCTTACAGGTTTTACCTTATATTGACATAAACTACAACCTTTTATTGGTAAAGTAGGTAAATCGAAAGTGTTCACCTTTGAGAACCATCTATTCTTCGAATATTTCAAATAATATAAAAAAAGTTATAACAGAACAGCAATACACCATGTGGTATAAACAACCAAAGACATTTAAAAAAAAACAAACAAATGTNACTTCGATACCCCCAAAATTCTCTACAGCAATAGTTTTCGTTGTTGAATTCCCATGAAAAATTATACTCTCATTTGGTAGTTGTTGTAAATTCAATTTACCTTGTTCATCAAATCTACCTTGACCGTCACCTAATCGAACAACTGTCCCATATTTAGCAGTTTCATGACCATTATTGAATATTAGACGATTGTGTGAAGTATTCGTTGCAATTAATATCGGTGGTCTAATAGGGTTGATCGTTGTTGTCGGTGTCGAATGATTGAACGGTTCAGCACTTTGAGATCGTTGAAGAAGAATTGGAAAAACTTGATGCGCAGTTTCGACGGTTAAATTTGCTAATTCACTGAGTTTCAAATTCTCTGAATTATTCCATCTTATTTCGTTATTTATTGTTGTTGTTGCCTTGAAGGGAATAGGTGTCGTCTTTGAGGTTACAGCTACTACAGGTAAAATAGATGGAAGCGTAGAATGCTTCGTTGAATTTCCGGTGATATTCGCGTTTATTTCCACACGACTGGTAGCAAGAGGCTTATCGCTGCCAGTTGAAACTTCCAAATCGATTCGTCGTATATTCGATTGATTTTGTTTTCGATGAATTGCACTAACAATCTCTTTCACCTCTTGTAAATCATTTCTTAATCCGTTGATATCTCTTCGTACAAGTTGAATACTACCAAAAATATCCTCGGTTAATTTCTTATTGGGAAGAATTCGTCGTGGATGACGACGTCGTGGATTTTCACGTTCCATACTCATCGAATTATCTTCAAATATATCCGACGACGATATCGTTTCATGTTCTTCATTTTTATATTCACCAGATAGCGATGGAAAAATTCGTCGTTTTCCACTCTCATTCCCTCTCATATCAATAACAACTTTACCACCAAATTCAGCTTTAGCATTTACGACACTTTTCGAATTCTATGAATCTTCACGTTCATTCAATGGAATCGATGGAATATTTTGACCTTGTTCATTATTGATTGATCGATAATCAATCAATAAATTTCCACCTTGATCAGCAATAATCGGAAGCATCTCTTGCGAATTTGACTTACTATGTGGAATTGTTGTTGAATTTGATCGTCGTAATTGTTGAAGGTGTTTTTCATTTAGAAATATTCGTGATTGTATTAAATATGGTAATGATTGGAAATTATTTTTATAATCAATAATATTTGAATTTCGCAATGATTGTTCACTAACATTATCGTTCGCATCGACTGTCGCGAAGTCTTTTTCTTGAGGAAGATGAAGGATCTCGTCGTAGAGTGGTGCTGCATTTTCGTTGATAATCGAATTCCAACCATCGTTTGGGAATGAAACCGTATGAGGGAACAGAAATTGCCCGAATTTCACTTGTCGTTTCCATATTGCTAAATTATTCCAATTTAAATATTATAAAAATTAATTCTAATTCAAATATTATAAAAAATAATTCTAATTTAAATATTATAAGAATTAATTTTTATACTCCAATTAATTTAATTATTTTTATCTTTTTTAAAGGAAAGTGAAGAATTATTCAGCAAAAATTATTCCCTATATAAATGCGATTTAGTCGAAGATCAAAGATCAATAATTTTGAACCTCTCCTATACCTGTATCGTTCGCTCTAAGCATATTTCTACATTATTATATTGAGACATAACTAAATCATCTAGAGTAATATTCAGTAAAAAAAACTAGAAATATAATTTTTGGGTTAAAGACATTAAAAATGCTCTTAACTTTATTCGAACTACTAGTGATTGAAAGTAATTCAGAATAAGTAGTATATCACTGAAGTATTTTTACATATAACATAAAAAAACTTAAAGATGAACAACCTAATATCACTGGCTAATTTTCTCCCCTTTCGATTTTTGGGAAGTACTATCCTTACTAACGGAAATTTAAGCTTGAAATAGCTTATTGATGTTTTATTTCCGATTGAAAATCAATAAGATGGATTTGACTGTGGAATTTTGAACTCATATTTTTCAAAATAAATAAAATAGGAAACTTTTAATGTCGCTAACCTGTATCAACCGTCGTATAACGGCAATTTAGCCATATAACGAGATATACGAATATCATACGCATCTATAGACACGAATACCGTTTTCCGTTCATACGTTCGAATAGAATTCACACTAAAATAAAGAAATTATTACCCCATGGGGCTTTATCTTATCGTATCTATACATGCAGCATAACCATATTATTTATGAATTAATTGCAAAAAAAAAAAAATCAAAAAGGCAATCATGCAAACTGATTTGCAACCTGAATAAGGCGGAAGAAATGCAACATGAAAGAAAAGCAAGAAAAATGAAAGCGTTGAGGATACGCTCGAATCCACTCGAAACGGGTTGCTTCCTTTTTTTAATGCAAAATTCGTTGAAATGCAAAAATGCTCCCTTGCTTAATATGGTAAACAATTCCTGTTTTCATTGAATCTCACATGAAATAAAAATTCAATCGTAGAATAAATTATAAAAATTACGCCAATATCAGTGAATGATTTTATTAATAATAAATATTCTAGAAAGTTTTTATAAATAGTATCTATTATTATGATATGAATGTTATTTCTGTGCTAAGTGGGTAATTTTAACAAGTGAACAAAATTACTAATTAATTAAATAAATTAAATAAACCAATTTTATAAATATTTTACATTGAAATATTTATTTGAATTGCGAAAATATAAACAAATCTTTCCAATAAATATATATCACTCTCTTAATAAACTCGATGTGCTTAAAAATTGCTCGTTATCCCATCTAACGAGGGAGACAGAAATCCGTGAGATGCCTAGAATATCCTGCAGGAAGTAATACAGGCACATTCTACAATACCAATGCAGTCTACGGGTAAATTATATCCGCCAAGCAGTTATTTAGATATATTTCAAAGACGTTATTGCCCATTGTGATGCTGAAATTATTCAATAAGGGAACAATTAATCTGTATTTGAAACTTTACTAGTTTAGGTGAATATTTAAGGAAGTCATTTTGACTAAGAGGCTTAAAAAGTTAGTAGTATATACAGCTGCTTGTCAGCAAGGTGGATTTACCCTATGGTCGACGAGGTTATATACATATGATTATATACATATACCTATGATTATTGAAGTAATACACTGAAGATTACCAAGATTATATACAAGTGATCAGCAATGCTATATACTACGACCAGCAAGATTATATATCGGTGGCCAACGAGATTATATGCCTACCATCAGCGAGATCATATACATACAATCAGCAAGGTTATATACCTACGATCAGCGAGGTCAAATACCTATGATTAGCAAGGCTATATACCTACGACGGGCAAAGTTACATACCCTCAACAAGCAAAGTTATATACCTTAGACCAACAAGTTACATAACGCTGAATAGCAACGGTATATGCGGGTGGCCAACAAGATCATATACCTACCATCAGCGAAATTATACATCTACGACCAGCTAGGCTATATACCTGCGATCAGCGAGGTCACATACCTGTGATTAGCAAGGCAATATACCTACGACCAACAAGGTTAAATACCGGTGACCACCAACGTCTTATACCGGTGGCCAGCAAGATTATATACCAACTATCAGCCAGATCATACCTACGACCAGGAGGGTTCTATACCCACGATCAGCAAGGTTATATGCGACACAAACAGAACTATAGACTTACGGCCTCATATACGAACAATCAACAAGGTTATATATCGGTCACCAGCAGAATTATATACCCACGATCTTATATACCCACTATCAGCGAAGTCACATACCAGTGGCCAGCAAGATTATGTACCTACGATCTTATATAATTATCATCAGCGAGGTTATATACCGGTAACCAGCAGGATTATATACCTACGATCAGTAAGGGTATATACATACGATCAGCAAGGGTATATACCTACGATCAGCAATGTTATATATCTACGATCAGCGAGAGTATATCCTACAATCAGCAAAGTTATATACCGGTAACCATCAGGATTATATAGCTACGATCTTATATACCCACTCTTAGGAAAGTTATGTACCGGTGGCCAGCAGGGTTATGTACCTACGATCAGCAAGACTATATATCTACGATCAGCAAGGTTATATACCTACAATCAGCAAGGTTATATACCTACGATCAGCAAAGTTATATACTGGTGACCAGCAGCGTTATATACCGTTGGCCAGCAAGATTATATAACCACCATCAGCAATGTTATATACCTACGATCAGCAAGGGCACACACCTATGATCAGCAATGTTACATACCTACGATTAGCAAGGTTACATACCTGCGATCAGCGAGGTTGTATACTTACCATCAGCAGGGTTATATACCTACCACCAGCAAGGTTATATACCTACCATCAGCAAGGTTATATACCTACCACCAGCAAGGTTATATACCTACCATCAGCAAGGTTATATACCTACCACCAGCAAGGTTATA
>QEWY01000066.1:525004-536643 GCA_006503575.1 Baylisascaris schroederi | reverse complement strand
ATATATATATATATATATATATATATATATATGTATACATATATATATATATATATATATATATATATATATATATATGTAATAAATGTAAAATAGTAAACCACTCATTAATCATTTGATATCAGATATAAACAACACTATACGACAAGACTATCGAATAAACAAAAAACTTATGACCATCCCTAAAAGTTATAAGAACAACTTACCCGACGTAGAGGAAGCAAATGCAGATAAAAAGAAATCCTTTCGTAGAGTTTATCCAATTTGCCCTTAAGATATGGCCACAATACCTAAAATCGTTATCACCACTTATTTCCCCAGATATTTCCTTACCACCATTATCTACCAACTAAGATCTTATCACAACTGATAACCGCTAAGCATCGTGGATCATTGAAAACGTTAAAACGTTATTTTCTAAATAAAAAAATTCGATTATCGACTAAATTTAGAGAAACTTAATATTCGTAATAAAGAATTTTTAAAAAATTTGAAATTCACTAAATGAGAAAAAGTAACTGAAAAGACTTTATAAAATATAACACCCATTTCACTAAACAATCCAACGGTTATTGGCAATGAAAATCAAAAACTTTTGGAGGGACAACAGTTGGAATCCTAAATGGGAACGCGATAAACTATAATAAAGAAATAAATAAATAAAAGACTATAGGATTTTCTCTCTTCTTTTCATTTCAATCTCTTTCATTTTTTTAAACAAGTAACCAAGTCACCGCCGATTCGCATACTCAAGTCACCGTCGATTCGCTCATTCTCATGCAGTATAGAAATTAATCACTCACCAATACCAATAACGATTTAATTCGAGGTAATCCTTGTGATGGAATCGAACCTGTCGAATATGCTATACGTTTTATACTATAGAAATTCTCCGAAAACGATGCACCTATAAATGTTCGCATCAAATTTCTTTAAAAACCATTAGGTAAAATTTCGGATACTAAAAGAACGAAGTATCGCTAATATTTTCTTCGCTGTAATATTTGCCTTGAGACTTATAAATGTTACTTAATTAAATTAAACTCTACCTATACTGTAGTGCTATAATATACTGTAATGCGAATATAATATATTTCAATAATACCGCGAAATAAGCGTTCAAAAAGGGATAGCTCCCCTACGGGGTATATTACACAACAATTCTACTCTAATAGCTCAGAAAATGCTTAGAAGAGCAAGAAAAACTGAAATTCCCAAGGGATACAAAGATCGCGATGGTAGGGACAACTCCCCCCTCCCCCCCCCACCCCCTCCCCGTTAAGTCTAACATACCTCAAACAATTACAAACACATACCATATCTCTTTAAATAATGATTTTGAAGTACCAAATCGAATATTGCATATAATTCATCGTACCATTTATTTGCTGTACTAAATCGTTGTGGATGGATTGTCGATAAATACTGCAATAAATGACGCAGTCATTATACGATAACTTAAGTATACCTCAACCTAATTGAATTTCACCAAGTACCACAACAGGTAGTAAAGGTTAATGAGCACAGATCCCCTCAGGTCCAAGTAGGAGCCTGGAAAATGGGTGGTCTAAAGTACTGAAATCTATTAAATACAATTATCAAAAACGAAAAGGAAGTTAATTGATTTGGGACGGTGGATGGGAAGGGGAGGAAGCGAGTAAGCTTCATGTAATTTTCCCAGCCAAATAACCAGTCCCCCGACAATACCAACCGATCCCCTCTCCCTCCCGTTCTGCTGAGGCACATTCCTTTCCAGATCTCTACCACATGGGATTCTTAGGTCCGGAATGATGGGCATCAGTAAGCGAATTCCGGAAGGATCCGTGAAACTGTAAGAAAGTAGATATCTCGAAATACGCTCACGACGGAGTTCAAAGAAACCGACCTTAACGAGATGCCCAATTGCTGGTTTCAATGAACTCATGAGGCTCTCTTGTGAGAGAATATCGAAGATTGATGGCTGTTGACATACTAAGCTACTGAGATGAATTTGTGGATTTAAATGTGTCCCATACAAAGTTGCATCCGAGTTCGACATAACAGAACCTAAAATTAATACAATACTTGAAACACATTGAGAACACAACTGAAATGAAATTCACCTCGTTGGATTTATAATCTTCTAAATATCAGAACGAATAAGGCGACAATATTAAGGATCATCCCTTCCTCCTTTCCATTCGCGTTTTTTATAAATAAACATTCGTAAGTGCCGATGGTACTAATCATTCAGTATTCTCAAAAAATGGTATTTAAGAAAAAACCTTTTACATGGTGGTACCTTAGAAACACATATTTCCCACAGATGGAACTTGAACTTGCAACTATGTAGGGTAACCGATGGTACCCAACAGGTTATTCGGCAATCATGGAAGGTAACCAATGGTACACGACAGCTAATGAACGGACTATCCGGCCATCGTGGAAAACAATCAGTGGTACCCAACAGGTAATGAGAAGGTTGTTCGGTGACCATGGGAGGTAACCAATAGTATCCAGCAGGTAATGAACGCATTATTCGGCCATCATGGAAGGTAATCAATGATATCCAACAGGTAGTGAGCGGAATATTCGGTAACCATGCAAGACAATAAACAAAAATACGAACCATAAGCAAAGAACGATTTATTTACATGACAAATAAACGATATGCACTTTATATACAGCAAAATAAAGTATAATAAAAGGCCTCCAAATTTGCCATTTAAAACTGTAATCAAATATACTTCATAAAAGCAACAAGAGATTCATAAGTGGCAGATATGCAAAAAAATAATTTGCAATTGATCCCCTTGATACAATATCAAAAAAAAAAACTCCAAAAACATTCTTAAAATACTAAATGTTTCCCTAATACTTATTTCGTATGTTTTTTTTTTTAAAGAGATTATTAAAGAAATCTTTAGAGAGTTTTTTTCTATGGATGAAAAAATTCGATACAAAATTTGAAAAAAGAAAACTCTGCGCTATTATAGCCTCTCATACTTTAGTGTTCGCAACGAGTAACGAATATAAAATCGACTAACAGTATTACATAATAGTGATTTCTGTAAACGCGAACTCCGGCAAGAAAATCAACCTAAGCATTGAATTTTATACCTACATATATACCTATCCAAAAATGTGGACAGGTAAAGGTACACAGGCGTGAAAAAATGCTCGACAGATATGTATATATGTATAAACCTTTACCGATTTTACCACTAGAAATGATTGCATGTTTGATTACACACGAAAGAATGAAACGATTAGATGATCCATATTTAAGTCCCATATAAAAGTAGCCACATTCTTAGTAATTAAACCCGCCACATTGCGCGAGGAAAAAAAAAGAAATAAAATCTTAGAAAATAGAGAAAAATTGAAAATTTTTTACAAACAATAAGCAAAGAAATTTCAAAAAAAATTGCATAAAGCTATTAGCATATATGTTCGATCGATCATTAGCAACCTTTCAACGATTTTGAATACTACTGATGAGAAACAAAAGAATTTTGAAATTTTTCAATTTTTATAGAAATTTCTCCATCGAAAAAATATATCGGCATCGGAAATTTTCAGATTGCAATTTTTTGTAAAAAAAAAACATTAAAAAATAAAGTTTCTCTCCGAATAGAGAATAAATCAAAACTAAAGAAGTACTGATGAAAAATTCATTTTAGAAAAATATAACCAAAGAAATTATCAAGAAAAAATTTTAGTCAAAAATACTCTACGTATTTAATGCAGCAAAAATAGAAATATTATTGAAGTTTTCCATAGAGATAAAAATAATTTCTCCTTTGGAAAAAGTTACGAATAAAATGAAAAAGGTGAAAAAAATGCTTTTTCCAAACTCAAATACTTTCCCCCTCCTTCGGATGCCACCATCCCCTCCCCATCCCCCACAAAAATATTGCAGAGGTTCGAAATAAGAAGCATATTTTCAAAGCAAAAATAAAAGCTACAGCACAATAACCACATACCAGTACTAAATACGCAACAGCAAGCACTTCAGCAGCGAATAACACACTCTATAGGGAAATCACATATGACCACTGATATTGCACCCCAGAGATGGTTCATGATAACATATATTATGCACCGCAACTTTAACAGCTGACTCTCCCGTTTGTTACTAAACTAACGACCCAAGGAGAGATCGAACTTGCACCCTATATATATTTATCTGACGTCTAAACCACTCGGCCATCTAAACTCGTCTTCGGGTATCTATTATCAGCTGAAAATTTATCCCACAGCAAAGTAGAGAATGACAAAACTAACACGAATCGATCAACGAATTACCACATAAATGGACATATAGACAAGTTGAAAAAATAAAAAGTAAATAAATGTAATGCTCAAAGCAAAATCGTGGAACTGTAACGAAGAGATCTCAGATTCAGCAAAATTGGCAAAAACCATTTGCGGGATGAATGTAGATCAACCGATGCACTACGGTTGTTTCAAGATTTCCGTTACAATCAGGGATGTAATTTGCATATAGATTGGGTAGATAGGATCGCTAAATGATAAATGATTAGATAAACAATATCCTTATCAATCGCCAATCATGATATGATAAAATCTATGAAACGTTTACATCATGGATATAACCCCATAAAAATTATTGTCGATTCACAATGCTTTCTAGGTTATCTTTGAATTTCCAATGATTTACATAAAACGTGTCATTCCTAATAGCCTACCTCAGATAACCTTAATTTACCTGATTTCTTCTCATCTGATTAATAAAATCGCTTACCTGAAACAAGAACTACGATCGCTTATTTTAAGCTAAACGCTACACGTAACTATCTAATCAAGAAAGTCAAGAAATTTTAAAAATATTTTAATTCAGCATTTCTTCTCATAAGGCCACAAATAGATAAGGCACCTGATGAGCACTTCATTTTCAACTCCGTTGCTACAATTTTATAGACTAGAAAATCCTCTGCATACCTACTTCACCCTTTTCACTCATCAAATAGCTAATAGCATACCTACTACCAAACCCTCCCCTCCCTTCTCCCTCACCCCCCTCGATCACAGTAACCTTCCCTCTTAAATCTCATGATCCACAACTTCCACAGCGCAATCAATGTGCCCCATCAGGCCACTGAACAAAAAAATAAATCTCAGGAAGTTGTCCTTCGAATCGACTTACATCTTCATTACCATATGAATTCTTAAAACACTGAAAATGAAACGTGATCGTCTCATCGAATGGCAATTGTACAGTGGCGAATTCAACACCATCTTTACCTCCGTATGTTTGCACCGTTGCATCTGACTGAAATACTTTCCTTTAATGAACATAAGAATTTCAACGCCTTATCAATGAGCCTATGTTCTTAATGTCACTGAATTAAAGTAAAATACCAGGTAAACATCCTTGTCCATGACCAGTATGGTTTGCTGCTATGACAGGCAAACGTCGTATCTATGATCTTGTCTATGACCACTCGCCAATTCGTTTGACCAGTGGATGAGGAAGGACGAAATCATCCATTTAAAGCAATTCAATCAGCCGCTTGATCGCCTCTTATGTATGCCAAGATGCTATGCCTATCGTGAATTGATGAATAATTCCACTTCCAATGATAGGTTGCTCAAAATCCCATCACTGGATCCATACAAATCCTAAAAAAAGATGTGTTCGGTGTACCTTCTCGTGAATCCAAATATGGATTTAACTGCAATATTCAAATATCGAAAATTTAACATTTAAAAAAACGCTTTTCTTCAAACTTTTTCCCGAATTAGGAAAAAATTTGCAAAAATATATCACAATTTACAAAATTTCATTATAATCTAGAAATAATATAAAATTACAACCAAATGTTATTATATATTCAATTATAAAGACTCCAAATGTAAATTAATCAATTTTAAGGTTGATCAAATTTGTTGATAATTTGGTATATCGGGACATTCTAGAATTAAATAGGAAGTATCCTTCATGCTCTCAACCTTAGTGACGAAAAAATCATCTCTTTTAAACGAAATCACTCATAAATTATAAAATAAGAGCTCTAAAAATTTCAAATAGAAAAAAAAATAACAACAACTAAAGGTCTCTAAGATAAAGCAACAATATTCCACCTGAATTTCAACTTGAGCTTGCCATTCGAGTGCAACCGATGGATCCATAAATGAAATATGTGGTTTTGTCATCGGAACAAATCCATAGATTCCAAATCCACTAACCATTATATCTCGATCAGCCGTGAAACTGCAAACAATTCAATTCCTATTTATTTGGTCCATTAGTTACTTATTATTCGTTAAGACCACTATTCTCTTAGGGTCTTATTCATCGTATTCATCCTTTGAAACGCAATTAACATCAACAACGACGATCACATGATCCATTAGTTACTTATTATTCGTTAAGACCACTATTCTCTTAGGGTCTTATTCATCGTATTCATCCTTTGAAACGCAATTAACATCAACAACGACGATCACATGTAAATATGTAGACTCATCCCCTTAATCGTCGAGACTCCGGTACGGCTTGCCTCAACTCCGACCTTAAACTGCGCTCCTATAAGACTCCGTATGGATGGAGACGTATCGACATAAGGCGGGGAGGGAGAGGGGGAAGGAGACACAAGTAAATAAAGTGGAACTTAAATGTCCCAAAGTCTCCAGTTACGCAGATATTAGAAGTGACCGCATGTCCTACCAAATTCAATCCCCCCCCCCCAGTACCATTCATTAAAAATTTCATCGATATTCCAATACCCCCCTTATTCTATATTAAATAAGTTTTGAACGCTTCAGTTGAAATAACAAAAGCTGATAAGAACAAAAACTTGAAAGCGCAACATGTGCTGCAAATTGGCACAAAATGCGCTTTTTGGACTTCTTTCCACTGAAAATGAATGAAATGAAACAATAAAAAAATCAATCACCGAATCCCATAATATCTTCCTATGAATTAAATAAACCAAATAAAAAAAATCTGAAAAAAGTTTCTACCAAAATCTGTTCTCACGCTTGTTACATCGTTTGCCTGATAGGTTTGGGAATCGCTGAACAACATGTTTCGAGCGGCCATTGCAACGTAGCCCTAAAATTATAGACGACCTTAGTGTAAATAACACATGACGTTCCCAATATATATAAACAGCAAAACGAAGCTCGCATTCTATGTTATGAAACTTCTAATATTTCGTTACCTGGGAAACCTTTACCTACTTGGGAAACTTTTACCTATCTGGGAAACTTTACCTCTACCATTATTTCATAAAAATCATACTAAAAGATCTAAATTATATAGCATGAATGAATTCAACAACCACCACCAACTGATTAGCTAATACGACGCAAGCAGATACTGCAACACTGTTAAAAGTAACCAGTTTTCGTTTTACATTATGAAACTTACCTGTCGGATAGGAGACAGGTGGTCGCGGTATAACAGTCAAATGAAGAAATACTTGCGCAATCTCTTCACATGTTAGCAATGATGAACTTGCTAGAAAAAAAACAGAACATAATTGAGTAATAATATAACAAATTACCAAATTTTAGGCGTAGAAGTAACTTCTGTTGAAATAAAAGCTACATACGAGTGAATAAGAGATCAAAAATTTTAAAAAAGAGCAATATGCACATGCATTTTCAAAGAAGGGAGAGGGGGGGGGAGGAGAGGAGAGAAGATAGGGATGGTAAGGAAGAGGAGGGAACAGGGGTGATGGAGAAGGGGGAGATGTGAACGAGGAGAATACTATGGAAAGCCGATGATCAAAAACCTGCATTTTTCATTTATGACGAAGATATTTGAAACATCTGGCTGACGACAGCTATTGAACTTGAATATTGCTAAAGGTCTGACAACCACTTTAACCACTGAGCCAAGTAACGTTCCAATAGCAATGCAAATAAACAATTATACCTGCTTCACCGAACTCATGTACAGTCATTAAAGGGAAGCGAATAAGCGATAACACCGGCCCAAGAACGGTACGTTGGTTTTCCGCTGTTACTTCTAGATGTTGCCGTTCACATTCCTGCAAATGGCCTCATTACAAATCTATTATCAAGCCTATTCCAAAGGAGGGAGAGAAAGGAGCGGAGGGAGGGAAAGNGAGAGAGGGAGGGAGAGGTGTGAAGGAGGAAGGTATTATGGAAAGTTGGTAACTCCACCGAATCATCAGAGCATTGTGGTATATTCGATGCACTGTTCCAATGAATGACTTCCACAGTTAATTATACCTTTTCTATAAGATATTCAATATTTGCAATTGAAGTTCAACCTATACCGAAACGATTCTCGAAACGTTTAGGTTGAGTCGTATTCCACCATAAAAAATACCAACATTTGAACCATTCACATAGTAATTCATTAAACCAGCTATTTGGCTAAATAAACCTAAACAGAATAACAAAAGCTCATTATCATCACATCAAGAACTTTCCATTAAGGTATTCAACAACTATGCGGTAAAAGCGGTTCATGTTGCTTGTATAAGACTGCGACATAAACCTTAATGCGCCACTCGTTCTAAGCATTACCCAAATATGAACCTTGGTAAAGGTGGTAAAACGCCTTTCCACAATATCTCTAAACATTTATAATAAGAAATACTATAAATTGTTTTAAAATATTTTATGAGAAAAATATATAAAACAATTTAAGTTAGATCATAAACCCTGTTCAATGATTTGTCAATATCAAGAAAAGCAAAGAAAAAAACAAACAAAAATAAGAATAACTTGCCGCCTCACTCCATGCTTGAGCTGCTTTGAAGACAATAAGCTCATTCGATGGATCTAGTTCACTCCGTTCCAAAATTGCTGATAGCGTATCACGGTCTATATCACGTAAACCTAAAATTTACTCAGGAATTCGCCTAACAGTCAAAAAAAAAATTTATATGGCCACGACGAAAATGAAACTAGACTAATAAAAAAAGAGCGAATCAAACCAGAACTTCTAAAAAGAGTGGCTGAAAGAGGTGATCACTGACGATCGACTGTCACTATTATCAACTATTAAGTATTATTTCTTATTTACTTTACAGAAACTACCTTCAATTATTCATTGTTGGCAATGAAATTCATTACACGATGAAAGAGCAGTCGGTTGGACTTAAATATTCGCAAAGGAGATAAGAAAAGCAAATAAAAATTAGCAGTTCCTGCCCCTCCCCCCTCCCATCTGTTCCGCTTTTGAAATAAATAAATAAATAAATAAAATAAGTAAAAACAAAGTAAGTTTCGAAGAAAACAGAATACCTGGAGAACATAAAGCTTCATCAGTATTTGCGTCAATCACCTCGAAACATCGTTTCATCAAGAAAGGTTCGTCGAAGAATCTTGCTTGTGCCAATAGACAAACCGCATTCGATGCCGTTAAACAACTCATCAAATACCGTACACATGCAAGTACCAATGTACGAACATCGTATTTCTTTGCTGAAATTCACTCGTAAATTATTATCGAAATTAAAAAATTCTATAGAAAATTTAAAGAAATTCAATTGAATAACAATCATATAAAAAACCTCTAGATGCAAAATCGTCTCATCATGCACATCTGAAGGCATCGATCCTCACTTCTTCATGCCAAAATTATCAAAAAAATTTGCATAATTAACCTGCATAAAGTGTATGCATCACCGCATCGTCATCCAGCTTTACCGAGTCCGTATTCAGATCAGTATATAGGAAATTAACCAATGTCGTGAAAGCACCTGGAGTCACATCTGGAACCTCAATCAGTGTCCTACCATTCGGTGTTGTTACACCTATAAAAAACCTGTATAATTTTGGATCACTCAACACCACGATTGAGCAGATATTCAAATGCAGGATCGCCATTGTTTAAATCTGGTCTTATACACCTACAAAACGTTTTCACTAATTGCAGTATAGACATTTATAATCCCCTCACGTGACCTAAATATAATTTCAGGTTGGCCATAAACGTTTGCAACTCCAAGCGTTATTCCCTAGTATAAGCAACATGTAGCACCTTGCAGTTAATACCATATTCCTTCAGAGTGAGTTGAAGGGTTCTTGGTTTTCAGATAGCAGCCATTGCAATCTAAGAAACTTTACTACATGGGCTGAAATTGAATGTGATCGGTTCGCAATCCAATGCAACTATATACAACCCAACCTTATGTAAGGGCTTATACTCAAATCTATACGGTAGATCCATTCGATATACAACGATTAAGATTGCCTCATCGCAAGCGTGATTAGCATATTTAATCCAACGTTCGCTCGTTCTATAAGCATAAAAATGTGCACTTAAAAATCACCGCAAAAATCTAACCAGATTCGGTTTCTATTTCGCTCATTTTTCCATAGAACATTGCGGCAAATACTTTCGACCCTGAACCAAGAACAAGTCGATGTGCTTGAATTGCCTAAATTAAGTGATTTTAAAAATTATTCGCTATTTTGTAATAGCGAAAAATTACATCAAAAAAATTAGGAGCGAAAAAAAATCATCTAAACTAATAAGAAGAAATGAGAACACAGAAAAATTTCCTCACAATTTAGCGCCAAAAACAAAAAAAGGAAAAAAAGAAATGGAAAATTTCAGGTTTGTTTATTTATTTCATCGTTTTTTATTGCCTACTGAGCGATCGATTAGGAAGCTCCGAACAAACTTATTGACTCCGCTCAGCATCAACTACCGAAATCATAAATAAAAGAGATAAAAACCCCTTTATTTTCTATAACAATGTTTTTTCCCCAATAATATTTCGCCAACGAACTAAAATATCACAGAAATTATTTTAAACATTCAAAAATATAATAATAAGAAAACATTTTATATTAGATAAATATTCCATGATGCCCCACTATAGCACAATCTCACATAAATAGGATGCAACCCAAACAATTTTCTATGAGTATGGTTGGGATTTATGAACAAAAAGAAACCATCGTCATAGAATGGAAAAAAAAGCTAATCAATATTGCATAATAAGATGCAATATTAAAAGCCCCACTCAACCTAATTTCAGAACTCATTAAAAATCACGACAGTTACCAACTAATAGCGCAAATGTCGTAGCGCCTACCTTCCACATACCACACATTACATCATCTTAAACTATTTGATCTTTTATAGAAACGATTGCCTAAACATCAATCGATCAATAATTATTGCAATATTCAAATAAAGCCAATTAAAATGTTGCAATAAAATCTAATAAATAAAAAATAAACAAAATAATAAATAAAAAAACTATTACATACCTTACGTTCAGTACCAACCGTAAATTCCACATCACAACCAATACCCTCATCACGAAATTGGGTAAGTCGTTGTGCTAATGGTATTCCATAACCTTCCTCTTCACTGCAGTATGTATGATCGAAATCATAGCTATTTCGTGTAATATGTGATCGTTCGAATAATGTTGGTACGTCAATCATTTCGATTCCTTATGTCACCGCAACCGGTTTCACTTTGTTCAATTCTAAACCGCCCCTGAACATCAACTTAAAAGAAACGTCTTCTTTAACATCATACACTTGCACAACAAGTTTCCTAATAAATAGAAAAAGAAATGTAAATAAAATAGTAAAATAAAATATATATTTCTCGATACTTAGCATTTAAAAAAATCGTAGTTAGAAATTTCAGCAAAATGGAGAAGAGGGTTTTTTGAAAGGAGGGGGGG